>OY735271.1:9085465-9623638 GCA_963457715.1 Argyresthia albistria | reverse complement strand
CATCACTGCTGATGTTAAAGGTATGAAGATAGTTACTTTAGTTTTAGAGGTCATTGGGCATCCATTATAATGCCTGGTCCAGACGTTTGCCGTGAGTTTTGCCAACCTATGAATCAGCATTAAGGACACAAGCTAAGACATAACTGTCAGACTTTATCAATGTCAGCAGATCCAATCTGATCCAAGTAAACAGAACTCACTATTTGAGCAACCTCTCCATTTTGTCGTATTGCTTGATGGTGTATGCAACATGCTCGCAGTTGAAAGGGTCGTCACCCTTGAAGATGCCCATCTGAGGAGCAAAGGCGTAGCGGAAATTGGATAAGGTCACGGTACCTCATCTAGGTGACGCAATCATGATGGCTGGCTGATGCCAGATGGACAGATGAGATCATCGCCACGGCTAGTAGGTAATGTATGCGGGAGGTTCAGAACCGAAATAAGTAGATGGCAAGGTAAAGATGCTTATTTACTTAGCAGAAGGTGGAAGTGGGCTTATTTAAACACTGCTACGTAAAGACCTCTTTTTATGAAGTCTCATTTTCTTCTTCTTTTCCCCTGTAACGTTGCGGTCGAGGCTGTGCTTTCCAAGCCAATCCCGGCTGGGGAAGACGAAACAACAAAACCCCCAGGTCTTTTACACTTGCAGCTTGTGACGTCGCTGATTCTGGTCCCTACGACACGGTGTGTCTAGTCTGGTGTGTCTGTATGTCAATGTTAGGAAAAATTGATGATAATAATGTGTCTTGTCTTGTTGCTTACATTGATGATCTCATCTTTGTACTGCTTGACGACTTCATTGACTTCATGCCGCTTGTCCACAGTAAACATGACCAGCATATGCGGCGGCAGGAACTCGGACTCGATCGTTGTGATCGCTGATATGATCTGCGGCACCAAATACATGTTTTATGTAAGAACCAATTGGATTTAAGGAAGAAGAATGAGGATGGAGGGTGAAGGAACTGAAGGACCATCCTGACTCCTGAGATCACCTGGATCCCCTGGGATTAGGCAAGGGGATTCTGGTGGACTGAACCGATACTAAACATGCTCATTTATCGTCACGTCATCGTTGTAAGAAGTAATTAACATTGCAGTCGATATTTTCATCATCATCGTCATCATCAATCATTGTCATTGTCAATCATCGTCTATTGTCATCAATTCATCATACTTAAATACTTTATTGCACAGAAAACATAATACAGATACTTAATATTGGACAAAACATGTACAAAGGCGAGCTTATCTCTAATGAGAGATCTCTTCCAGCAAACCTAGGATGGAGAGGACAATTTAATAAAAGGTGGACCTACGTATGTGCACAACCGATAAATATTAAAATAAATAGACTACTTAATGTCATTTTGCCCTTTGGGCATAGCAATCACAGACATCTTATAGACTACAATAAAATAAATAAACAAAAACAGTTTCACATAGTCACAGGGCTAGAATATATAAGCTATAGGTCGGAGCTAATATTGTCAAGTAATTTTAGTGAGTGTGCGCCCTAGAAGATTGTCCTTAATTATCTAGAATCTATAATAATCAAAGCCTGCGACTTACTATGGTTGACGAGTAACCCAAAAGAAGTGTCCCAGTCCCTGATTTTCTCAAGATCGATATTTAACATCCTTACCGCAGAGGCCATATGACACGGAGAAAAATGTCGATAAATATGGAGATCGTCTGCGTAAAGATGATGCGATGAGGAGAGTACATCCAAGATGGAATTAATGAAGACAGAGAAAGGAAGATAAGAGAGAGTACCACTCTGAGGGAAGAGATCACACCACTCCGTAGACGTAGAAATCGCCTCAGTCTTAATACGCTGCTTGCGCCCTCTCAGGTAGGACTCAGTAGGAGTCAAACCAGCTTAGCAGAAACGGAGGACAGATTCAGGGACTTCAGTATCTCTTCGACATCGTCATCTTCGTCGTCATCATCATCATCAATCCTTGTCATCGTTTATCATCGTCTATCGTCATCGTCATCATAAATCATTGTCATTGTCAAACATAATCTATCGTCATGGTCACGGTCACGGACACCTTCGGGAAGAACAGCGTGAGCCCGTTGGCCTTGGCCAGCTCGTTGGGCGGCGCGTACAGTCCCGGCACGAACTGTCCACCCGGCGGGATGTACTCTTCGTCCTCCACCGACACGTCCGAGTGGAACTCCTCCTCCACCGCGACTGTTTCCTCGTCTTTCAGCTCCTGGGTGGACAGGACAAAACAATCAGACACGCCTTTTCCCATGCGGGATGGCAGCGGCGCAGTTGCGCCCACGTGAACGTGGGCAACCAGTTATTTAACCAGGGCCGCGAGTCGCGTACAGGTATGGCTTTGCAGTGTCTATAGGGAGAGCGTCTCAGCACTGTCGCCGTCGTTCGGCAAGTCAAAAGTTTTTGGCGCCCTCGCTATTAGCCACTGGCACGCAATTCCGTACGTGACGCGCGGCCCAGGCAAACGTCCGTCGACCACAAAAGCTCCAAGATAACGGAGCGAGATGAGTCATACAGCTGAATCATCGCTTCGTCAGCTTTCGACTCATATTTCTGTTTGATCTGAATAGACACGAGCTAAATGAACTATTTTCATACGATATTCGTTTAGAAAACCTTCGGTAACTTAACTACCTATAGGTAAAAGAAAAGCAAATCTCCAATTATATCGCGCAGTGATTATTTCTGAATCGCGTTGCTTCCTTTGGTTTACTACTTGGTTTACAATAGACTTATAGACATCCTCACCCCGGTATCCTCGTTGCCTTCCCCCTCAGTCCCCACCGTAGTTTCAGCCTTGTCGGTCTCCTCCCCCTCCACGGCTTCCTGCTCCTCCACGGCTTGCTGCTCCTCCACTACAACTGGCTCCGGGTCTGCTGGTAACTGATGAGAGATTTTTTTAAACATAAACATTGATATCCAGGCGCATGCATTGATACTGGCCCCCACTACCCCGTATCGTTGGAATCAGAAACAGCCACGTCACTCAGTAAACTATGTAAACATCCAAGACCTGAGGTTTTTGTGGGATCCTTGGAAGACACAGCTTCAAGCCGCAACGCCATGGAGGTCTCCATAAACGAAGATGGAAGCTAACAGATAACTAACTAACGTTGGAATCGTAAAATGATAGTAGGCTTGTGGCCAAGGTAATGCAATAAATCTAGGAACAAGTCTTAAGTTGAAGCATTATATACAAAATGGCTTGACATTCTCAGAATTGTATATTTCCAGCAGATATATTTTATAAAGTCAACTTTGTGCAAAAAAAGACAGCATTTGATGGCACTTTTACATGACGTCATTCTGTTGTTATTTCATAGAACCAATGGAGCAAACTATGATAGAACTCAGGAATAAAAGTTCCGTTTTGACAGTTCATAAAAAATCTATTTTGACTTGACAGGCCACAAGCCTATTGTTTCAGTTCGTCTTTTGCTGGGTATGTTTGCGGTTATATTCCACCAGCCCTTCAACCTAGGCTGTGTCATATTCCACCAGCCCTTCCTTCAACCTAGGCGGTGTCATATTCCACCAGCCCTTCTACCTAGGCTGTGTCATATTCCACCAGCCCTTCTACGTAGGCGGTGTCACTGTGTGAAACATTATCTGCCATGAAAACACTTTTGAAAGAGATAGGTGTTCTGTTAAACACTGCAACTCGCGTAAGACCGGGCGCATTGGCAAAATTCACTAGCCGATACTGTCAAGGAAACTACAGTCCCAGCTAGCCATCTAACTTCGCTTAGACAGGTGAGTTACCAACCCAGCCTGGAGATATTCTGGTAAACACTCCAGTTCGGACGCATTCGCAAAATTTCAGCATCCTATACTGTCAATACAGCTAAAGGTCTTCAATAGGGAAGCTATAGCCATCTGACTCCAGCAGGGTGTGCTCTCACCCCAGCTTGAATCCTGGCGAACCGCTCTTCCTCCTGCCGCCTTTTCTCCTCCGCAAGCCTTTCTTCTTCCGCCTCCCGCTCCAGCCGAGCCTGTTGCGCCAGGTAGCGCTCTAGCTCTTCCTTCTCTTCACGCTGTTGATGGCCAGATGAGGAATGGTAACATCATGATATTTAGGTATTGGGTCAAGTCAAAATCGCCAGTTTTCAGTGGGTGTCCCATTGTCATCATCACTTATCAGCGGTCGACCTAAAGATGAACTCATATGGTCGGAATGTCTCTCTGAATCTAGGAATATCATCATCAGAATTCAGAACCGATAATGCATGTACAATTTAGCTATAGTATTTTTTTCAGATCTTGAATCTGTCTGACTGAAACTGTAGGGCACTGATCAATCTGAATTATAAATAAACAATTTCCATACAGGCACATACATTGCTTCTGGCCCCACACTAGGATACCCTGTGTCGTGGGAACCAGAAACAGTGACATCACAAACATGTAAACATCCAAGACCTGGGGGCTTTTTTTTTTGTCCCCAGCCGGGATTCGAACCCGGGACCTCACGCATGGTAGGCAGATGCACAACCGCTACGCCACAGAGGTAGATACTTATATGTGAGAGGTTGGATTGGAATACTGGATATCGATACAGATACTCTGAAGCTCTGGCTTGTGAGGTAGAACTTATGACTACTCCTCATCGGAAATATATCTACTTAGGGGTAAGCATGCACGCACCAACTTCTGCATCTTAGCCTCGTAGCGATCTCGTCTCACTTGACGCGCTGTCTTGCTGATGCTCGCGTATCGCTCGTACGCAGGAATCGGGGGCAGCTGAATCATAAGTAGTAGGTAACTTAAAACATAGCACAGCAATAAACATACTTTGGACAAACGTCCAACAATTTATTCAAGCACAGAAGACAGATTTATTACTTACATTGAGTTTCTCAACTCAAAAATATGTCGGTAAATAGGGTTCGCTTGGCATGAGCTGTTATAATCCAAATAGAGTCAAGGATAAAGATAGCTGTTTCATTGTCCATCATACATGACCTGCTTACTTGCCAACCCCCTCTGATTATATTCTCAATGATTGCCATACCTGCTCCTCTGGAGGAACGTCCTCCTTTGGCACAGGGATGTCTTCATACAAGGCTTGGCGCATCAGTTCTAGAAGAAGTTAAACTATGGATGGGTGGCGCGGAAAGGTCTTTGCATTGAATAGGATTTTTTTTCAGGCAGCGGCTGTATCGATATGAGTAGGATACTTGGCTAGATGCTATGACGACCAAAGCAGTTACAGACTGGTGGCCAAAGGAAGCGATGAGACTAGTGGACATTTACTTACTGTTCCTTGGCCATCTCTAATACATGAAGGAGTTTAAATTGACAAACAGGTACAATAGTGGAAAGGCACGAAACGAATAATCCGATGATTTATTAAGAAGTCAGAACAATAAACTCACTGACAAAGTTCCGGCTGTCTGTCTCGAACATCTTGAATAGTACCACAAGACATTCGCCCTTACACAGCGAGTAGATTGTGGCCTCGTTAGGGTCCACGTCGCTCATGTATAGCGCCTCTTTTGCGGTGTCTGGTGTGAGCTGGAAAGTCTCCTTAGCCGCCACGTTGATATCTGCAGATATTCATTGAGTTTTATCTTTAACTCTGTGAGACTGCCAATGTGAGCTCGGATCGGGCGGAGCTATTGCAGATGGTCCAAGATTGGAACCAATGGAAATCTGTACTGAATGCCCTATACCCCTACCTGCCCAGGGGTGAGGTGACGGGATGATGATGATAATCATTAACTTACCTACTCGGTGTTTTTCCTAAGTTTCCTAACATGTAAAGTTTAAACCCCTGCCCCTCATTTACTTTGGTGCCTAGTCGGTTTTTACGATATGCTCGGGGGATGTCATCCGCCCTGGAAGTCATACAGTAGAGTGCGTTTCACCAAATAGTTGCTTTGTTGAAATCTTTATTGTCAATGTTTAAGTACGAAAATGCTTTGATCCAGGGGACTTTAAACTTAAAATAGACTCTACCTAACTATTTACAATTTGGTTACTTCAGCTGGAAATGGTTATTCCTTTGAATTGCTTGCAGCCAGAACAAATGTGTCGTAAACTCGAAAACTAAATAGGTAGGTACTATACACATGACGCGAGTGAATATGAAATATCATTTATGGCAATCATCATCAACAACAATAACAATCAGCCTAAATTCTCCCACTGCTGGGTAAAGGCCTCTTCCACGCTAACTGCTCCGGAAACATGATCAATTGTCAAACCAAACGTCTTCGTCAAAAGCCTTTACAGCTTGCCAACGATCGGCGCGGTGACAGACAGCTGGACCTATCGATTGATGACCAATGAGGAATGACAGGTCTATGTTAAAGACAGGTTCGTAGCGTTCAGATGCACGTCACTCAAGTGCTGAAACTTCGTTGGAAGACCAAACCAAATGAAACTCTACAGAACAGGCAATACTAACTGACATAATCCCACTTCTCATACAGATCGTAGTGCGCCTGGTGGCAGTGCGGCAGAAACAGGATAAAGTTGAGCCTGCCTACGTGCCTGGAGAGGCGGTGGCTAACGCGCTCCTTCCTCGCCGCCAGCGTTAGGACTCGCAGCCTCTCCGCTGCTTCGCTGTACACTTTTTCGGCCTTCAGGCCCTCTTCGATTTTTTCCTGGAAGTACAAGTCCCTGTTGGTGGCACAAAGCCTATTGGCTTTACAGCAGGATACCCTGTGTCATTCATTTGGACCACAAATAGTCGCGGCTGATTTCCGAGACGAGTTAGGTTAGTTTAGGTACGATCAGCTAACAGAGAAATTTACTGATTAAAGCCGCTATTTTAAATAAATCGTCGATAAGCTCATCGTAACCTGAACAGCGTATTGAAAACCAGCTGTCAATCTGACATAGGTACTCAAAACCAGCTGTCAATCAGACATAGGTACTCAAAAGGCGTCTTCGTCGGAGGGAAGTACTTGGTGTGGTTATAGCTCTTCACTTTCTTCCCGGGTAGTGTTAACGAGAAACAAATGAACACTTAGGAATCTCGAAGAGAACCTGTCTAAATACAGTGCAATCTACAAACACATGACATTAATTAAGTAATTGAATTGATGAATTAAACTTGTAATTAAACTAACCACTTCCATGGGCAGCATTTGATCGATGTCATACTTGAACCTCGGCTCCCCGGTTTCGATCTCTTTCTTCATCAGGCTCAGCTCCTCTTCCGCCAGTCGACACAGCTCTATCGCGTTGGATCCGAACATCACTCGTGTCAACTTGCCTTGCTGGGTAAGCAATAACTCAAGTCAACTTGCCTTGCTGGGTAAGCAATAACTCAATTCAACTTGCCTTGCTGGGTAAGCAATAACTCAATTCAACTTGCCTTGCTGGGTAAGCAATAACTCAATTCAACTTGCCTTGCTGGGTAAGCAATAACTCAATTCAACTTGCCTTGCTGGGTAAGCAATAACTCAATTCAACTTGCCTTGCTGGGTAAGCAATAACTCAATTCAATACTCGATATACTGTATTGCACAAAAAATAATACATAGTATACCTTTCTATTATTTTTTGTGCACAATGGGAAATGTAGAAAGGCAAGCTTATCTCTAACAAGAGATTTCTTCCAGCAAGCCTAGAATGGACAATAACATTACGCTGCGTCTTCCGAGATGACGCAGTGGTGCCAAAAGGTGCGGTATAATTTATTTGGCAGCTACGGTACATTTATTATTCAAATTAAATAGTACAATTATTTAATACATTTATTATACCTTTATATTACTAGTGGCTCTGTGAGCTGTAGACCTCGCGAGTATGTCGGTGGGAAAGCTGAACTGCTAACACACATAAAAAAAATAACCCAAATAATTTTCTTTCAATAACACATACAAACTTATGAATGTACCTGGTTACGTACATGCAGTATGAAAGTAGCCGCACCAATAACTTTGTAAACTACATTTCGCGATCTTTTATACAACCTATTGACTTTTTACTAAAATTATATAACCTGTTTCACTCTCATAGTCTTTACAAATCCAACGACACCTCATTTGTTAATATCCATCGAGCCGTTTGGGTTGTAGCGATTTTTTTACATTTTAAAACCCCATATCTCCGCCATTTTGAAAAAAATCAAAAAACTGGCTCGAGTAAAAAATTCTATTTATTTTTTCAACCTGCTCACAAAATTTCACGAGAATCGGTTCATAAATGCGACCTGTAGAGGAGAACAACCGGACATACAAAAGCATTTTTGCCCAAACCTGAAACGGAGACGCTTCGCTCGCTTCGCTCGCTCGGTCAATTATACCATTATATTATTATACCTTACGCGGTTACGCCATTCAAGACAAATAAAGTACCTGCCTAGAGCTTTTCCAAACTGAAATGACGAGCCCCGACCCTTCATTTGCGATTTTATTTAATTTTTTATTTATTCAAAACAAATAGTACAATATTCTTAAAATTACTTAGGTATATAAATGGTCACTAAATCCTTCACGGGTTTTAAGTGTGACCACCAGGGAGCACTTATCCAGTGGAGAGCGCATGGATACATTTTCCTTTGAAACACAACTCACCAATTTACGGGCGGCGGGGGACGGGGTAAGAGAGCTGTGATTGGTCAGCCGCTGCGAAACTGTCTGGCGGCCCGTCATCGTACATAGAATGCTACGTTGAATACAACTAATGTTGAATACAACTGTTTATGAGTTATGGTGTTGATATTAAGCACAAGATAACGTCAGAGTCGATACTCCCCAAAGTAGGGTTTCCCCTGTGTTTTGGGATAAGTAGCGAGGCTCCTCCCCCAAAAAAAAAAAGAATCATGAAAATTAACAAACCAAATCAAGTATCTTTCTAATTCAATGTGATGTAGACCAAAACTTAAAATCCCTTGCCATGCCGTCCCAGTGTGCGTAGGCCATTACTGTCCCCCGCTTTGACAACGTTTATTATTTAGAAGCGAAACGACTTGGGCCGTTTTTACTGGCTACGGATGTTCCCCGCGGCTCGCCTGCCACGCCCCGGGTGCCTCCGCTACCTGTGGAAACGGTCCATGTTTATGCGTATGCGATATGCGTGGGTGCGTAAATGCGGAGGGCCGCGTCGTCATTTCAGTCTGAACAAGCTCTGCTCTGTTTTGTTTAGCAGAGGCTTGCCCGTCGTTGTCGTAGGGGGCATCAATCAATTAGGTACGTGAGGTGCTTTTCACGATTTTCTGATGATGAGATTTGGCTCGACCCCCAGCTGAACCACACATGTAATTAATGGACGCCCGCTTAAAAGCAGATTTAATACGATGTCACTTGCGTATACTGTGAAACTGTACCCTTTCCACCACGTTTAAGATAAACCAAATTAATAGCTTATTATTTGCCACGGATTTAGCAAAAGCCAAAAGAATATTAACCACCAGGAAAAGGAAGATTGGTTCACTCTTCTCACGGAACCGAACGAGGACATCGATTTTATCCGCTGGCGCCTAGAAATTAAAATACATAGTAAGAGAGGGAGTTATTAGAATGTTAGGTCGACTTCAGACGTTCGCAGACTTCGCACGACACGTGATTGAACTTCATTCATAGCATAGTTAAGTTCAACATCAGGCAAAAGACGGGAAGTAGCCAGCGTAACCAGCCTATGAGCTTGTAGACTAAACAACAGCAGCGAGGACTATAGAGCTCGTCTAAGCTGAAATGACGCGCCCCACTCCTTGGTTTTGTAAGACAAGTAAATACGAAACCAAGGAGTGGGGCGCGACATTTCAGCTTAGACGAGCTCTACTAGAACTGTGTGTCCAAGTTTAGGTACCTTTGCCACGGTGATGAGGTCGCCTCCTATCTCCAGCTTTATCCTACGAACCGCGTTGCCTGTCGCCAGGCAATGACCACAGAACTCCGAATATACCTCCAAGCCTGCAACAGTATCAACATCAACGGTAATCCTAATTCTCTCGTAAGGACATAGGCCGAACAAACTTACAATGCAGAACAATAGACGTCAGAGCGAGAGGGAAGCCCGACGAAACATTATAGCTGCATTACACGTTTGCGGCCAAGCGTCTAAAGGCCCTATTTGCCTAGTTGTTTGTGGGTTTGCCAGCAAAGACGACGTATAAACGGCCGAGTTGCCTAGTTTATGGGTTTGCATGTCCGTTTGCCGAGCGCGTTGGCCAAATGTATATAATGCAGCCTTTAGAATGAAAGGTAATATCTCAACGTCGAGAGCAACATCTGGGCCCTAATGCTGCTCTGAGAATTTCACTTATATTTCATTACTATTTCATTACTATTCCATTGCAAACACCCAATCAAGGAGGATAAGGAGGATAAAAATTTAGGAGAATACCAAATGACGCCATTTTGGGTGTTTGCAATGGAATAGTAATTGACCGAGCGAGCGAAGCGAGCGAAGCGTCTCCGTTTCAGGTTTGGGCAAAAATGCTTTCGTATGTCCGGTTGTTCTCCTCTACAGGTCGCATTTATGAACCGATTCTCGTGAAATTTTGTGAGCAGGTTGGAAAAATAAATAGAATTTTTTACTCGAGCCAGTTTTTTGATTTTTTTCAAAATGGCGGAGATATGGGGTTTTAAAATGTAAAAAAATCGCTACAACCCAAACGGCTCGATGGATATTAACAAATGAGGTGTCGTTGGATTCGTAAAGACCAACAGATTATATAATTTTAGTAAAAAGTCAATAGGTTGTATCAAAGATCGCGAAATGTAGTTTACAAAGTTATTGGTGCGGCTACTTTCATACTGCATGTACGTAACCAGGTACATTCATAAGTTTGTATGTGTTATTGAAAGAAAATTATTTGGGTTATTTTTTTTATGTGTGTTAGCAGTTCAGCTTTCCCACCGACATACTCGCGAGGTCTACAGCTCACAGAGCCACTAGTGAAATATAAGTGAAATTCTCAGAGCAGCATTAGGCCCCTTACTGTTGAAATATTTATGAGTATTGAGTACCCTAGTACTGATAATAGGCTGTATCACTGGGATGCCTTTGCATTATTTTTTAAGATTAAAAAGTTAGATAAGCCGTCCCTTTCAAAATTTTCTCTCTCTCTCTCAAGATGTCCTCCGATGTGTTCGCGTCGCTGTCTGTTGCCTCATAACTATTTAAATATAAATTACCTAGATAAAAGTCATATGTATAGTGTTAGTTTTGTGCTGTGATTATTGACGTGTTTTTTGTCTCAAATATACTGAGCTATATTTTGAGCAATCCTGGATTTTCATTGCCACCACCAACCCATTCTACACGAAGATTCCATCCACCAGGCGCATTTTCACTCTGCTAATACACTTACGTCACCAAATGTTGGACAACCGGCCCATGGGAATTGAAAGTGTAGAGGCAAATTGAGAAAGTTATAATTGAAACAAAAACCGACTTCCACAAACCCTATTTGATTAGATTGAGTTTAACACAAACTGTAGGTAACCCCTTATCTCCCCCCCCCCCCCCTTGGGGACCTAATTTTGTCAAATCCCATCTCAGTGCTACCCCACGCTACTAAGGAACCTCTGTACAAAGTTTCATGGCTCTAGGTCCACCGGTTTAGGCTATGCGTTGCCTGCCCATCAGCCACGCATTGTATTTGTTCTTAGTATTGAGCAGTTCTGGTGGCCATATGTGGTCTTCATCAGCAGTTCCGCATCACAATATTATGCTTACCATGTGCATTTGCATGAGTTATTATTATGAAATCACTATAGGTCTGCCTATAATATTTGAAGAGTTCCCTCGATTTCTCCAGGATCCCAACATCAAATCCTGACCTGGTGTCAATGGGACCAATGGGAAGGTAAACCCTTTCAAACAAAAAAATAATAATTCCAAATCGGTCCATCCGTCTAGGCGCTATCGGGGCACATACATAAAAAATAAATTTAAAAAAAAACATCCGGACGAATTGTAAACCTCCTCCTTTGGGAAGTCGGTTAAAAATTGATTGGCAAACGAACATGACGTAATAAAATGGCGTTGGCATTCAACGCATTCTTCAACGACTGTAGCGCCACAACGGTGGCACTGGAACTTGCTCTGTCAGGCCCCTGGTCCTGTCTGTTGATTCTTTAACCAATCCTTTGACGCCAGGGGTGGGGTGCGGTATCTGAAGCGGGGAAGGGAGTGGCCGTTCTGTACGGAGTACTATTATCTCTTCTGTGGTTAAAGTACAGACCTCTTCAACTAGAGCCAAGTTTACCCTCCCCGAAATCTTGAGCTGCGATGCCCGCGCCTGATATAGCTCTTTATTAATCTGTGATAGTAAATAAATGTTTAAAATGTTTAAATAGTAGGTAGGTATGTGTAGTTGCAGATGCACCTCCCTGAATGTAATCCTGGCGACGGCGCCCATGCGGAGATTTGCATGGTATACCCAGTCATAAAGTTTCTGCGCGCGATATCTACTGAGCAAGGCAAGTAAGGTCTAAAAGGTGCTCACATATCAGCTGATCGAAATGGGCATTGAGATAGTTTTCGAAGTCCTCGTTAGACTCTACTGTGTCTTGAACAGATGGTTGTCCTTTGCGGGCCATTTTTTACAAGTTATCTAATAAATAACAATCATTCAACGAAACAACCAACTCAAAATTATGCTTTCTAGTCTATGATTGATCTATGATATAAATCCAATGACAGAAAACCAATATTCTATTCTTTGTGTTTTTAGGGTTCCGCAGAGAAACAAGGAACCCTTATAGTTTCGTCAAGTCCGTCCGTATGTCACAGCAAATTTATTCCGAAACTATTAGGACTACACAGTTGAAACTTGGTAAAAGTATAGATGTATTCTGTGAATCGCTTTACGATTTTTATTCAAAATTTAAAAAAATAAATAAGGGGGGGCTCCCCATACATGCAACTGAAACCAAATCTTTTTTTCCTCAAACCAACATGTGTGGGTTTTCTATAGGTCTTTAAAAATGATATTACATTCCTGAAACTATTTTTCCTCAAAGTAAATTGTTAAAGAGACAGACCCTTACAAAGTGGAAAAAATTGTGTCTCCCCCCTCTAACTTTTAAAGTAAGAGAGTGAAAAATTAAAAAATACATATATGTTGTGTATCTCCTCAATACACACTTTCAACGAAAATTGGTTTGAACAAAATAAAATACTTAAGCACTTTTTAAGATACAAAACACTTATTAAAAACCGCAAAGATAACTTTGTCTTTAATACTAACACTATGAAAAACAAAGGAATTATTTGCTGGTGAAGAATGATAATCAGCTGTCATAAGAATGCTACCAAGGAACCCTTTATGGGCGAGTCCGACTCGCACTTGGACACTTTTTTACCAAAGTGGAAAGATTGGAGTGGTTGGAGCAAAGAGTTTCATTGATCTGAGGGTTGGAGGGTTGGAGCGGTTGGATCGAGCAAGTGACAGATCCCTGGGTATAGTTATTGTTGAGAACCAATGATAATGTACAGCAGTCCAACCAGTCCAACGATCTTTCGGTGTGCGGTGATATCTCAGGGTGATATCTGAGGGTGATTTAGAGATGGAAACTAAAGGAAAGTAATGCTTTTTGTTTGACAGGTTCATTGCATTAGATTGCGTATAAATGGAAATGAAATGAAAATGCTTCTTACGTGAAAAATTTACCTTTCTCCAGTCGACTCAACCGCGTAGAACCGACACGGCCTCCATTCTTTCCACTCCACAACACAATACCGTCGCATACAAACATGGGTTCCGTATGAGGGCAATAAGTCTTTGGAACGCGCTTCCCTGCGCCATCAGGGACAGTCCATCTCTCTTCATTTTCAGAAATCGTGTAAAGGAGCAATATCTTTCGCTTTCATAAAGTTAGTAGGTATTAAATATGTATTAGGGTTTATTTATGTTAAGATTATATATGATTAATATGTATTCATGTAGGTACTTAGGTATTTATTATATTCAGTAGTTTAGTAATATAATTTATTTATATTTTATTTTTTACTTTAGCACATAGGCCTACCCGTTTTGAGTTTTAAAATGTATCCTGTCCATCCTGGGTTTGCTGGAAGAAATCTCTTTTTAGAGATAAGCTTGCCTTTGTTCATGCCTTTTCTGTATTGTTTGTGTTTTTTTCTGATATGTGCAATAAATATATACGAAATATATACGAAATGGCGCCCCCCTGAAAACGTCACTCACACGCCAAAAAATCATTGGAAGCTCAGAACAATAACTTAAGTTGGAAGGCTGTAAATAGACAGAGAAAGTAGGTACCTAATCACGGAAACCTCGAATGGGGAGGCAGCCGCTCACGTCCGAAGGAATTACTTGGAACCCACAGCCCTTCATGTCCTCCCTGGGTAGTGCTAACGAGCGACAAATCATCATCATCATCTTATCATCATCTCAAGACATTATAATTTCCAGGTTCACAAATGAGAACCTGACCACTTGACACTGGCAAAATTAACCTCAAAAGAGGTTAGGACGCCATTAATAAAAAGAAGAAGAAGAACCTCGAATGAAGCTTTAGTTATTGGCCAAGGTTATTGGGTTCGTCCAAGGTTATTGGTTATTGTTCTGAGGAATGAAGCTCAGGAATGAAGTTAGACCATAGATAAGGCAGAAAGGAGGATGCAAACTCTATGAGTTAGACCTTAGTTAGACCATAGTTAGACCGAGACCGACAGAAAGTCTTTGAAGAGAATGACTGCTCTAAGGGCCCTCGCCCACGGCGACTTTTTGCCAGTAGCTAGATTACTTTTGTTCTTTACAAGTTCTAAAACAATTGGTTTTAGAACTTTTACTAAATGAACAGCATTTTTTTTTCAGAAGGGTGCTCACTCAATCCACACGCTCACTCCTTAAGTTGCGTAGGAGATTAAACAATTAGATTTACATAACTTTGTATATTCGTATAAAAAAGTACTTAAATTATTTTCACTTACTATTTACAAAAGTATACTTTAACGTAAGTATCACAAATGACCAAAGTGATTATAAAATATGTAATAAATCTAATAATTCTATATAAATTCAGATTACTAACTAAATTACTAACTAAATCTTTGATCTGTAAGGCAGCAGCCTCCATTGCGATTGGACCATGTCTTTCTTGTGCTCCAGGCTCCTGAGTTTGTTTTCATCTGTGAAATACACGAACATTGAGATTATATTATAAGGTCGAAAGTCATTTAGAATTCAAATCACCGCGAGGGATTCTACAGGCATAGGTACATAGAATATAGGTAAAGTCTTCACAAATAAAAGGCCCGTTTTGACATTTCACGCCCATGAAGTTTTAACCCCCGCGTAGGTAATAGAAGCGGTTTTCCTAGGTGCAACTTGTACGCTTTGCTTGTACGCAACAGTTGGCTTTTATTACCTACGCATCAGGGGTTAAAACTTCATGGGCGTGAACTGTCAAAACGGGCCTTTTATTTTGTGAAGACTTTAGAACTTTAGAACTTTTGTAGAGCCATGAAACTTTGTACAGAGGTTCCTTAGTAGCGTGGGGTAGCACTGAAATGGGATTTGACAAAATTAAGGGTTGTTGCCGCTAGGGGCCAAAGAGTATTACCGCTAGGGGCCAAAGCCTTTTTCGACTATTATTATTTAAATGAAAAACAACTCGCACTTGGCCATAAAGGATTGTAACAAGTACAGTTAGCAACAGATTGTATTAATAGAGTTCTTGAAACTTCTGTCCACACATTCAAATATGTCGTTCATTAGTCATCGTGAGTGGCTTTACCTGCTTGATGACCTTGGTTACTTACCCTCTATACCCCTTTCATTTTACAAATATTATTTAGCGGTCTTTTGATATTTTCTTTTGTCTTTCATGTCATTGTTTTGTTAACCAATTATGAAGGGTTGTATTTTTAGCTGAACCAATCAAAAAGTTATTTCTTATCTCATACTAGGCTTTGGAGGGTCATAGCCTTACCACTTACTCACTATGCTTGACAGTGTGGCGATACGTACGACTCAGTTTTTTTTTCATAAATTGTTTGGGAAACCGCGTTTAGCCGTTTTTTAACTAGACGTGTGCAAATCCTATCCGGGATCTTTCCATACTCCGGCGATCGTTCCATGCTCCGACCATATCCGGGAGTTCAAAAAAACTCATAACTTTTTTATTTTTTAAACTTTTAGAAAAAAAAAAATAGTACATACATTTTATGTACATATTCTATAAAATAAAAAATAGCAAAAAAAATAATAATATCGTGGCTTTTTTTACTTTTCTCCAAAAGTATTTAACATTTAATTATTATTTTTTAAATTATCTGATAAGTATACACGTAAATTCGACTAAGTGTTGTGAGTTTTTGGGTTATGTATATGTTTATGGTTCTGCGGTCCTGCAGTGTCCTGCACTGCATGGTTCGGTCTTTCCGTTTAACTTACCTCGCTCGAATGATGTAAAGTATTATGCTTACCTCGGGGTGTAAGTAGCTATTTCACCCTCGAACTATATCGCCCTCGCTTGCTTCGCTCGCTTTGGCGTCTAAATATCTCGGGTAGACTCGATCCTTAGCGCCCTTTGCGAGCTGTGCTCGCACGGGCTCTAAATTGGACCTTCATCCGAAATAGCTCTCTTTCACCCCTTGTGTAACAAAATACTATTTGTATAGCTGGTTGTATTGTTTAACCACCCGCATGGAGCTAGGATGGTGTAAGGAAGTAAGCTCAATGTAATACATATTTGAATGAAAACTACTATTCTACTATTCTATTTTACACTTACATAATACAATACTAGTTACTTTTCATAAGTACATATTCTTATCAGAGGCTGTGATTTAAATATACCCTTAATGTTACCCATACATACATACCGAACTCTCCGAGGCGAGAATGCCCCTACAGCGAGAGCAGTCGCGCTTATCAATAAATTAGTCAATGTTTTTGATCATCTTGATATTTTCTTTGATTCTATGCCAAAATTAGAGTACCAACTCTTTTTACTACTAAGTAAATAAGTGTTCAGTCTTTAGCAATAAGTGCGCTATGGTGTTGTACTGTTAAGTCTTATTGTCAATTAATAAATAAATAAATAAATATTAACATTTGATCCAAATATAAAAATTTGTGTCTCATTGCTAATTTCGTCTTTCATTTGATAACTATCTTGTCAAAACAATTGTTAAAATTAATTTAATAGTACTACAGAATCATCGTTTTGGTTTGGTAGCCGACTGTACTTAGCCACTATGGCCCCAAGCGGCAATAGAAGTATGAAAATTACGCGATTAAATTTTAATAATAGTATTATACCTTTTGGCCCCGTTTGGTAATCAATGTATGGAGATTCGTGGTTACGAGAACAATAGGCTGGCCCCCAACGGTAACAACCCCTATAAGGGCCACTACCTAGAATGTAAGTCAACATTAAACTCCAGTCTCGAGTATATACTTTGACAACTCCATATAAAGTATGGAGTCAAAGTTTACTCTAGAGCTTAGCGTTACGTGACGTTCCAGCTAGTGGCACTAAGCGAAGTTGTAGTGCATAATTGACATTTGTCGTTTCCGTCCTGCGTATGCAAACTACTTCTGTAGTATAGGTAGTTATAAGAAAGGGTATTGTTACATATACCACAAAATAACGATAAAGTAAAGTTTGTATGGTCGACCGTCCACGTTTAACTGTAGGTATCATCAATGAATAAATAGATACAACAAATATTTGTTGCTGAGATCTTATACACTGAACGACACAACAATCTAAGGAATAATCAGATTAAACAGACAGCTTTTTAATTAATTTATCATTGTCGCCTTGAGTGTACGTAGTTCTTATCTGTCATATCTGTCACGAGCTTGATTTACCGGTCAGTATGAATAATGACCGGCCATTATGAATAATGATAAGGCAAAAAAACTTTATTGATAAAAACATGACATTTGTAAAAGACCTCGTATCATAATAAAGTCTTTTTCAAAATGAAAACAGGAAGTAACGAGAAATACGAGAAGATACCCTACCCCTACAAGGGTTGTTGCCGCTAGGGGCCAAAGAGTATTACCGCTAGGGGCCAAAGCCTTTTTCGACTATTATTATTTAAATGAAAAACAACTCGCACTTGGCCATAAAGGATTGTAACAAGTACAGTTAGCAACAGATTGTATTAATAGAGTTCTTGAAACTTCTGTACACACATTCAAATATGTCGTTCATTAGTCATCGTGAGTGGCTTTACCTGCTTGATGACCTTGGTTACTTACCCTGTAATACCCCTTTCATTTTACAAATATTATTTAGCGGTCTTTTGATATTTTCTTTTGTCTTTCATGTCATTGTTTTGTTAACCAATTATGAAGGGTTGTATTTTTAGCTGAACCAATCAAAAAGTTATTTCTTATCTCATACTAGGCTTTGGAGGGTCATAGCCTTGACAATGAACAGGTGTCACTTCATGTTTAGACTATCAGTGTGCAGTGTGTGAATAAAGTACTTGTGTGCAGTTTTCGTAAAATAAAATGAACGAGCAAGACGAAAACGCAGCTGGTACAAGCCTATCAACGCAGTTTTCGTTTATTATCAGCAAAGGTATGTTTATATTTTTCTTTTTAATTTAATATGCAGAAAATCACAAGTGGAAAAACTGTCTGAAAAAATAAGGTATCGTGGCCGGACTGAGATTATAGTTTTTTAGCCGCACCGTTTTAAATGTATTTATCTACTTATTTTATTTTACTACTAGCTGGTAATAAAAATAAAATTTACATCATCCGAGCTCAGAAAAGAGGTTTTGCAGCTGTTAAAACAGTCCTTGAAAGTTCGCGTTTCCGAAGCCGGGCAATGAAAACTAGAAATCGTTCCATTTTCAAACATATTACACACCCATAGGTTTAAATGGTTCATGTCAGACGAAGAACCTACCAGACTACCACTCTCTATGATTGACAGTGTGGCGATACGTACGACTCAGTTTTTTTTTTCCTAAATTGTTTGGGAAACCGCGTTTATCCGATTTTTTAACTAGACGTGCGCAAATCCTGTCCGGGATCTTTCCATACTCCGTCGATCGTTCCATACTCCGACCATATCCAGGAGTTCAAAAAAATTCATAACTTTGTTATTTTTAAACTTTTAGAAAAAAAAAATATAGTATATACATTTTATGTATTCTATAAAATAAAAAATCAAAATAGCAAAAAAAATAATAAATAAAATAAAAAAATCGTGGCTTTTTTTGCTTTTCTGCAAAAGAATAACTTTTAAAATATTTTTTTCAATTATCCAAATAGAATGCGTGTTTTGACACCCTAAACTTTCCCGTAGTCCTAAAACTTACAACTATAATTGACGATTATGTATTCAAATCTGATAAGTATACACGTAAATTCGACTAAGTGTTGTGAGTTTTTGGGTTATGTATATGTTTATGGTTCTGCGGTCCTGCAGTGTCCTGCACTGCATGGTTCTGTACTCAGTCTTTCCGTTTAACTTACCTCGCTCGAATGATGTAAAGTATTATGCTTACCTCGGGGTGTAAGTAGCTATTTCACCCTCGAACTATATTCGCCCTCGCTTGCTTCGCTCGCTCTGGTGTCTTAATATCTCGGGTAGACTCGATCCTTAGCGCCCTTTGCGAGCTGCGCTCGCACGGGCTCCAAATTGGACTTTCGTCCGAAATAGCTCTCTTTCACCCCTTGTGTAACAAAATACTATTTGTATAGCTGGTTGTATTGTTTAACCACCTGCATGGAGCTAGGATGGTGTAAGGAAGTAAGCTCAATGTAATGCATATTCGAATGAAGACTACTATTCTACTATTCTATTTTACACTTACATAATACAATACTAGTTACTTTTCATAAGTACATATTCTTATCAGAGGCTGTGATTTAAATATACCCTTAATCTTACCCATACATACATATTAACATTTGATCCAAATATAAAAATTTGTGTCTCATTGCTAATTTCGTCTTTTATTTTATAACTATCTTGTCAAAACAATTGTTAAAATTAATTTAATAGTACTACAGAATCATCGTTTTGGTTTGGTAGCCGACTGTACTTAGCCACTATGGCCCCAAGCGGCAATAGAAGTATGAAAATTACGCGATTGAATTTTAATAATAGTATTATACCTTTTGGCCCCGTTTGGTAATCAATGTATGGAGATTCGCGGTTACGAGAACAATAGGCTGGCCCCCAACGGTAACAACCCAAAATTAATTCCCCCGGGGGGGAGGTGGGTGGGGGGGGGATAAGGGTTTACAGTTTGTATTAAACTCAATCTAGTCAAATAGGGTTTGTGGAAGTCGGTTTTTTCTTAAGTTTACTTTTTGTTTCAATTATTAGTATTTGTTGTTATAGCGGCAATAGAAATACATCATCTGTGAAAATTCAGGGGGCACTTATTGCTCTAGTTCAAAGAACTCCGTAAAAAAGACAGCAAACAATAGATGTCGCTAAGATTTCTCTCTCATTATACAGTCGCGACTGTATTTTTGTATCCATCACTCACACATTGACTTAATACACACTCAAACACACCCCTATACAGATTCCCACCCCATCCCCGTATAAACTTTGTACCCGGTACTTATAAATTAACCCCTTTTTATTTTTCTTTCTTTGTTTAAGTTCACTAGGTACTATAATGTTTGGCCTACAAAATGGAAGCCTTTAATTGGCCTATGTCTAGTCTAAGTTCTCTGCATATATTATTTTGAATTGTGCTGTAGGCTTTGATAAATAAATAAATAAATAAATTAATAATAGGGTCCCGTTTGGCACCCTTCGGGTACGGAACCCTGAAAAGTACCAAACATATTGCACCAGTTGACATCGTCAGGGGTCATGGCTTACAGATGGTATCTGATGCGCTTGGCGAAGAACAGAGAGGAGTAGGTATAGAGAGCTGACCGCCAAGCTCCTGGGGGGCAAATCTGGCGCTAGCGATCTCATGTCTATGGTCGAAATATCGATATTGAGATACCGAAATCTCTATCAAAAACAAGAAAAAGCTATTCTTACGACAAGCCTTTCGACCAACCGAGATATCTTGACCCGTTTTCGATCGAAATAAATATAAATCGAGATCATTTTCGACGGATTCAGGCGGTATCAAAACCGATATCTCGACTGGGGAGATGATCTCGATAGCGCGAGAATCGGGGGCCAGTTATAGTGGAGAGGCACCGAAGAATAAACTAGAGCATAGGAACATGACGTCACCTTTATCCTGAATATAGTTGTAGAACAGTTCAGTAAACGCGTGCGCCGGAATGGCCATGTTGATGTAGGGGTAGCACGCGCCGGAGTCCGTCTTGGCGTTGCACACTATGACGCCGACCACTTCGATCCGCAAGGAGTGGTGACCGCCGCATAGACGGTAGATGGCGCCACCGCTGCCCGGAAACAAACGTATAACTTTTCCCTGACAAATGTTTGTGTGCAATAAATAGTTAATTAGAATATGACATGAGTAACTAAATAAGAACTAATGTCGAATAACTGGCTGACCGAGCCTCAAGCACCGCTTTATGATATAATAACTAGGATAGTTAGGTTTTGTTTTATCAGGTTAGGAACCTGACTCATATCACGTTAGGTTAGGTAAGGTTAGGTATTTAGGTTAGGCTAGGTGAGGCCATGGAAGTACTGTTCAATACTTACTAAGTCCATGGGTGAGGCTAACTTAGGTTAGGTTAAATTAAGTTAGGTTGAGTTAGGTTAATTTAGTTAGGTTGAGTTATGTTAGGTTAGGTTACATTTAGTTAGGTTGAGTCAGGTTATTTTAAGTTACCTAAAACCGGACTGCACGCAACAGGAGGTCTGTATCATGGAGGGCGAGACGTTGTTCACGTGCCCGTTCGTGACGGTCGGCCGCAGGTCTTCCAGATTGTTCTCGTTGAAGTACGGGTACCCAGCTGCTAGCACTGGTTCGCCTGAGACGGACATTTAAATTGCTTGGTGTATTTCCTTAGACTTAAGTAGTAATACATAACAAATGTACCTATTTTTAAGGCTCTGACATATTTTAAAAGAGGTACGGGTTTCTTGCCCTTCTTTGCTCCATCCCTAAGCCCACAACTTCCGGACGGGCCGGGCGTTAGTATACAAAAAATATTAATTTTTAATGACGTTGACTGAGTAATCTGTATGATTTTATGGTCAATAAAAAAACTTGAACATGAACTTAAATGTTGGGGCTGGCTGTAGGATTGCTTGGCATATTTTGCTGAACGGAAATCTTGGTTCTACCGATTGCACAATCGATGAAGCTCGATCTTATGTGATCGTTCTTTGGAAAAATCGCGCCTCATGATAATACAAAGATGTCCTCTGTGGAGATGTGGTTCGAGGTTTTGCCTCCCAGCTTGGGACCTTGGGACTCCCAAACATGAGGTCCCGGATACGAATCCCGGCTGGGAAAGAAAAATAAAACCCCCTGGTTTGGATGTGTGGGAAATCGTTGTTTCTGGTTCCCACGATACTGGATCTATAAGCCCTAGTGTATGGCATGTATGGTCAGTAGCATTGTATGTGCCTCTATATTCTGGTCGCTCTGAGGGAATGCGATCCTGACACATGTATATGTCCAGGGAGCATTTATCCAGTGGAGAGCGCATAGATACATTTTTCTTTAAAACACAACTCACCAATTTACGGGCGGCGGGTGACGCGGTAAGAGAGCTGTGATTGGTCAGCCGCTGCGAAACTGTCTGGCGGCCCGTCATCGTACATAGGTTGCTTCGTTAAATACAACTAACGTTTGCCGAGCCGCATTCCCTCGCAGGCTCAGTCAATTAGATATATAGTCTCTGTATATGTCCCTCTCTGTCCCGCGCTACTTTTCACTCTATCTCATTCCCACAAGTGAGAATACAGAATATAGATCACACCCATTCGCTTGAGGATAGTAGAGTCCTTTGACTTTGACAGTGACTATCAAGACGTCAATTAATGTTTATTGCAAGGGGTTGAGAACTTCATTTCCCCTAATTTTAATGTAATTTTTTTATCCTTTTCGGCCAGGAGAATGACAATCTCTTGACTGAAGGGGTGTTTGTTTACCTTTCTTCGCGACGTCCTTAGCGAAGTGCGCCCGACTGAGATGCGCCCAGTTCTCCGCGTTAGAGTAGAGCAGCGCGATGTCGTATGCCTTCTCATCCGCACTCTTGTAGCGGACTATCGCCGTCTCTTTCACGCCGAGGCAGTAGATTGACACCTTCACCGTTGCGTGCTGGAGAGAGATGCATTAATCATTGTCACTGATCTTTGTTGTTACTATCATTAACAAGATCAAGAAAATAATGAAAATGATGGAGCTTCAACAGCGTCATGCATGCTGACTACAGCACAGAAGAGATAATAGTACTCCGTACAGAACGGCCACTCCCTTCCCCGCGCTGATTCAGATACCGCACCCCACCCCTGGCGTCAAAGAGTGGTTAAAGGATCAATAGACAGGGCTGAACGCCGGACGAGTGACGACGCGTATACTTTAATATCGCTGCATTTGCCGCGCTACCAGCCCTAGCAAAGTTTACGCACACATTTGCACGTATACAAACATCATTTGGTTACTAAACTCTTCACAAAATAAAAGGCCCGTTTTGACAGTTCACGCCCATTAAGTTTTAATCCCTAATGCGTAGGCAATAAAAGCCAACTGTTGCGTACAAGCAAAGGGTACAAGTTGCACCTAGGAAAACCGCTTCTATTACCTACACGTTAGTGGTTTAAAATTTATGGATGTGAACTGTCAAAACGGGCTTTCTATTTTGTGAATGGTGTAAATGATTGAATGAATGACGACACGAATGAATGTTAGAGACTAAATTAAATCAAACGTACATTAGCAACGACATGCGCCGCGGTGGCGACGTACCCCCCTCCGAGATACACCCCCGCGCCCCACGCCGCCCCGCACCGCACCAGCACCGTCGTCGAATCCACTCGCCCTGTGGCAGATAGGTAGATACACAAAATACACACAAATACAAATAATACAGATTCTAACAAAACCTGAGATATAAAGAATAGAAACTATACATGTGCATATTCCACAGTGAAAAGGCCCTGGATAGGCATATGTTGCAGATAACTGCAACGCTGGTAATTCTGCCAGAACCCATTTGACAGTGTGAGTGGAAGCTTCAGTTCAGCTCAGGAGTAAACAAGAAGTCTTTACATGCCTTCGTAAGTCCGTAACATATTCTATTTATAATCGTAACTTTTAAAGAAGATGAGAGGCGGCATATAAAACGCTTCTGGAACATGGCTAGCAAGGTGAGTAATGACTATTGTAGCTCACTTACTCAGTATCTCTCGGTCTCTGCGCCCATTCACTCAGTATCTCTCGGTCTCTGCGCCCACTCACTCAGTATCTCCCGGTCTCTGCGCCCACTCACTCAGTATCTCCCGGTCTCTGCGCCCGCTCACTCAGTATCTCCCGGTCTCTGCGCCCGCTCACTCAGTATCTCCCGGTCTCTGCGCCCACTCACTCAGTATCTCCCGGTAGAGCGTGGGCGCGCGCTCCGGCTCCGGTGCGGCGACCCGCAGCTTGGCCGCCAGCACGGACACGAGCGGCGCGGCCAGCGTCAGCCCGACCCACTCGCCGCGCCACCACGACACGCTGCACACTACTAGGCCGACCAGCTCCTTCCTGGAAGGGGGGAGGGTAGGGCCCCGTAGACGATCAAGCATGCATGACAACCACGTATGTCGTCAAGCATGCTTGATGTTTTACGGCTATGCTTGACATGCTTGTCAAGCAATCTACGTGCTCGATCGTGCTTGACGAAAATTTTGTTTGACGACGTGCTTGACAAGCATGTTTGAACGTCTTCGGGGGTGCTTGATCGTTAAATGCAGTTGCTTGTTTGACCAACATGCTTGTAAAGCTGCCTGAACGTCTACGAATGTGGTTTGAACAAGTTTTTGAAGGGTCTTGTTTCGTTATTGGCATTTCACAATTTGTTTAAATATGTTTTCATTTTACGTTGTAAACTGCTGTGAAACAACTAATAAAAATATAAATAAATAAATAAACTTGCTTGATCATTTTGCTTGATCGTTATCGCGGTTGCTTGATGAAAACGTGAAGTTTGACTGAGTTTGATCAACATGCTTGTCAAGCATGCTCGAACGTTTACGGGGCCCTTTGCAACGGGGAGGCAGTCTGAAGGAAATTCATTTCAATTCAAGTCGCTTATTTCGGAACACACGGATCCATATTAGGCACGCACAGCGCAAGTATTAGGTATATCACTTATCAAATTTAACATAAAATTAGACATTTGGGTTGACAAGAAGATCCAAACCCCAGACAACGGTCCCTCATATCAAGGTTAGAAGCTATGTGAAGATGGGTCGGTCCCTAACGGTCTTGAACACAATATGACTACATGTAATATTTGACTAATACACAAAGTGGGCATACAAATAGACAAAGACATAGTGGGCCTAGAAATCTACCAAAGCACAAATTGACTAGTGCCGAAACTGTGAAGATGTTTCCATTGTCTGAGGATTGGACAGTCCAGCCTCCCAGCAAAATGGGAAAGAATACCTAGCCCTTCTTGTCTTTACTTGGTAGTGCTAACAAGCAAAGAATCAACACTAACACTTCCAAGATCTCGGAAGAGAACCTGTCCAAATAGTGAATACCTACATACCTAATACCTACAATATGAAATTGAATTTATACAATCCGACATTTTGTATTAGGTAGGGAATTTTTTGTAGCGCCCGGAATCAACGAAAACAGCAGCAATTATTTTGCGTAAATATTAGACTGATTTCAAATTCTGTCTCACTTGATAAATAAGGAATGGGTGCATTGCGTACTCCACTCCGACGGTGCGACGCTCACAATCAGTCGCTGCTTAGTGTGAAAGCGCTCTAATAGTAGTATCGGGCGGAATCCGAGTGACTCTTGTCTTGGTATCGCGTAACTCACTTGTCTCCCTCAGTGAACACGGGCCCGCCCTCCGACCCCAGCGCGGTGGCAGCGTCAGTTAGCAGCAGCGACGGCCGCTTGCCCACCACGCTGCACACGGAACCACGGGTCACTGCGTTTAGGAACACCTGCGGAACCGTACTCGGAAGGTTGACACGCACGCAGCCTTCTGGTGTATAGTGCTGTGCTAATCTAAGAAATCCAGTCACTTCTACAGTTTTGGAGGATGTGTAGGTGGCTCCGTGTTTCAGAAAGGAAACCTGATGGATCCTTGAATATACTAATTCCTATGATCCCTGACCTGATACATTCTTATTATAGGGATCCCT
This sequence comes from Argyresthia albistria, assembly GCA_963457715.1. Classification (NCBI taxonomy): domain Eukaryota; kingdom Metazoa; phylum Arthropoda; class Insecta; order Lepidoptera; family Argyresthiidae; genus Argyresthia; species Argyresthia albistria. The sequence continues at coordinate 9,597,451 of OY735271.1, read as the reverse complement.
GGGTTTGGGTGATGCCGTAGACCAAACTCCTTCATCGCTTCATCCACTTTGGGTAAAGCCACAAAGCATACTTGTAGCGCCATCTATGTTTAAAAGTGAAAGCGAAGCTTGCTGATAGGATAGCAGAAAGAGCAAGTTTAGCTGCTGTTAGTTTATGACGTTACTGGTAGATGGCGTTGTATAAACACCGAGAGTGTATAGTTCCCTATCGAGCCATACTTTACACCTCACTTTACACGCTCTGAAGAGTAAGTTATTGAGCAGCTTTATTGAGGCTGAAAATTGGCCCGTCTGCGTAGAGATAGACATAACAATATATTAATTTTGACCCACCTCACAACCAAAGGGTGTGGAATGTACTTCTAAAGACGACCCTCTTCCAGGCGGAGGGCGTACGATGTCGAATAGTTCCGAGAGAGGGCGCAGCGGTTTTTGACCTGAAACCACAAGAAAACATGTGAAATGTGAAGAACCCTATGGATTTTTATCCGCCTTTGCCTACCTTTGCCGCAGACCTGCTTAGATGAACAGAACTCTTTGCTTTACGAAAACACACGGACTCTTTGCAAATCTTGTTAAAAAGTCATCGTAAATAGGTAAGTATGTCAAAATAAGTCATTTTCTCAGGCATTCTCAGGTAATTTCTCAGAAAATGGGCTCCAAATCCAAAGCGTGTCCTCCACCGGGAACACAAAAGGGAAGATATTACTCGTACTACGACACTCCCGATGGATGCGACATCCCGAAAAAGGTTTGAACATTCGTTACTTTTTTCCATAAAAATGTATAAGTAACCTAAGTTGTTTGTTGTTGTAATTTTGTTGCAAAGCGTTGAGAATAATGATGATGATTATTGAATCAATGGGTAAAAGTGGGCACAGTTGTGGCTCTGCCACCTCGTATGGGAAACGTCGCTATTGCTATGTTATGATGATGAGCGATAGTTAGCCAGCTTGATGGAGTATGGCTCACTCTCGGGTTAAGGCGTTTTTGCATCCGGCCTCGGTGGGGAAAGGGACCACCACATTTAAGTGGTTTTACTTTGTTAAGGCGAGGTATGAATAATTACGAACCAAGGTCAACGAAGACTGAATGAGAAGCGAATATAACTCGGGAATAGGAACAAGTGGGATGGCAATTGTGCGCTCGCACGAAAAAAAATTATAAAAAATAAGCTATTTCAAGGAATTACATTTCAATCTTCAAATCGCTAGTAAAAACAATTCCCCACATATTACAATTAATTAGATATAAAGATCATTTTTACTACTACTGCGGTATAATAGACAAAAAAATACTGGAAAAAAGGGTTTACTTTGGATTTATTTTCTACCGAGAAAATGTTATCCAAACACGTTTGCCATCATGAAAACCCTAGATTATATAGTCAAATTAATTAGAAATTGATTACGATTTGCCGAGTCTTTCCTGAAATACACATGAAATAAGCACCCCTAATTTATTTATGAGGAGCCTTAAAATTATGGTCGTAATCCTAATTGACTTTTCGAAAGAAGTCTTTTCCTTATTACAGTGTAAAAGAATATTTAGATGACAAAACTGCGAGCTCTTTACCATCTCGGCGCACAGAAATTCAAAGAGGGGCGATGGACTGAGTCATTACGACTCTCTTCGGTGTATTTCCTTAGACTTAAGTAGAAATACATAAAATTGTTTTTTTGAGGCCCTCACATATTTTAAGAGAGGTACGGGGGAGTTTCTTGCCCTTCTTTGCTCCATCCCTAAGCCCACAACTTCCGAACGGGCGGTAGTATACAAAAATATTAATATTACATTGACGTTGACTAAGCAATCTGTATGATTTTATGGTCAATAAAAAATTTTGACTTTGACTTTTTGACTTTCTTCCAGATGATGGTTTGCGGCCGCTACGGATTCATCACCGGCATGGTAGCAGGCTTTTACGACGTGCTGATGTATTCTCACGCCAAGGGGTTTGCACCTGTACTCATGAGGTGAAAAAACATGGTCAAGTGTGAGTCGGACTCGCGCACGAAGGGTTCTATCCTTCTATTCTGCTTTAAGGGGGTTGAAGTGCCTGCAAATGGGCCACATGTGCGGGGCCTTTCTGCATGTCCCCTTCTCCCACTCCCTTATTTCAGCCAACCCAACTCCTGCGCAAGCTGGAGTAGGAGGCCTGGGTGTTCAAGGAGCTCCTGGGTCGATGATGCTTCTCCCAGAATCGCCAATCTGGGGCCTAATGCTGCTCTGAGAATTTCATTACTATTTCATTACTATTCCATTGCAAACACCCAAAATGGCGTCATTTGGTATTCTCCTAAATTATTATCCTCCTTGATTGGGTGTTTGCAATGGAATAGTAATGAAATATAAGTGAAATTCTCAGAGCAGCATTAGGGCCCTGGTTTCAATTGTGGATGGACATGCCAGCAACATGTGCTCGACCGTCTCTTCCACTTCCATGCAACCCCTGCATAGGAGGCTGTCAGACTCGCGCACGAAGGGTTCCGTACCATTATCTATAAACAACTTTTGTTGTATGGGAGGTTGCATTGAAATGTGCAAACCTATGTTCATCATGTTAAATATATTGCCCTTACCATGTTTATACATACATGAAATAGAATAATCGGTTAAGTGCGGGTCGGTATCGCACACGAAGGGTACCGTACCATCGTACAACAAATCAAAAGCACTCAAAACAATAAAAAAATAAACAAAAAGAAAATTTAAAAAGTTTATGCCTTCACGAGATTTGAACCGACGACCTCCGGATTGAGAGTCTACATCATACCGCACCGGCTAACCACAACCATGTGGGTTGACGCGAAATATGCTATCATATTTAAATATGTGTAGTATATGTGTCTATGACATGGTTGCTATGACAATAAATAAACAGTTTCAGTCAGGATCTCCATTTTGAAATGCGTAAGTGTATCTAAACACGTCTCTTGTATCGGGGCCCCCTTTAATTTGCAATATCTCTCGTATTTCAGTATTTGTGGTTGGTGCGGCAACAGATATACACATTCTGTGAAAATTTCAGCTTTCTAGCTATTACGGTTCGTGCAGACGGACCCGGTGACAGACAGGACGGACGGACGGACGGACGGACGGACAGACGGACAGCGAAGTCTCAGTAATAGGGTCCCGTTTGGCACCCTTCGGGTACGGTACCCTAAAATTTTGTAAAAACTAACCAACGATTATTTATGACGGCTCAGGAAAAATACTCGAGAAACACAAGAAACTCAACTAGATTAATATACACAACCATATCCCACGAACATCGCTTTATCTCAAAAATTGTTCTGCAATGTGTGTAAAAATATTTAATAAGATACCTGAGCACATAAAACAGCTTCCAGTAAATAGGTTTAAGACGGATCTGTTTAAATGGCTAATGCTCAAATGTTTTTATTCAGTTGATGAATTCCTTAATCATAAATGTAATTAATTGATAGACAGTTTGTGTAAATATACCATTATTATATTTCTTTGTACAAAACTCAATATTTGCATACTAAAATTAATAGCTGATAAGGTGTTCTGAAAAGTGTTCCGTGGTTTAGTGGGTTTCACCTTGCTTCTCACGCAGGAGATGCAGGTTCAAATCCCGGTGCTGACCATGTACTAATGAGATGATTAATTTGTCTTAAGTACATTATCGGACACTCCGTGTTTCGGATGGCACGTTAAGCAGTAGGTCCCGGCTACTATCACTACTTCGTATAGTATGTAGTAGTCGTAAAACCCCTCCACCAACCCGCACTGAGCCAGCGCGGTGGAGTATGGCTCAATTTTACTCGGATCCGGGTAAAGGTCTGTGCCCCTCGGTGGGGACATAATGGGCTACATTTATTATTTATATTATTTATATAAGGTATTCTTAAATATTATGCAACCAACCCTTGTACCCTTATCTTAGCAAATAAAAATCTTTATCTTAATCTTTATCTTGGTCTTCAGGTTCGCCTACCACGCCGTGCCACTGACACTGATGGGCGTCACGTTTGCAGGCGTGACGAACGCTGTACTGAAGTACGGTCGGATGAAGGACGACCAGCTCAACTATTTCATTGGTACTTTGACAAGAACATTCTAGGAGTATAAAGGGCTGAGTAAACCAAATTAACCTTTTATTTGTAATATTGGGGGGGGGGGGGGGTGAAATTATCATAAGTATCTACATAACCCCGCCCAAAATCCACGGCGGAGGCGAGCTTATCTCGAATAATAAGACATTTCTTCCAACAAACGGGAAGTGAGGGGTTCATACGAACTTACTACGAGTATTACCACAGATACTACTAGTGGCTCTGTGAGCTGGTAGACCTCGCGAGTATGTCGGTAACCCAAATAATTTTCTTTCAATAACACATACAAACTTATGAATGTACCTGGTTACGTACATGCAGTATGAAAGTAGCCGCACCAATAACTTTTTTTATTGTACTCCATAAATCAATTCATACTGAAAATAGAGGCATATTTATGTTTTACTGGATTTCAAAACCAATCCCCCCCCCCAATCCGCCACCATTTTCATTGGTTTTGGACTTTATTACAAAGACGTACGTTGAAAATAAGAGGGCGTACTAGGCTGGTTTTGAAATCTAGCGACACGTGATAGAACGACAATGTGCAAAGGCGATCTTATCTCTTTGCAGGCGGGGTGGCCTGCGGACCCATCCTGGCCTACTACTTGAAGTCGGGCCACGCGTTGTTCGTCGGCAGCCTGGCTATGGGCGCGGCCGGCATGATCAAGAAATACTCCATAGACACTGGCGTCCCACTATTCCCGGAAATACAGAGCCATAGGGGCATGGTCGACTCGTGGAGGAACGATTACACGTTTGTTCCCGACCCGAAATATGGTAAGAACGTCGAACTCCTTCCGGATCATCAGCCCCCCTAAACAAAGTTAAACGCTGACGCTAGCGAAACGAATCGATAACTTTTTATGTAAGTATGCGATTTGACGTTTGGCTTCGCTAAGGTTACGTGACGTCACGTAGCGATTCCAAATGTCAAATCGCATACATAAAAAGTTATCGTTTCGTTTCGCTATCCTTAGCGTTTAACAGTCTACAGGCACTGGACAACTGTCCCAAAAAGACAACTTCCCAAATGGCCAATCTACCAATACTATTTCCCAATTTACCAACCTCCCACTTTAACAACTTCCCATTTCACCAACTTCCCAATTCACAAACTTCCCAGAAGGAACTGTAACTTTGTGACGATGTGTGTGTGTGAGGATGTGTACGAGGGTGATGGATGTGTGTGTTTATGAGGATATTTGTGTGTGAGGATGTGTTGTGTGAGGATGCATGGATAATACATATTTTCAATGGAGCCAAAAAGTTGTTTTTCTCATCTCATGTGGAGAAAATTTCAAGCGTCGTGTGCCATGTTTCCCAACTAACCAAGTCTGTGTCCAATAAGACATGTGTTAGTCGCTGGCATTGCATCTGACATTACTTAATTATATATTTCGTATATATTTATTGCACACAAAAAACAAAACACAAAAAGATACGCAGAAGGAATGTACTAAGACAAGCTATATGTCATCATTATCCTTACACTTGTGGTAATACTAATCCACATGTAAGAGACGATACAAAATTCAATTTAAAAACATACAAGGTGTAAATGAATCGCAAAATGAGAAACTAGGTGCTTTGTTAGGGACATGATTCAGGGTGGCAATTCTGGCGCTAGCCAGATCATGTCTATGGTCCAAATATTGATTTTGAGATACCGAAATCTCTATCAAAAACAAGAAAAAGCTATTCTATATTCTATAATAAAACCATTTCTAAAATTATATCCTTATTAAAGTTGCTCAGAATTATGTCCCGAACAAAGTAGGTAACTATATTCTCATTTTGCGTTAATTCATTTACACCTTGTATAAGTAGGTAGGTATAAATGACGCCAAACATCTTGAGCAAAATGTGACGTGGTGGGGGAAAGTTTGCGCATGTACACTTACGTGCCAAAAGAACGACGCACTTAAAAATCTCAAAACAAATCGTACCTACAGTATACTGCATGAATCTTAGTGCACAATACTATGTACTTACTTAGTTCAATCGATAGAAAATGAGAAAATATACTGTACCATTTGCATGAGGGACTGAGCGGTAACAGGTGCACAATAACTGTGAGACACGCCAAGTAGGTACATTTGCTGCGAACTATACAGATTTAATGGTCTGTGGATATGACTATCAAAATAAAACTGTAAATTATTTAGCGACATTTGTCGTCTTTATTGGTGTCTATTAACAAAGAATAATGATTTGACAAAAGACAAGATTTTTAATCGGATACCTACGATTGAAATTCCCTAAAAATACGTTTTTCCACGTACACCTATAAAACATAATAATATCTCCATCGATAGAAAACTCATCATAATTATACCATCTTTCTGGCTTGCCTTTTTAAAACTACGTTTGGACGTCGAGGCATTTTTTATCCGTGATTTCACTGCACGCAAGTGTATTGGGCAGCGACGAGACGTGAACTCAAAGCGGGAAACTGATCTACCAATAGCGTGGCTAGGCGCGCTCGATGCGATGCTCCTTCCGCACGCCGCGTCCCCCCCCCCCATACCGTGGCGTGGTGCGCAGTATCATATATCAGATGGTTTCTGCGCATGCAAGGTCATTTGTTCAAGTTGTTTGGCGTCTATTATACGTAAGTATAAATGTTTCTCGATTGATTATCGCAACTTTCTTTAATAAAATCATTAATTCATCATCGTCAGCCCCCACCTACCCACTGATGGGTATAGGCCTCTTCTCTACCACGCCATCCGCTCCGGTCCTGTGCCTCCCGCATCCACTGCCTGCCGACTATGGCGGTGATGTCATCCGTCCATCTGGCTGGTGGTCTGGCTACTTGTTGTTTTGCGGTAAAATTCTGGTTAATACAATAAAACCATTAATTTGTTTACTTTCCAGAACAGAGTTGCGGAGACTACAAATGTTGTAGTGACACTTAATAGGCGTAGATTACTTGGTAATTAAAATGAAAATTATTACTAAATTGGTACTTTTAATTTAGCTATTTTCCAAAAGTCTATTCCGGGAGAGATAGAATTGATAGTCACCTAGATAGCCTGATTAGATCACTATCTATCTATACAGGGTGACATTTAATATTAGCTGACCATATTTTGGGGAACGATAGTACCTATCATTATGAAGAATTTTCCCCAAGGAACATGGTCGCAAATGAAAAAAATTTTGGGTCTCCCATAGTAACTTAAAATCAGCTGATCGGGGCAATGGTACTGGGAGACGAAAAATTTTTTCATTTGTGACCATATGTTTCATAGGGAAAGTTGTTCACAATGATGGGTACTATCATTCCTCAAATTATGGTCACCCAATTTAATTTCACCCCATACTATGTATCCAATTATCTAGCCTTTCAATCGATCAAATCGGTTTCATAGTAAAAGTTGATCAGAATGGTCTCCCTAACAACCCCCTCAAATATGACTACACCCTTCTGTTACACCCTGTAGATGAAGAAGTCTGCGTAATTAACGACTAGGTTCCAAGACGCTATTCAATGTTCACGATTAGCTCACAGGGCAATTAACAAACTGCCGATTGGCTGACGTGCCGCTATCAGCCAATCGCATGCCTGCCGATTGGCTGACGTGCCGCTATCAGCCAATCGCATGCCGCTGTTTTGAATTAATCATCGATTAGGTAGCTAATAGTAGCTCAAAAGATAGATAGCATCAATTCATCCCAGATTGGAGTCCAAGGTAGAATAGGAGAGGCTACGTTAAGGTACTCTGAAACCATTTTCTATCAGCATCCAGCAATAGTACTTGTAAAACTGTAGATAATCACATTTTAAAGTCTTCACAAAATAAAAGGCTTCTTTTGACAGTACAGAAGATTTAACCCCTAACGCGTAGGTAATAGAAGCGGTTTTTAGGTGCAACTTGTACGCTTTGGTTGTACGCAACAGTTGGCGTTTATTACCTACGCATTAGGGGTAAAAACTTCATGGGCGTGAACTGTCAAAACGGGCCTATTATTTTGTGAAGACTATAGGTCGTCAAATACAGACTACATTCTATATAAATATTCATCATCTTCTTCTTCATTTGAGCCTGATGCAAGCGCTACCGTTTGCCACATACAGTTCCATCTGCCACTATAATCCAGGTCTTCAGACGTCCTTATCCGAATCTAGCACTATAATTAGGAGTCTAGGTTACGGTACCTACCTCTCATTTCACTCTCCAGGTCAACCAGCACAAAGACTGACAGTAGAGTCTTTCCCAGCTGTGTCTGCTTCTCCGCGTCTCCATCGCGATGGCCGATGCTCCAGCTGTAAAGGATGTCATCGACGCAGCGGTCCAGGATGGGGCACTGCCATACATGGCAGATTTGGCCGGTTAGGACCTGGACCTGGGGAAGATACATATTTATACTCTATCTATCTATCTATCCAGCCTCCTGGCCTAAAGGCCTTTCCTCTTTGTCCCATTTATTAGGATTCTGCGCCAACCTGATCCACTGCTGCCCGGCAATTTTCTAAGCTGAATCGCCGAAAAAGTTTTAGTACCTTGGCCCCCCAAAGCGCAAGACGATCGAGATCATCTCCCTATATAGTAGAGTAAATCGAAAACGATCTAGATTCATATTTGTTTCGATCGAAAACAGGTCAAGATATCTCGGTTGGTCGTAAAGGCGGGTCGTGAGAATAGCTTGTTTTGTTTTTGATGAAGATATTCGGTATCGCGAAATTCTCGAATCCATCGACCATGTAGATAATCTCGATAGCGCCAGAACTGGCCCCCAGGTCGGGCGTATTTGACAACATCGCATAATTTCCGCGTGTATGATGCGCCTACGTCGGAACGTAACCAGCAGTAAGTAAATGTAGCCCATTAATGTCCCCGCCGAGGGGCACAGGCCTTAACCCGGATCCGAGTAAGATTGAGCCGTACTCCACCACGCTGGCTCGGTGCGGGTTGGTGGAGGGGTATTACGACTACTACATACTACGAAGTAGTGATAGTAGCCGGGACCTAACGTGCCATCCGAAACACGGAGTGTCCGATAATGTTCGACAAATTAATCATCCCATTGTTACATGGTCAGCACCGGGATTCGAACCTGCATCTTCTGCGTGAGAAGCAAGGTGAAACCCACTAGACCAAGGAGCACATTTTCACGTATCCAGCAGTGGATTCACGTAATTTCAGCTTATTGTGGTGGTGTGTGTGGTACCTAGACACTTATTAAATCCACGGAAAGAATGGGTAGGGTACATTGTCTAACCTGGTAGCTGCTATGCTCCGTGTCGTCGCCCGCCCGCCTCCGAGCCAGGCTGACGACGCCATCGTAGTCCCTCTGCAGTTCCCCCGGGGAGCCCTCGCACGTCACGTAGATCTCCGGCAAGTTCACGTAGAACTGCTCGTTCAGGATCGGCTTGCCCTTGCTCTTGCTGGGGACAAGAGGAATAAATGAACCCATTGCAACAGGATACCTTTACCTGGATATTCGATAGGCGTGGACAAAAAGTGACGTAGGAGCGCCGCCGTGGAGACCGAGCGACGTAAAGACAACATTTCGATAAGATTCGTCGTCGTCTTCGTCAAAAAGAGATGGCGTGAGGAGTAAGTTCCCTCGATTTCTCCAGGATCCCATCATCAGATCCTGACCTGGTGGTCCATGGTACCAATGGAAAAGTAAACCCTTTCAAACAAAAAAATAATTTTCCAAATCGGTCCGGCCGTCTAGGCGCAATCGGGGCACATACATAAAAAAACACGGATAATTGCAAACCTCCTCCTTTGGGAAGTCGGTTAAAAAGTACATAAATCAAGGGACAGGCACGTGGCATGCCATGTTGCATATTGCATGACCAATGGCCATCAGTCTATTAGCAGTCATCTCCGCTGATGGAACAAGCAGGTAATGCCATACTTTGCTATTTTAGGATGATTGGTCGTCAACTTGTGCTTAAAACGCTTATTGGATTGGATATGATTCTGGAAAAAAATTATCAGCCAAGTGCCAGTTTCCGTGTCATCGCACAAGATAACTAGGACTAAAAAAAACAAAAAATATTTCCCAATTTGGTTTCGATATCAGTCTCTATAACCTATCCAATATAACAGGCAACTTGACAGATAACCTAATTAAATCTTCTTAAAATCCACTTTTTAAACACTAGGGATGTTACCAAAAAAATCAGAGAGAATCGAAATTGCTTATTCAGTTGAACTACCTAACAGAAGAGTTGTCATCGCCATCACTGCTATCAGCACTTAAATATATTATTATTTGGATTTTATGAAGTTTTAGGTTAGCTGTCAAGTTGCCTGTTAAATTGGATAGGGTATACCTCCCTATACTACACATTGCGCGTTAAATGACATTATTTTAACGTATCCCTCTACAAATCTCAAAATTTTATGAATCCCTGAACTAAATCTAGTGAAATGATCGAACGTCTATGCAATTTCAGTTCGTTAATTCCTTCTAGAATTTCAGTGAACTGTCGGTAGACATGTGAACGCCAGGTCCTCTGGTCGTCCACCGTGCACCTATGGGATGAGATGAGAAATGATAAGAACATGGAAATGTAGGTCAATCAGAGGTTAGGAATGTCGATGAAATGGGTACCTTGTAGCTTGTAGCTTCTTGGGCGGCTGCTCCTCCGTCGTCGGCCGTTGAGCTGGATGACGAGGTAATGGGTAAGACCCTCACTTGGGTCCTGGCCTCGTGGCAACGAGCAGGAAACACTTCACTCGCGATCGCGGCGGAGGCCAGCTAGCTGCCGTTGGGGTTTGCAATAAAATTTTCTGATGGGGTGTGCTTCGAGCTGATGGGAAACACGTGGGGTTTCGCAATGTGTGCGATACGCGGGAATCCGTGGGGCCGACACGCGCGTGGCCGCTCTGTTCGAGTCTTCGACGAGGCGCCCCGCGCTCGCGTCGTTCGTTCGTTCGTTCTTACGTTCTGTCGTCACGCCACTAGACGGCGTGAACAAGACATGTCAGTGGAATAATTATAAAATGACCAACCGTGAACGATGAAATATTTTAGAGAAACTGCAGTAGCTTCGCTCAAATGTCTATGGGTACCATAGGCTACCAAATAGTAACCAATATCTTTCGCCCAAACTCTTCACAAATGTGTTAGAAAATATAATGAAGACACTAGATTGGAGCGAAAGAGGTCTCAATATAGAGACAGCGCGCGCTTGTCACACCTGCGTTTCACCGACGATCTGATCCTCTTAGCTGAAGAAGTAGAAGATCTCCAAAGCAGCTACATGAAGCATCCCTGAAGGTTGGCCTTAGGATGAATATGTCCTAGATGAAGGTCATGTGCAGCGATCCAGATAGAAGCAGTGGATCAGTACACGTATCTTGGACATAACCTATCCTTTGGCCAAAGTGCTTCATCTGAAGAGATCACTAGACGGATATAGCTAGGATGGGCTGCCTTCGGTAAACTGAAAGACTTTCTAAAATCACGTATCCCACAGTGCCTGAAAAGCATGGTCTTTGACCAGTATGTCTTGCCTATCCTCACATACGGTGCCGAAACATGGACACTCACAAAGCCTATATGCACAAAATCGAAGTAGCACAAAGGGCTTTGGAACGTGCCATGCTAGGCATCAGTCTCGTGACTCGTGGACCGCGTACCTAATCTTGAAATCCGTAGACTTACCAAAGTCGCAGACGTGGGAACGCGGATCGCGGGGCTCAAGTGGCGATGGGCGGGACATTTGGTCAGAAGGGAGGACGGAAGGTGGACCAAGGCAGCAACAGAGTGGCGGCCGCGAACAGGGCAAAGAGCAGCTGGCAGACCACCGGCCCGGTGGTCAGATGATATTGTAAAGGTGGCCGATAGGCAGTGGACCAGAATGGCGGGGGACAGATGCAAATGGCATGCTTTGGAAGAGGCATGTGGCCATCAACAGTGGGATGATACGGGCTGATATGATGATGATGAACCAATATAGTTAGATACCTGATGGCCTGCGCCTGCGGTAGCGGCGACAGTATAGACCCGTGGGTCAGCACCCAGCGGTTTGAGAACTTGATCCCTGACGCTGACACTGTGATGATATTCGCCTGGTCGCGGTCCCCTTCTGAATAGTTGTATGACACCATTACGCCTTCGACTGCCATTGTTGCTGGAAGGAAGAGTTGAAGATAAGCTCGCCTTTTCATCATCATAGATTGGAAGATTGGCTACTTAAGCCACCGAGCCCACGGGCGGTTCCTACAGATGCCAAGTTAAATCGGTTGCCGTGACCGAAATCGGTCGGACGGACCTCATCATCATCACAGGGAAATCGTTACTTAAACAAGATGTAAATAAATTAACGCAAAATGAAAAACTACTTTGTTAGGGACATCATTCTGAGCAAAAAACATTACTATTGAAAAAATACTTACGGCGGCGGGCGTACAGATTATACAGCCTGAGACATCTACTTGTTCTGGACTAAGCGCATCATTGTGGGTAATGGGAATCTTGGGATATAACGGCCTAACTTTCATACAAAACGTATCAGAATATACTAGTTTAGCTTTCGAAAATCATCACATAAACGTAATTTTATCAACATTCCAATGAAATACAAAAAAAAAATGCAGTGCAGAATTAGGGAATTAGCAGAATTCTGCACTGCCATGTAGGTCACCGGTGAACTACGCCTAGGCCATAGGTTTTGAATTTTATTAACATGCCATGAGGTTCAAAATCGCGATGCGTCAAAATATGGCATGGCAGTATACGCAAAATTCAGATTTTGGGTCAAACTTCCCAATGTAATTTCATTATGAAACTGATTTGATCAGAGCAACTTTATTTTTAAATAGATAGATAGATAGTTAATCCATTGATTCACTGTAAGAATACACACAAATACAATAAAGATTTTTACAAAACTTAAGATATAAAAATAGAAATAATAATAATAATAATAATAAATAAACTATACTATGTGCATATTCCACAGTGAATAGGCCCTGACTCAGCATGTGTTGCAGATAACTGCAACGCTGGTAATTCTGCCAGAACCCATTTTACAGTGTGAGTGGAAGCTTCAGCTCATCTTCAGTAATTTTATATTATCCTATCTTACACATCGCTTCCTTTTTCACTTCTCCATACAAATCAGCTGACCCACTCAGGCCAAAATGTAGTGGGCAGTGAAAAATAAAGTTTTTCTGATCAAATCGTTTTCATAATGAAAGTTGCTCAGAATGATGTCCCTAACAAAGTAGTTTCTATGTATTTTATAGGTCTCCTCTCCTATTCGACCATTTTTCCCTACAGGGAAACTGTGCTAAATCACCCCGTATTGACGTGATTATATGTATATCGTGATTATTTGTTTACAGGGCGTAAAAAGAAGGTGTCCGTTTCTGGGGATATTATTTATAAGGGATACGCTTTCGATACCTACCTATTTATTTTATAGCATATTTTATTACCCGTCTGTCTATACTTAGGTGAACATCAAAGACGAACACAAAGAACAAATATGACAGACATAACACGTAGGTACCAATACTAACAATGTATACCTACTATCTACTATCTTACTGGTATCCACTGCACGGGTATCCAGAAATGGGGGATAATAGCCGAAACCTCGAGCTCTCTGTGCAAGTGCGGAGCAAAACAAACAACGGACCACCTCAAATGTTGCCCGGACTGCCCCAAATGTCACGAGGAGGATCTCATGCAAGTTTCGGCAAACGCCATAGCGGTGGCTAATTTTTGGAAAAATATAAATTAATTTGCGACGATAAGAAGAAGAAGATCCTATCCTACTGTGGGGCCAGCCAGAGGCATACTTTTAGCTCTCTACAACACTACAACGTGTAACTTTAAGTACGCAAAACCTGAAAATAGGTTGTTCAGAATGACGAGTATAATCGATTCCATCACTATTTAGATCATTTTTAGGGTTCCGTACCCGAAGGGTGCCAAACGGGACCCTATTACTGAGACTTCGCTGTCCGTCCGTCCGTCCGTCTGTCACCAGGCTGTATCTCATGAACCGTGGTAGCTAGACAGTTGAAATTTTCACAGATGATTTATTTCTGTTGCCGCTATAACAACAAATACTAAAAATCAAAAGAAATTTAATATTAAGGGGGGCTCCCATACAACAAACGTGATTTTTTTGCTCATTTTTGCTCGATATTGATAATGGTAGCAGGTAGACGCTTAAAATGTTCACAATATATTGAGTATATTATTTACTTAAAAATATATAATAAAATTAAAATTAAATTAATATTTAGGGGGGCTCCCATACATTTTTTTTGCGGTTTTTTATAGATAATGGCACGGAACCCTTCGTGCGCGAGTCCGACTCGCACTTGGCCGGTTATTTTATTTTAATTTTATCCATAGTGTTATGTCGTGCTAAAGAATATGTGGGCAGTCGTTTCATTCCGCATACTTATAAACACGAATACCAACTGCCTCTGAATTTCTGAATGTCACATGAATGAAACGAGATGAAAAGTAATTTCGCAACACATTTGTTTAGCCGCATCGTATAAAATAACTCCGTTGACGTACGACCCCATCCTACGCGTTGTCTTTATCGCTGAAGACACCGTCCACTGCTGGGTCTGCACTTCCGTAGAGTCTAGTATCAGTCAAGTAGTAGCCAATGTATGATATTGGGATGATAGGGTAGAATATAATGTCTCGTAATAAAGGCGTTCATAGGATATGAAGAAGGGCGCGATCACGATTACATGTTTCGTGGAAAACCAACCGCGCCCATCATATAAAAGTAATGAGCTACATTCAGCGGGTGGTCAATAGAAGAGCGTTCATTTAGTTTCGACTGGTTAGTGTAGTAAAAATAAGATATCAATATTTTTAATTCTCTAACAGCGTAATTTTTTTTAAATAACGTAAGGAAGGTAATTTTAAGACACTATATTTATAAATCCAACTAAATTTACTTCCGGAACATAGAAAAAAAAACAATCGCCAAAAAACACGTGATTAAACGGAGCATAAATACTATCACTCTTTTACCTCTTATAAACTTATTTAAAATGATAAAACGAGTAACTTAAACAAGGAATCCACCAAAAAAAATATCGGAAAAGTGATATTTCTCAATTCGTTATGATAACGGCATCAACCGTTATTTTTCGGTTGGGGTTGAAATAGTAACAGCTATTTTACAGCTGTTCATAACAGATAATAACACAAACATCAAATATTTAAAACAATCCAACATTAAAAAATATTGGAACTTAGACTTTGATTAATTCGTGGCCTCAATCAAACGGCAAAAAATTAACAGCAGAAATTTAAGGTAGACTTTACATAAAACGTCTAATATTCATCAAACGTAGCCAAATCCAACACCTTTTTTGATTATTTAATGAATTTACCAAAATAAAAATAAAATTGAATTTTGTTCAATCCCTTTTCAACCTTAAAACCATACTGGTAAAGTTCAAATTGCTTTGCATGGTCTCACTGATAAACTCAAGTATGGCGGCTCGCGAATGCATTGCGTATTGGGGTGCTGGCTGGGTCATTCACGAGAATACCTAATCATTCACCATCGCATTCACAGATCACCAATATTATGTATTGCATTTTTGCGTTTTAATTTTGTCAGCTGTATCTAAATGCAAAGAATGAAATCTGCACTAATATAAATTTGTTTGTTTGTTTTTTTGTATGTATCTAAATTCTAATCGATAAACTCCGAAAGTACCTACTGGACCGATTTCAAGAGATACTGAAATGGTTTCAAAGCAAAAATTGTTCAGCATGATGAGCCGCTTTTGCTGGCACATGAATATCGAGGGTCTGGAGTAGCTGATGTAGACCACCAGGACATACCAGGAGCCCAGCAGCCCAGCTAAACAATACAAGAGATACTGAAATGGCTCCAAACCAAAAATTGTTCAGCATGATGTGCCGCTTCTGCTGGCACATGGACATCAAGGGTCTGGAGTACCTGATGTAGAACACCAGGACATACCAGGAGCTTGCGGGATGGTGCAATGCTGGATGCTTGCGGAATGGTGCGGGTTGCTTGCAGTACAGTGCGGGATGCTTGCGTTATAGTGTAGGATGGTGTGTGCGGGATGATTACGGGATGGTGTGGGATTCTTGCGGGATAGTACGGGATGCTTGCAGGATGGCGCGGGATGCTTGCGGGATAGTGCGGAATGGTGCGGGGTGCTTGCGGGATGGTTGGAGATACTTGCGGGATAGTGTGGGATTCTTGCGGGTAGTGCGGGATGATTACGGTATGGTGCGGGATGCTTGCAGGATGGTGCGAGATGCTTGAATTCTGCGCTATACTTGCGGGATAGTGCGGGATGCTTGCGGTATAGTGTGGGTTGCTTGCGGGATGGTGCGGAATAATGCGGGATAGTGCGGAATGGTGCGGGATAGTGCGGGATGCTTACGGGATGGTGCGGGATGGCGCAAGATGTTGCGGGATTTGAATTAAGGGCAGGGTGGGACAAGCCTCACCCGTCACAACCTTGCCTTACCCTGCCAAACCTTGCCCCTCCCTCTACCACAACTTGATGATGTTTTAAGGACCTTACCGCGCATTTTGGCCCTGTTACAAAGGAAACGATCATGGACAACTGAGATTTCATTTACCACCCGCAGAACGTCAGTTGTTCTGTGATCATGGCCCTTGTAACAGGGAGAAATATCGGACAAATCGCCAAAAATCGTGTATCGCTATAAGAACCCCGATGAATTAATATTTTGAGTCACTCAGATACTTATGGTGAAATAAAACCATTATATACCACCCGTAATGCAAGTCGTGATATTCCTGAAATTTCACGTCGGACTATTCAAAGAACCCTAAAGAAACACAAATACAAGTGCTACAAGAATGGAAATTGGGTGCATGCCTTACACGCAGGAGATGATATTAGACGACTTGAATTTTGCAATTGGATAAAAGAAACAATGGGTCTAGATAGACATTTTTTAAAGTACGTAATATTTTCTGATGAAACTCAATTTTCCAACAACGGAATGTACAATCGTAAAAATCATCACTATTGGAGTCGAGAAAATCCCTTACGAATGCACGAAGGACGCCGTCAAGTTAGATTCTCATTTAACTGCTGGGTCGGCCTACTCCACAATAAGGTACTCATGTTTAAAATTTATGATGGACATTTGGACGGATTCAAGTACCTTGCAATCTTAGAAGATCTTTTAGAGGCCGTAGGAGAAATGTCAGCAGAAGTAAGAGAACAACTTTATTTTCAACAGGACGGAGCACCAGCTCACAATAGTCGCATAGCAAGAGACTTTTTAAATGAAAACTTTCCGCGAAAATGGATTGGTACGAACGGCCCTATCAAATGGCCGGCGAGGTCGCCCGATTTAACGCCTCTAGACCATTTCTGCAGCCAGCCATAGAGTCAATTTTAACGCAAATTCACCACATGAAGATACAAAATGCAATAGTAAGATCGTTACCTAAACGTGTTGAATATTGTATTGAAAAAAACGGTGGTCACTTCGAACACCTACTATGATAAATTAAAGTATGTCAAAACAATGCATTTTATTCATTTTAGACATCATGTTTCTTAGAGACATTTACAGTTTAAGACCTACACAATCGATATTTAAATAGAAAAAGGATAAGTTTATTTTTTCAAAACAACCGGGTTCGATTCCCGAGCTGGTACGGTTTCTTTTCAAATGTATGAATGCAGTTTTTCTTTTTATCAAAATCGGTGACATGGCTCCTAAGAACAAATCTTCGTATGTCTTATAGTTTGAGACATTCCCATACTGACCGATTTGAATGAGCCACCCTGTATTAGAATCATTAATCATTATATCACAAACTTTTGTAAATTATTATTTTAGTAGTTTCTCAACTATTGAAGTTTTTACAAAGATTATTAAATTATTTCTAATTATTAACTTTTATTATCTTTTTACACTAATTTTATAACTGTTTGGTTTATTGCTGTACAAACAGTGTTATAGACTTAACTATTTTATCATATTTGTCATATTCATTCATTTAACCAAGTTTTACATTTCGGATCATTATTTCTACATGTGTTTAATCAAATAAATATATTCTGATTCTGATTACGTTTTTTAATTATTGTCCTAGTGCAATAAGTACATAATGAAATTGAAAAAATAATGCAAAACATCTCCTGTGATATCTGACATTCACTGATCGTAGACTAACATTCTTTACTCGTTCTAGAACCTGAAAAAAAAAGATATTTAGTGACACGTATTTAGGGCTTCCTATAGCAAAATGAACGCAAAGATTCGTTTTGTGTACCTTACCTACTACTTTCAAATACTTACTACACATACAGAAATTCAGCAAAAAAGAAAGAACGAAATAGGTAATTTTGTTTTCAGTTACGTAAATGTAAATACATATTATTAGCTAATCTGGTCTAAACATAAATTACACGTCAACTCGTAACCATGCATCCCACACTATCTCGCAAGCATCCCGCACTATTCCGCGCTATCCCTCACCATACTACTATCCCACAAGTATCTCGCACCATCCCGCAATCATCCCACACCAACCCGCATTATTCCGCACCATTCCGCTCTATCCCGCAAGTATCTCGCACCATCTTGCACTATCTCGCACCATCCTGCAAGCATCCCGCACTATCCCTCATTATTCCGCAGTATCCCGCAGGTATCCCGCAAGCATCCCGCACTATTCCGCACTATCCCGCAAGTTTCTCGCACCATTCCGCAAGCATCAAAAATCAAAACCAAGTGCAGCTTGTGTACGCCGCGTGCGGCGTCCTTTGTTTCGGAGGCGGCAGCCTTTGAAAAGTATCGGCACGTGCCTAGGCGGTGGTAGCGGCGGTACGATCAAAGGGCGACCGATTGTTTTTAAAGGGCTCTACTCACGGTGCAATTTGATTTGTTGCTTGCAACTTGTATTTGTCTCTCTGTCTATCTTCCTGCTCTGTCCTTTTCTATCAATTGCAAGACAAGGACAGAATAGGAAGATGGACAGAGAGAGAAATACAAGTTGCAAGCAACAAATTGCAATCAATTTGAAATCAGTTTCGTAGTTTCACAGTTTATTGATTTGGTACCTACATGCATCATACACACAAATAAAAATCAAATCTGTCCTCTTTATTCTAATATTCTGTTATAGGTAGGTAGGTAGGTAATAGGTACTTACTTCAGAACTCCACTGATCACCTCTGTTCGTGCACTTTATTACAATGTTTGTTTGCGTCATGTCAGTTTGAATTACAGATACTGTCCCCCGCACCCCGCGCTTTCTCCGCGCGGACCTACGATCTCGCACGCATACCTAAAAATTAGAAAATATTCTGAATAACCGCAAAAATAACACATTTTTAGTTGGACTTTTAGTGAGATCAATAATATGTGTCCTTTTTTTTAAAGTCTGCCTAAAAACTTACCTTCTAACTTTTTGCCTGATACACTATTGTTGAATAAATAAAATATCTAATTACTCTTAAATTTCTTGTTGGATTCTTTTATTAAAGTTGCAATAGGTATAAATAAATGTGATTAAAACTTCAATAATACTGTTAATAATATTAAATGAAATTCTTTATATTTTTGAAATTTCGTTAGACTATTTTATTTAAGAAACGTATATTTCAAAGACCAAAATTGTTGGATTTACATATATTTTACAAATTTACGCTAAAACAATGCTATTTGAAGAAAATATGTTTTGTTAGTATTTTTACTTTTTTTGTAATTCAGGACAATAATATTTTGATTGATTTTTACCTATGTATCAGTTTAAAATTTAGGTGGATTTTTTTATTTTCCCTTTATAAATATAATCATCTATGAAACAAAGAAAAAAAAAATATAAAAAATCGCTGTTATGATTTATTGCGATTTCGCTATGCGAAGACTTCCTAAATTTACTACACTAGGTATATAAAAGAGTACTCCCCTAGAACAGGGGCACCGCCTCAGTAGCGCTGTCGACGTGGCGACGCGCCCGGATGTAGCTTTTTAATTTTCTTTGTTTCATAATTTTCGGACTCTTTTCTCGGAACCGGTGTGCCAGTGTTTGATTTGATTGCGAAAATAAAGGCGGAAGGGTGAGTTTGTAAAAATTAAGGCGTTATAAAGTTGCATGCATAAGTCCGCAGAATAATAATGACCCTGATAGTTCCATACATTTGATAGATTTTGATAAAACATAGCTCTTATTCCTATAGACGTAATGTTCATGATCATGATGACACTGTCAGATCTTTGACGTTTTGCGCATTATATTACCATTCCGCGGAGTTTATAACGTAGAATATTGATTCAAGTAAACCCTAGATTCGTCCACGTAAGCAAATACCTGAGGTAACATGAGGGAAGGAATGTTATCTGACAGGGAGCACTTATCCAGTCCATTTGGATATATAGTCTCTGATATCCGAGGATCTCCGTAAGTAAGATATCTGAGGACCATACCACGACATGACACGTGCACCACTTCAGACCTACCACCGTACCCCGGCCTGGCCATACCCGATGGTGGTACGGTGGTGTGGTACGGTGGGTCTTTAGTTAAACGTTAATCACCTTTAGAGATGTAATATCGAGATCTTAGCTGATAAAATTTATAGTAAAACACTCCTGGTTGTATTGTTGGTTAGTGTAAAACTAACAAATTAAAGTTTAAAGCAATATCCTTTGCGGAAAATAAAACAAAAACAACACGGACAACATTCTCTAAATATTTAAAATACATAAGTCCAAACAGTCTTTATAAGCCTTTGAACAGATAAATCATACAATTTGCATGTAAAATGGCAGATGAATCTGTCACATAGAACTTATCGAGACCGTTTGGAAGAGGCCATCATTAGGGTCATATTTAGCGAATGTCGTGTAAGTTGATGGACCGGATATGGAGGTGGATTGGCGACTGGCGTATGTCAGGTTATCGTTCACTGTATGGCACCATAGAGAAAGTATTAGAACTAGTATTTTGCTCCATGATGGCACCCATTCGGCACCAATTCTTGAAAAACTCGTCGCTACGCACAACGTTATCTATGATTTCGCAAGCCGATTTTAAGTTTCCGTAGTGTAGCGGTTATCACGTGTGCTTCACACGCACAAGGCCCCCGGTTCGATCCCGGGCGGAAACAGTTACTATTTTGGCATCTTTTTATAACGCAGAGTTAATTATATCTATGTATCCAGCCTCAAGCACCCACTGTGGAGTACCTAAATATAATAATTTTATTAAGATGCGTGTATTTACTAATTATCATAAAAGTACTAATTAGTAAGAAACGAGCAAAATTACACCATGTTGCCATTTGTACACACAAACGAGTGTGTTCATTCAGTGTTTCCATTTAAAAAAATAAAAAAGTGTGGTCGATATAAAAAAAATATGTTATTCATTCCTTCGAGCCGGATTTGAACCAGCGACCTATGGATGTCTTTGATCAACGCCTCTACAGTCCACCGCTCTACCAACTGAGCTATCGAAGGCTTGTCAAATTGCTCGAAATTATGTATTATAAGCCGTGGTACTATATTGCGGTATAAATTTGGTGAACAAAGTAGGATGACCTTGTTAGAAAAATTAAAAGAGACTTTACTTTACTATGATGAAACATCTGATAGAATTTACTGAGATTACATTACAGTTACAGACAAAGCTCAGATAACACACTTACTTTTTATGCGACAGCGAAACAGATTAACATAAAATAAAATTTTGAAACGACAATGTCCAGGCTAGACCCCTTGACCGACTTCGATGGGGTGATCGAACATATTGTATGATTTTGTATTTGTATGGATGGATGGAAGAACGGCAATATTTTTTTATCTTAAAATACCTAATGACAATTGAATCAACATTGTTCGCCGTTCAGTACGTGACTTATAGTGGGTATACCGGGTATACTATTTCTTCTGTCTATGTCTGTTGAATTTATATTTAATTGCCATGCCACCTATCGATTTGCTTACAATGAACCACTTTTAACTGATAACTGACTGGTTTACAGTTAATATTAAAACTAATCTATAGACTGTCTACCCTACACTTGTGAGTACATAGTATATCTTGTTCGACCAAGACCATAAAAGCTAAGCTTACTATTCTTCTTACCTAATCTACCCTGCCTGTTATGCCAAATTCTCAATGATAACTAATTATTAGTTACTCGTGTGTGTTGGGTGTGGGGTTTAAACATTATGTCGAATTTATTTATAGGTAGGTACCAAGACTATTGTAATTATATTCAAAGTGGATTACCTACTAATTACTATACAAAACAATAAAAATCTCAAAATGAAATTGTAATATGAATTCGCACGCGCGAGCGCTTGTTGCATCGGTTTGGTTCGTTAAATAGTTGACCTGGATCCGTGAACCTAGATATTATCTAGTCAAAGTAATCTATTATCTAAACCAGCACGTGTGTTTTAGATGCTTAACTAGAGACACATGTATTATTGCTTTATATAACATACTATTGCGGGTTGTGGTTGCGCCGAAAATATTTTATGATATGACCCTGATCTCAGCAAATACATAATCTGTTACGAAATACACACTAAACAAATCATTCTAGTCAGGCGATAGATAATTTACACAAAGTTAGTATGTAACCACTTGATCTTTAACGAGTTTCCTTGTTTATTTTATATTAATTGCGCTCTAATGAGTAGTTCCTAGATTGAAACGCACGCACAGGCCCACGTGGCCAACAGCGGGCGATCTCGTAGAAATATCCATTAAGAAATATTTAGTACCTCTACCTCGAGCATCAAGCAAGTTATGTAAATCAATCTAGCACTGCACTGGCTTCTTTTTCCAGAACCAATTTGTTGAACTAATCAAACCATGCATTGCTCAAATTAAATTTTGGCGTTCGAAGTTTCTGGCTAATATTCGGATACTAGTAGTATTCAATATCATCGAAACCGTAAAAATCGAAATAATGGAGTTGTCAATTACCGTTTTCCTGTTCGTAATTAAGAATGTACCGTTTCCCAAAGCGGGCTTATGAAAGCAATAGAGGTGTTTGATTGGTGGAGAGCGGTGGTGTGACTACAGAGACTGAGTGGGGTCTGGTCAACTGGGCCCTAATGCTGCTCTGAGAATTTCACTTATATTAAACACCCAATCAAGGAGGATTAGGAGGATAATAATTTAGGAGAATACCAAATGACGCCATTTTGGGTGTTTGCAATGGAATAGTAATGAAATATAAGTGAAATTCTCAGAGCAGCATTAGGCCCCTGGTGGGGTGCGATGCAGGATGCAGGCTATGTTGACCACCTGTCGGAAAAACAACAATGTTGCTTCGCTTTTCCTTTATAGTTGTGCATCTATGTGTGAACGCAACCGCAATGCAATGAAAAGATGCATTTGAATTTCAGGCAGGTAGGCATAAAAATAAATATATCCGGAACTGATCTACATGCTTGTACTTATACGGAAAATACTGAATAATTTAGCTCTATTTAGGCTGGATTTTACTAACAAAAAGTTATACGAGAATAACTATCCCGGGGATAATTTGTATGACAATGACAGTTCAAAATGAGGTGATCTGATCTGATGTCCATGAAAAATTAGAAGATACTCTCGAGTAAAAGTTACTCTTTCGTTGGTAAAATTCGCTCTTAGTGACCTACAACTATACCTAGAGACAAGGACAGTTCAAAATGAGGTGATCTGATCTGGTGTCCATGAAAAATTAGAAGATACTCTCGAGTAAAAGTTACTCTTTGTTGGTAAAATTCGCTCTTAGTGACCTACAACGGCTACAACTATACCTAGAGGTAGGTAACACTTTTCTGGTCTTCTTTTTCTGAGGAAAAAAGTTCGTCGAACGAAGAACAGATATTTTTACTTCAGGTATTTGTCGGCACTGCTCGTTTCGTTAGTGTCCCAATTTAGGACCCATTCACCTCCCGTACGACCTTACAGGCTCATCAGAGTATCCTTGCTCGAATTCGGTCATCATCAATCAAAGCCGGTCATTCGACCTGTCCTCAATCTTCGTGGAGTGGCCAGTGGAGAGGGAGGGAGACATGCGGTCTACTACAACAAAGTCAATCTGTATCTAGATTTAACTAGAACTAGCTGGTTATAAATTACAACTTAGGTCAATCGAACTTCTACTTACAATTTATATGATAAGCTAATTTATGGTAACAAATTAGTGTAGACTGCAAAGACGAAAGTGCTTATTGAATCATTGAATGTGCTTACATTTACATGGGCACGTATACGTTAATGTTAATTCACTCTAAAAAGGTATCGAATTTGTTTTTAGGGTTCCGTATCCGAAGGGTAAAAAACTGGACCCTATTACTAAGACTCCGCTTTCCATCCATCCGTCTGTCTGTCTGTCCGTCTGTCACCAGGCTGTATCTCATGAACCGTGATAGTTAGACAGTTGAAATTTTCAAAGATGATGTACTTACGTTCCAGCTATAACAACAAGTACTAAAAAACAGAATAAAATTAATATTTGAGGGGGCTCCCATACAACAGACATGATTTTTGCTGTTTTTATATATAATGGTATGGAACCCTTCGTGCGCGAGTCCGACTCGCACTTGGCTAATTTTTTCTATGTGAAGCAAACGGCGGAACCAGCCGGCTTCAGAGGTTCGCCGGCACTTAACTCTTCAATTGGTCAAATGAACGTGAGTAATGCTGGATCCGGTCCCGTGACACGGCCAGTCCCTTGCGGCCTCTTAATTTTGCAATTTCAAGGAGATTGTATGTTCTACGATTATAATGTCATGTCTCCTTCCAGGTACCTACTAGTTAATCGCGTTCGCGACACAGGAATGATAAATCTCGTTGATTCATTGTCCAAAACATGCAAACAACATAAAAAAAAGACTTCAAATCTGGTTACATACAACATTGAAACTTGCCGTAATATGCCAACCTCATTGCACCTCGTATATTTATTCTCGCTGAAACCACTGGGGTTTCTTTGAAGACCACTCACACGTTTATCGCTCCCGGATGGCGAGCGATAATTTAAGACTGTTCCGAACCACAAACGTTACGATAAGCCCACGACAATACAATAATGGCTCTTTTGCCTAATGGGTCACATCCTGCACGAAGCGCGCGCCGCCAGTCGATGGTAAGAGCTAAGACATCGCATACATCACAGCTCTACGTGTTGCTCTCCAGTTAACACACACCAGTATACGAAGCAGGTTCGCCGTGCGTTTCCCTGATCGTGTTCGTGATCAAATTTCCCATTATTGTCCACTTCCTCTCGTGGGCAACGATTAGTCCCGAACTCCCGACTCCATCGCTTCTGCGGCAGACTTGCGCTTGCGACGGCTCTCATAAAGCCAGCATCTAAAGATGCGTACTTGGTGCCAATTTCGAAAACGATAGCGAGTTTTTCTACAAGGCTGTTTTATGTGTTATTGTGAAGCGGATGCAGTGTCTCTTGTTGATAAATCAATGAAAGGAGTGCTTGAGAAAAGGATCTGTGTGTGCAGTGCTTTGTGACGGACATGCCTTGGACTCGGAATCATCGTCTGGCATCTAGTGTGAAGAAAAAGAAGCCACTTTCGCCGACTGAACCTTTGAGTCAAAATACCAGTTTACAGTACCTTGATGCGATAACGTTTTAGGTGAGTTTATCTTTTAGAAGTCATTAGCGCAAGACTATCACAGCGTTCTTCATTTAGAAAACTCATGTCGTGGTCGTAACAAATGCATCAGATAAAATATTTGACATTACAATTAGGGAAACATATATGGCGCAATGAAGAGGATGCTTTTACTCAACAGTGGGTGCTGGAGGCTGCTGGGGGATTTAAAAAAAAAAACAACTTCTGTAGTTCCAAATTCGTCACTAGATGTCGTAGGCCAGACATGAGTTAAGAAAAGTTGCCAGTCCAAATAATAACAACCGAAGAACTTAATCTGTGGTCAGCTTAGAGAAAAGGTCAACAAGTCGAAGCCGTCAATCAATCAAACGACAACCGCGAAAACCAACAACCATGGAGGTACAATATAACTTCTTAGTCTGGGTTTCTTATCAAATAATCAAGCAATCGATTTAACAGACTGTCTATGGTACCTATGTAGATTGCAATACTACATAAATCTAAGGAACCTCTGTACAAAGTTTCATGGCTCTAGGTCCACCGGTTTAGGCTATGCGTTTCCTGCCCGTCAGCCACGCATTGTATTTGTACCTATATTGAGCAGTTCTGGTGGCCGTATGTTGTCTTCATCAGCAGTTCCGCATCACAATATTATGCTTACCTTGAGTAAATGCAAGAGTTATTACTAAAAACACAAAAATCATTATAGGTCTGCCTATAATATTTGAAGAATTCCCTCGATTTCTCCAGGATCCCATCATCAGATCCTGACCTGGTGTCAATGGGACCAATGGGAAGGTAAACCCTTTCAAACAAAACATAATAATTCCAAATCGGTCTATCCGTCTAGGCGCTATCGGGGCACATACATAAAAAACATACAGATGAATTGTAAACCTCCTCCTTTGGGAAGTCGGTTAAAAATAAACTAGTTACTAGCAAAAAATAAATAATTCGACTTTTTGAAGACAATACTTTGTTAAATGATGGTTAAATGAAATGGTTTTTCCTTGTTTTCGCCGTTTAAGAGTGTCAAAAGGAAGGAAGTGTTGGAAGTGAAGGAAGGAAAGCAATCCATTAACAAGGTACCTATGTAGGTAGGTACAAAGTAACAGTCATACATACGTCATACATAACATAAAAGGTCGAATCAGAAAAAAACACAGTCGGTGTTTTGTTAAATCAAGACAGTTTCTACTTTTAAGAAATAACGGTGTCAATACAATATTGTTCAGCTGGTAGAGGGAAAGTTGGAAAGTTCAAAACTTCAACGTAAACAAAACATTGGTTTGACACAGCCACAGAATACAAGACACACACAGCCTACATCGTAATAAAATAACAATCATAGAATAAAAATCAAAACAATAACTTTGCTATCTATAGGTAGGTAGGTACGTAACCTTTGGAGAACGATTAGATTAGAATATTTATAGCTGTATTTTACTTCTTAGTTCATGAATAATATACAATTCATGCTTGATGAGTAAAACCATCAATACCTACTATTGATTGATCAATTAAATAGTGACAAAAGACACTCACCATTTGCTGGTTTGGTTTGTTTGTGTTTGTTTTATGACTCTAGTTTGTTTACATTTGAGGTTATATGAAATACACTCAACATTCACCTGAGATTTCTACATCTAATGTCATATTCACAAACTTCAGGTAAATTCCATGTAAATACAACACGAGTCACAACTGCCACAAGTAATTATTGTGCAAAACTAGACGATAATCAAAGTTCTTCTTGACATTATCATTATCAGCTGTTTAGCTTGGTGACGTCACATTCCACACTGGCGCCCTCACAAATGTGTGAAGAGATGCAGCAATACGTACTGCAGGAACAAGGAGTTAGTTCCTATGGTTCTCGCTAGATGCCAGTCCGTTTTTTACGTTTACGTTTTGTTAATTTATTACGGTTCTGTACCCGAAGGGTGCCAAACGGGACCCTATTACTGAGACTTCGCTGTCTGTCCGTCCGTCCGTCTGTCTGTCACCAGGCTGTATCTCATGAACCGTGGTAGCTAGACAGTTGAAATTTTCATAGATGATGTATTTCTGTTGCCGCTATAACAACAAATAAGTACTAAAAATCAAACTAAATTTAATTTTAAGGGGGCTCCCATACAACAAACGTGCTCATTTTTGCTCGATATTGATAATGGTAGCAGGTAGACGCTTAAAATGTTCACAATATATTGAGTATATTATTTACTTAAAAAATAAATAATTATTAAATTAAAATTAAATTAATATTTAGGGGGGCACCCATACATTTTTTTTTTGCGGTTTTTTTATAGATAATGGTACGGAACCCATGTTCATGAGATACAGCCTGGTGACAGACAGACGGACGGACGGACGGACGGACAGACAGCGAAGTCTCAGTAATAGGGTCCCGTTTGGCACCCTTCGGGTACGGAACACTAAAAAGATATCTTACGACTAGCCTTTTGACCAACCGAGATATCTCGACCCGTTTTCGATCGGAATAAATATAATCTAGATCGTTTTCGACCGACGATTAGGCGGTATCAAAACCGATATCTCGACTGGGGAGATGATCTCGATAGCGCGAGAATCGGGGGCCTGGCAGAGGGAGGAAATCGTGGCCCCGCAACATCAGGGAATGGACGGGAGTGGCCAGCGTATTTATTAGTTCACATGCTTAGCGAAGAAAGTCGAGAAACTCGAGAATAGTTTGAGAGTTGACCGCACAAATCTCTAGTGGTAGAGTCGCGCTGTAAGAAGAAATAAAATAACCGGCCAAGTGCGAGTCGGACTCGCGCACGAAGGGTTCCGTACCATGATCTATAAAAAACCGCAAAAATAATCACGTTAGTTGTATGGGAGCCCCTCTTAATATTAAATTTATTTTGTGTTTTCATATTTGTTGTTATAGCGGCAACAGAACTACATCATCTGCGAAAATTTCAACTGTCTAGCTACCACGGTTCATGAGATACAGCCTGATGACAGACAGACAGACGGACAGCGAAGTCTCAGTAATAGGGGTCCCGTTTGGCACCCTCCGGGTACGGAACCCTAAAAAGGCAATTTAAATAAATCTCAAATTCCTCGAATCTTGACCCCAGCCTAGGTACCTACCTACATATTCAGTTCTTCTGATGTTCTGTTACATACATATACATACATACATACATGGTATCCATTACAGTTTTTTGTCTACAATTCTACGATCGGCCGCCGACATCAACACAAAATATGAGACGATACAGACAGTTTTTTTTTTGTTACTTGAGAACCATAGTTTTTTTTTCTTATAATTAAGTACGGCATCTTGAACGGGACTTTTAGGAAATCTAGTTTGCCCTGTCTGCTCTATCTGTCTCAGAAAGGTATCGCCGTATTGTCTTAATTACCTAAGTGCCTCTAGATAGAACGCGGGTTAACGCTAATAAACTTTGACAACTCCATAAAAATGTACTTACTTGACTTGTGGAGAGGCACTACCTAATCAACTTGCCCAAACAATTTTGAAAAAGGTTGTCACTTTATACCCCAGTCGGCAGAGACTGTTATTTCAATCAATCAATCAATCAGCCCCCACCTACCCACTGCTGGGTATAGGCCTCTTCTCTACCACGCCATCCGCTCCGGTCCTGTGCCTCCCGCATCCACTGCCTGCCGACTATGGCGGTGATGTCATCCGTCCATCTGGCTGGTGGTCTGCCTACTTGGCGTTTTGCGGTTCTGGGTAGCCACTCCGTTACCGCTTTGGTCCACCTTCCGTCATCCCTCCGTGCCAAGTGTCCTGCCCACCCCCCCTTCAGTCTCGTGATTCGCCGACGTCGGTTATTTTTATTTACCTCGAGAAAATTCCGAATTTAACGAAACTTAAGTACTTAGGTATGTTGTTTGTGACTATTCAGTAGTGCTACACTCAATTTTCCGAACAAATAAAGCTTGTGCTTACTTGAGGAGGGGCGATAAACCGATTTAATTTTGGGACTTTTCCCAGTTTTTCACGTTTAATTTGAAAACATTGAATAATTGTAAGAACATTGAATCACTATTATGATTAAATCAAAGATGACAAAATTTCGCGTCGATTACAAAAAGAAATATACTAAAATAAAAAGTATCTAAATTAATTTTTAAACAAATTTTACAAACTTTTAAAAGCTTTTATTTAAATGCCTTAAATTGGACAAAATGAAACAATTAAATCAAATGCGTCAATTTACAAGCTTTTATGTCATAGATAATTGTGTAATGTAATAAATTGACGCATTTCATTTAATTAAAATTTTATTTTATCATTTTTGGCTGTTTTTAGGGCATTTAAATAAAAGCTTTTGTAAAAATGTTTTTTACTTTTTATTTATTTTTCACTTTTTAGAATATCAGCCCCTGGACCTCATCCGGGACCAACTTACTTGTCAAGACGAATCAATTGAGCCCAAACTCGATAGGGGTAACAGGATTCCCATGACCACCTTCCGGCTCCAGCATCAGATCAGCTCCATGTCATAAAAAATATTCTAAAGCCAAAGTATTTGTCAAGACGAATGAAACAAGCCCAAATTCGACGTGCTGGCGATGTTTTATTATTATGACAGAGTTCCCATGGTCGTCTTCCGTCTCCATCATCAGATCAGCTCCAAGTCAGAAAAATATTGCATTGTCATCCAACTTACATACGCATGCAAAATTTCAGCTCAATCGGATAACGGGAAGTGGGTCAAATTCAAGCTGAGAGATTTGACGCGAACACACATACATACACATACTTACATACAGTGCAAGTTAATAAAAAAAATGTATTGATATATTTTGGACCCCAATAAAAGTCAAACATCTGGACTAATTTTAGTATTTGTTATTGTTATCGACGCGAAATTTTGTCATCTTTGATTCACGCATACATTATACTTACAATTATTGTTTTTTTTTTAAATTAAACGTGAAAAACTGGAAGAAGTCCCAAAAACAAATTGGTTTTTCGCCCCTCCTCAAGTTTTATTTTTTCGGAAAATTGGGTGTAGCACTACTTAATCTCTCTCTGGGTAAGTTTAGTGTAAATATCTTCCAGCTTCCATATCATCTACTATTCCCCTGTCATTAAATGTTTTGTAAATTATTGAATACAGACAAAAAGGCGGGAAAGGTGGTCAACAAGACGACCGACAGTGTAAGACTGACGAAACTTTCATACAATCGTCGAAATACTCAGGTCTAGTCTTCAAGACTGTAATTGCCTTGCCCTATTAAAAGTGTATGACATTTTTTCTCAATGCTTGAAGCAAAGAAGGTACCCCAGTTTACATAATACAGTGACACACCGCCTTCTAAACATGCTGGGTATTTGTAACAGTCATTCATCACGCGTTCCAAAGTCCCCATGATCAATAGAACTTTAATAGATAATGCAAATAAGCAAACAACACATTTAGAACAATTGTTTAGGTTTCAGAACACTGAACTATCTTGCAACCCGCACGTTTAACTAACAAACGAAATAACTCTCTCGTGCCTTAAACATAAGGTGGAAAGTGGAAGCACAAATAACTTTGCAGGAATTTGAGTCTACGACGACGCGCAGTCTGGCATTGCTACTTGTTAATGGACTGTAAAGTCGAATCACAGTCCACAGTATGCACTGCTGGTTCGCCACTAGAGTTAAAAATAAACAGCATTGGCAGCCAGTAATGGATGTGGGCTAACAGGAATGTGTCGCTGAAATGAGGTGCATGATATGCTAACGCTCATTGTTCAATTGTTTTACTCCGGTATTTTATTTGTGGTAGAGTTAACAATTAAACAAAGCAGTTGCGTGACGGAAACGAACTAACGCATCATTAGAAACATCTCATTAGTATTTAAAATATTTTATTAGGGATATGTAGGTCGTACGTAACTCGCCTTACGATCGTCTTATCTCCACCGACACGCACAGCCTCCATAGTCGCTAACTCAGTGATGATCAAATGATCACTCAATGATGATCCGTAAAAATTAAGAAGTTATTGGTGTTTTTCAATTATCGTGTATACCAAGGATATCAAAATAAGTCGGATAATGGGGGCGATTGGGAAGGAAAAAACACTAAACTAAAAAGGCCACTAAGCCTTCTAAACGTCATATGACGTCATAGTTGTTGATGTTGTCATCTAAAATAACGTCATTATGACGTTTAGAGGCTTTAGTTGCCTTTTTAGTTTAGTGCATTTTCCTTCCAAATCGCCCCCATTATCGGACTTATTTTGATATCCTTGGTTTACACGATAATTGAACGACACCAATAACTTCTTAAATACGGATCATCATTGAGTGATCATCACTGAGTAAGCGAATAAGGGGGCGAGCCAGCGTGTTGAGTATCGTTCAATCGTACGTAGGTATCTGCCTACTCGTATCCGGGTAAACTGCGCCTCTCAACAAAACAACAACAATCACAATGACATATTGTTATTATTATTATTATTATTTATTAAATTTCCAGACGTGATGTCCAATATTAATTACAATATAAAAATAAAAATACAATTAAATTAAATAGAGTCACCTCGTTTCCCATACGGACTGGCAGAGGCACAATATTGCCCACACCTGTTTCCTTCTTGCATGTTATCTGTCAAATTAAGTAATCACAATCAGTTAAACAGGCAGTTATCTGAGGATTGAAAAAACGGCCGTTGGAATCTTAAATGGCCACGGATGATGAATTGTGCAGATATAATAAAAATTTAGTTCTCGTTAACATTGTTTTTGGGTGACTTCATACGTAGTGCGTGCGGTTCTCAAGGCGGCATTCAATAACTACCAAAAATTTAAATGAGTTTGAATTAAAATCTATCAATCAATTAAAATAATCAAACTTATCAAGATCCGTCAGATTTTGAGTTTGTTAGATATAACTCGTTGGTTAGGTTTGGCACCTCAAGAATCTGACCCATTGACTGACAGTAACACGAATTCCGTGAAAACTTTTTTTTTCTTAAAATTAGGCAGTTCATCGAAGGCTTGAGGCGCGACGAGCCCAGACGGTGAGGTAAGGCCCTGGCTATGCAGAACCACACGCAGTAAAAAAAAAGTTTCTCTAAACGATCATCTGTCATTTTGTTTATGCTTGTTTCAGATCAATGAAACTCTTGCGCTTGTTAGTATGAAATGACTTGAAATTACTCACTCCAAGAGATCGCTCGCCTTTGCGCCATTACTTACTTGTAATTGTATTTTCATCACATCTATTCAAAAAGATCTACTTTAGTCCCGGCAAACAGGGACTAAAGTAGGTCATTTAGTCCCTAGGGACTAAAAGTAACTTTTTAATTTTGTTGCCAGTAGAAAGGAAAAAAAATGCTGTCACTAATCAGTTTCACTACCACTCAGGCTGACAGACCCAATTAAAAGAGAGATCGATTCTAAACGCCGCCAATTAAAAAAAAGTTTGTACTAAAATGCGTACTCGACACAGATTAGATAATCCGATCGACCGAATCGATTGACACCGATTGGTGACAACAGAGAAACAACCTTACAGAATTGATATCGAAACACGGACCAAATAATTTAAAAAGTTGTGGAAAATTTGTAAACAAAGCGCGCCAAATCTGAATGCTGTAATTATTTCAATTTCGTTTGCGGATATGAGTAAAGAATATGAGTGAAAGTGAGTGTCTAACTCCAGATGATACCAACAAACGCGAATGACAAATACAAGATCTGTTACCAATAAAATCACGAGGAATATAGGTATGTAAAAACTAGTGGTTATCTGAAAATGCTTTATGAACCAATTTTTAAGATTTAGCCAATACTAAACAATCTTTAACTATGTGGAGGACATTTTGTAATTCGTAATTTCTTTATTGTACTAAGACAAGAATGACATACAGAAAACTTATAACAGATAACAAGAGATTTCTTCCAACAAACCATTACACACAACATATCACGACAATTGTGTAAATAAATATAGGGTCTAACAGAAAGGGGTGTACAAGCCGAAAGAAGGTTCTTAGGGACATCATTTTGAACAACTTTCACAATTGGACCGACTTGATCAGAGCAACTTTATTTTTCACTCCACCATACAGATCAGCTGAGCGCTAGGCCCGAAATGTACTGAGTTAAAAATAAAGTTGCTCTGATCAAGTCGATCCCATAGTGAAAGTTGTTCAGAATGATGTCCCTCTTTCCGCTTGTACACCCCTTTCTGTTACACCCTGTATAGGTACATGTATGTTATTTTATTGATTACTTACTACTTTTCTCATAGAGGGTGATGAAAAGTAGAGTGTCCACCTCAGGAGTAAAAACTATTTTTGGCTCGAGTGATGTACTTTGAATCCCTCGCTCCCTCAGGATTCTACTTTTGAGTCCCTCGTTACACTCGGGACTCAACTCTAGAATCCCTCGGTCGCTCAGGAGTCAAAAAACACTCTCGCCCTAAAAATAGTTCTTTACTCCCTTGGTAAACAATCTACTATTTTAATGTTTCTGTACAATAAAGAATACGAATATGAGTTACTTGATAATTGAAACAAAAAGTAAACTTTAGAAAAACCGACTTCCACAAACCCTATTTGATTAGATTGAGTTTAATACAAACTGTAACCCCTTATCCCCCCCCCCCCCCTTAGGGAATTAATTTTGTCAAATCTCATATCAGTGCTACCCCACTCTACTAAGGAACCCCTGTACAAAGTTTCATGGCTCTACTCTAGGTGCACCGGTTTAGGCTATGCGTTGCCTGCCCGTCAGCCACGCATTGTATTTGTACCTAGTGTTGAGCAGATCTGGTGGCCATATGTGCTCTTCATCAGCAGTTCCGCATCACAATATTATGCTTACCATGTGCATTTGCACGAGTTATTATGAAAAACACAAAAATCACTATAGGTCTGCCTATAATATTTGAAGAGTTCCCTCGATTTCTCCAGGATCCCATCATCAGATCCTGACCTGGTGTCAATGGGACCAATGGGAAGGTAAACCCTTTCAAACAAAAAAATAATTTTCCAAATCGGTCCATCCGTTTAGGCGCTATCGAGGCATATACATAAAAAAAAAAACAAAAAAAACAAACATCCGGACGAATTGTAAACCTCCTCCTTTGGTAAGTCGGTTAATAAAAGTCGAATGCACGGAATAAGATGCCCCGTTTGTCGCTGCTATTTCCCACCCAAGAGCCAGTGATGATGACAGCATGATTTTGAGTAACTGTCGAACTTTGAGTTACTTTGAAATGATACAAATGATGAGAATCCTATGGGTGAGACTCTTGCGAAAATCCTGAGATTAATCATTGAGTTACATTTACATGAGATTAATCCTAAGTTTCACGAAACAAATTAGCAATTGCAGAGTTTCCTAAATATAGATTTAGCGTCTTAAACCGATTTAAATCTGACATATTTCATACATTTCACAGATGCTAAATCGATTTAAGTCGCTAAACCTAGATTTAAGCTGTTTCTGCAAGCCGCCTTAGTTCCGTTTAAGCTGTATAAACAAATGGCAATCGTTTAAGATTCTCGCCATTAAATTAGCTATAACAGGCTAAATTAATTGAAAATTAAAACTTAAATTTCAAATTAGTTTCATGCATCTCAGGGATGTTCATATTTGTGGGATGTGCGTTCGGTTTAGCCCTTGGAGGAAGGCAGCCTTAGCTTGAAGGTTTAGCCTATAATTGAGAAAAAATAGGCCTTATTAGGACGAATAAAATGATCCCAAAGTCGATTACGATTACAAATAGTTAAAATCCTAGGGATCCGACAAAATGGCGTCTATCTCTACGTATTTATTGGTCGTTACCTATAACTATGAAGTCTCGTTAATTTCAGTTTCTTTTAAGTGCAAATTTATAAATCAACTCCAATGACATTGAATTTATTCTTGGACAAGATTAGCGGTTATATAGGTTTATGGGTGCAATTTTAAGACAAAATAAAAACAAGATGTTATTTCTGCGAAGTAAAATTTTTGCGGTTTAAGTAATTACTAGTAGGTATTTGGGTTTTTTGTGATGGAAATATTGAGGTAGGCTCCGACAGCAACTTAGGCCAAAGTTTTGTTGTTATTATACTTTGTAACTAATGTATGTATTGCGATCTCTATGACATAATTAATTATTAAGGCTGGTATTAATAAACAGCTATCACCTCTGGAGTTGTCTTAGCTAAGTCACACCACACTAGAGATTCGAGTTATCAATTTTATTCTGTCCTTTTCTCTCTTCAGATTAGCTCTCAGAGCCATTTATCAAATGGGCCTCAAAACTATCTACTTTAGCTATGATACTGAAACTGCATTGAAGAAATGTCATAACTATACTAAAATATTTTTTTAATAAAAAAAGTAAATGTAGCCCATTAATGCCCCCACCGAGGGGCACAGGCCTTTACTCGGATCCGAGTATATTTTTTTTATAAGATCCAGTAATTTCATGTAAACCCTGCTTACTTTCGTGTACCTTTTTAACGGCAATCGAATGACAATCTTGCTGATTTATTTACTTTTTGTTCATTATTCTGTCACAGGGTTGTCCGTCCATATTGAAATTTCCAGAGACTATAATATATCCAATTGACTGCGCCTACGGGGGAATGCGGCTCGCCAAACTTTTGTTGTTTTCAACAAACGTTCGCAGCGGCTGACCAATCACAGCTCTCTTACCTCGTCCCCCGCCACCCGTAAATTGGTGAGTTGTGTTTCAAAGGAAAATTTATCTATGCGCTCTCCACTGGATAAGTGCTCCCTGGAAATTTCAGTAGCTACTGCTCAACATTCATCGCTTGGGTATTCCCCATGACTGTGTCTGCTAAAAGCCTGATTAAGGACAGTCAGCTGTAACTTTAAGTGCTTTAAGTTTGTAGTAAAATGAGGCTCTTCCACTTTAGGACATCTTTCTTAATGCAGTACGCTTAGTATTCCAGTGTATATGCATAAATATAATTTTCTCTATCGAGCCTGAGATGTCTCGGCGTGTCTCGCTCTTAACGCGACGCGGGAGAGGAAGACGGACGACCATATTATGGACATGGCAAGTACTTGTAAGCCTGTCTCTCGACCTCGAGAGACAGTAAAAAGTACCATGCTAAGCGTACTGATTTAGGTAGACACACCAGAGTAGAACAACTGGCTAAAAGTGGACACAATTGTGCCTCTGCCACCCCGTACGCGGAAAGGCGTGACTCTATGTTTGTATGTTTGTACAACAGTGCCTGTAGACAATGTTAAACGCTAAGGATAGCGAAACGAAACGATAACTTTCTATGTATGCGATTTGACTTTTGGCATCGCTAAGGTGACGTCACGTAGCGAATCCAAATGTCAAATCGCATACATAAAAAGTTATCGTTTCGTTTCGCTAGCGTTAGCGTTTAACTGTGTCTAGGGGGGCAGTGTTGCATGTCATGTCTAATCAACTAATCATCATCATCAGCCTGTGATGAAACCTACTATTATCCCTACGTCACTGTAGGCCTCCTACTTAAGTACGTACATGCCACTCAACTCGGTCCTGTGCAAGTCTAGCCATATAACCATTTTAGGTCACAATATTTTCTAAAAGTCGTAGATTTGTAATAGTGTCTTAACTAATTTAATTATACAAAATTTGATCTCTATGTTGATTTTGGTATGCAGCGTGTAATTCGGAGAGTCAGAGTCAGTGTACTTATTAGATTAGTACCCAACCCTACAAGGTAGGTATTATAAGTATATTAAATTATAATTCACAAAGTTTAAAACTAAAAAAACCGACTTCGAGACCTTAATACTCCTCTCTGCTCGCGTTGCGAAAGTCGTCTAAATAAACGAAGATGAGCCTGCAACATCTGTGTTCAACATACTACGAATATCGGTCCAATTCAATTCAATTCAATTCAATTTTTTTATTGACCATAAAATCATACATATTACTTAGTCAACGTCAATATAATATTAATATTTTTGTATACTACCGCCCGTTCGGAAGTTGTGGGCTTAGGGATGGAGCAAAGAAGGGCAAGAAACCTCCCCCGTACCTCTTTTAAAATATCAGAGCCTTAAAAATACTATGTTATGTATTTCTACTTAAGTCTAAGGAAATACACCGAGGAGAGACGTACTGACTCAGTCAATCGCCCCTCTTTGGATTTCTGTGCGCTGAGATGGTAAAGACCATGCAGTTTTGTCATCTAAATATTCTTTTACACTGTAATAAGACTTCTTCAATAGGCCGTTTTTGACATAGTTTTTGAACCTCCTTTCTGGTAGGTCCCTTCAGTCAGCCCACAGTCACAGAAAGGAAACAATACGTGATTTTGTTTACCGTTAATTTAATACGTTAAGTAAGACATTATACTTTTCAGATATTTTCATGTAGTGACCGATTCCTGATTTTCAAAAAATGGGACCAAGCTTATGAGCAACCCTTTCAAACAAAAAAAGATTTTTTGAAATCTGTTCATAAATAGTACCAGTTTTGAGGTAACTCACATTAAAACTAACTACATAACGATAAAAAAAAACATACAACCGAATTGAAAACCCCTCCTTTTTTGAAGTCGGTTAAAAATACCAAAATATTAATGTATAATAGTATCTTTGGATGCGTGATGGAACCCGCAAGCTTCCATACAAAACTAACTATACTACTTATAAGTTCCTGAGTTCAGTTGGCTCTTGGGTGTTTCCCAAAACTGTTAGTTCACCCGTTTTACTTTTAAAAACCTCGCGTGATGTATGGCGTGATACCAATCAGGTGCACTGTTGCATCAGCCGTTAGCCTGCCAATGATAGTGGCAGTGGCAGGTACAACAAACGCCTAGTGAAGGGGCACATTCTACTTTGGCGGTTAGTTTTACCCTAAGCTTTTTCTGTTAGCTGAATAGGCTTGTGGCCTGTCAAGTCAAAATAGATAATTTTTATGAACTGTCAAAACGGAACTTTTGTTCCTGAGTTCTATGAAATAACAAAAGAATGACGTCATGTAAAAGTGCCATCAAATGCTGTCTTTTTTTGCACAAAATTGACTTTATAAAATATATCTGCTGGAAATGTCTGAGAATGTCAAGCCATTTTGTATATAATGCTTCAACTTAAGACTTGTTCCTAGATTTATTGGATTACCTCAGCTACAAGCCATTGTAATGTAGTTTTCGTTTCGAAATTTCGGTTTGTTCTCGATATCGAATTTAGCTTGTATACGCTTATTTCCATCTGGGGTGGCAGAGGCTCAAGGGCTGTCTCTTATAAATTATGAATACGAATTGAATAGCAAGTGCATCGTCTGTCCCTAAAGGCGCCAAATGCCGTATCTGGGTAATATTCGTTAAAAAAATAGGCGCCCCACCGACAAGCCAATTTGCGCCCTTGCCTATCAATAATATGTGTCCAATTCTACAGTAAATATTCTTAGAGTTCCGTACCCGAAGGGTACCAAACGGGACCCTATTGTTACTGAGCCTCCGCTGTCCGTCTGTCCGTCTGTCACCAGGCTGTATCTCATGAACCGTATAGCTAGACTTTTGAAATTTTATTTTTTATTTTATTTTATTTTATTTTCTTTATTAGGAAAACAAACAGCTTAATCTATTACATAACAAAAAAAAACAATGAGTTAACACACAAGCCAATAAAGTTTGCACAAAAAATTTTTTACAGATGATGAATTTTTATTGCAGCTATAACAACAAATTCTAAAAAACAGATTACCTATAATAAATATTAAAGGGGGCTCCCATACAACCGACATGTTTTTTTGCCGTTTTTATAAATAATGGTACGGAACCCTTTGTGCGCGAGTACGACTTGCACTTGGCCGGTTTTTTTTTCATAAAATTGGTTCTACCGCAAATTATGACCTGTGTCTGGCGCGAACTGGTGCCACTTTTTGACTTTGTACGGTTCCAACGTCACCGCACATTTTCCCTACGCGGCATTTTACCATTTTAGTTTTATACCATTCAGTATTCATTTAACCACCAAGGCGTTAGGTGTTACTCATCCCCACTAACCATCAAGTTTATCAATCCAATACAATTCTAAATTTACCGTATCTTATTCTTTTAATCATCTCTATATAATAATCTAAAGAGTACGTCCTACACCGTACATCTTTATGGTCCTTCGAACCTTTGGACCTCGCGCGTTTTTCTCACTTTCGTCGTCGGTGTGAGACGTTGCATCGTACTTCTATAGAACTGTGAGTGACACGTGTGCGGTTTAACTAACGAACAAGTGAACTATCAAGGAAACTCTAACAAGGGAGTTTTAAGTGGGGATTTATCAAGTTTTCGGTCACCAAGGACTTTATCAAGTATTTTAACTAGTGAACTATCAAGGAAACTCTAACAAGGGAGTTTTAAGTGGGGATTTATCAAGTTTTCGGTCACCAAGGACTTTATCAAGTATTTTATCACGTGAACTATCAAGTTTCATAAATTGTAGCTACCAAAATCAAGGAACAATCGGTCATCAAGGACTTAATAAGAGTTCAGTCACCAAGGACTTTCGTATACCAAGTGTGCGATAATCAAGGATCTACATATCTGCGGTTGGTCACCAAGGACCTGCCTAACAAGGATATTCAAGCGGCGACAAGCTAACCGGGAGCTTCGGTCGTCTGATCGAGTCACGCGTGTCGGGGCAGCAACTGCAGTCACCGGAGGCCACCACGCACAGCAAGGACTAGCAAGGATCAAGTCACAAGTATCAAGATATCAAGTAAGATCTTTCCATTTCTTACCGTCTACTAACAACTATCAAGATGGAGGCTATGTACGACAGCCAGGCCGAGTTATTTGTAGCTATGGAGACTTTCTTTAAAAATCTTAAAAAAGATGGAGCGGATAGGAAGTCTTCACCTGACTATTTCAGGAAGAAATCGGAAATATTGGAGCGTTATTGGGACGACTACGAAGCGAATCATGTAAGGCTTCTCGAAATAAGTGATCCCGAGCGCCCATACTTCGCTCGTAAAGATTTTAATCAAGCGGAAAATCTGTACAAATCTATCAAGTGGTACATCGAGCAAGAAAAAATCAAGTATTTCGCTAAACAAGATTTGGGTCATGGGTCGAACGGTCATCAAGGACAACCAGGGAGTCAAGTCCCATTGACGCCTCAAGAAAGACCTCAGAATCAAGAAGAATCGAGTGTTCAACAAGTTCCTTCACCACGTCAAGCCGTGTCGCAGCATCAAGAGGTTGGGACACCGAGGGGGAGGGTTGAATCTCGCGGTAACTTCAGCAAGTTAGATGAAAAGCTACGGAAACAAGCCGTAAACTTTCAAGCCTTCAATCGTACTGTATCAGGCATCAAGGTCGAGACGATTAAGGAGAAGTGGGAGTTCGAGGATGTTCTCAAATCCCTCCAAACTCGTTGGTCAGGAATTGATACCCTTCATTGGGAGATTGTCAACGAGCTAGACGGAGTAGACCACGAAGAATATGAGGCAGCCTTCACGTCCCACGAAACAACTTTTCAAGATTTAAAAAGGAAGATCAACAGCATGTTATGGTCCGTTTGTCATAGGGAAAAATCTACCCCTAAAATAGACATTCCCATGTTCGATGGAAATTATCAAGATTGGGTGAGCTTCATCGACATATTTAATGAGACTATTCACCTCAACCCGTCGCTATCAAGTGCGCAAAAGATGCAGTTTTTAAAGAGCAAGGTGAAAGGAGAGCCAGAAAGACTGATTCAACATCTAGCCATCAGCAGCAACAACTATAATACCGCTTGGGACACGCTAAACCGTCGGTACAACAACACAAAATTGCTTTTTACTTCCCAAATCAACTATTTATTGGATATTCCCGTCATGCAGCAAGCGTCACATCAGGCGATCAAGCGTCTTCACGACAATGCACTGGAATCCCTAAATGCTATCAAGAATTTAGGTGTCAATATCGATACCTGGGACCCGCTGCTGGTGCATATTCTGGCAGAAAAATTAGACCCCGTAACTAAGGACGACTACATGGAGTCCTTGAGCAAACCAAGAGAGCTCCCAAAGCTAAAAGAATTTTTTAATTACTTAGAAAGCAAATTCACATACAAGGAGACGTCGTTGCGTAGCAATCAAGGTAAACCTACGCCGAAGCAAGTCACAAGTCAATCATCATCATCTCAAGCGCCATCATGGGCAAAACGATTCCAAAAATCATCGTATAACAAAAATGACTATCAAGAATCAAGTAATAATAAAAACCAGGGCACATCAAGGCATGCCTACAAGAATAAACCTAAACTTTGTTGCGCAATTTGTCGAAGCGATGAGCATAAGGTTTATTTTTGCCCAGAATTTCTAGCGATGCCACCACACATCAAAAGAAAGACGGTACAAAGTCGAAATTTATGCAATAATTGCCTACATGATCATCAAGGAAACACATGTAATTCTAATCGTCGTTGTCGCGAATGTTCGGGTCAGCATAACAGCTTGTTACACGAGGCGTTTGCGCAATCACGTAATTCGACCAACAGGGGTGTCGAAAAAACTCAAGAAAATACCGCTAACAAGGAACGCGGTGGATATGCGAAAACAAGCTCGCATGTATCTCAGCGACAAGGTGCTGAAATATTATTGGCTACTGCCGTCCTTAAAATTCAAGGGGCCGACGGCAGAGAGTATGAGATGCGAGCCTTGATCGATCAAGGATCACAGGTCTCGTTAATTACGGAAAAAGCAGCTCAAGTACTAGGGGTTAAGAGGCAGCAATGCAAGGGAACGATCTTCGGAGTGGGAGAACAAGAGAATCGGTGTAAGGGCGTGATCAAGATAACATGCGCATCTATTCATAACGACTTCACTTTCGACGTCAATACCCTGATAATGTCCAACCTAATCAAGAAACTCCCCAGTACATCATTTGCCAAACCAAGTTGGTCATATATTCAAGGATTAGATCTCGCGGACCCAGAATTTAACATCAGCCGTCCCGTCGACTTGTTGCTCGGAGCCGATATTTATTCCATAATCATGTTAGGTGGAATTATCAAAGGCGAAGACCAATCACAGCCGATAGCACAGCTAACACAACTCGGGTGGTTACTATGCGGCAATGTTCAAACATCTTTCCATTGCAATGTGGTGCTGAATGACCTCGCCGGGATTCAAAGGTTTTGGGAAATCGAAGATATCACGGAGGAGCCACCGTTGTCAGAACAAGATGATCAATGCATACTTCTCTACAAGTCTACCACGAAGCGGCTGCCAGATGGAAAATATCAAGTGAGGCTTCCCCTAAAGAAAAATTATCAAGAATTATTAGGTGTCTCAAAACCAATGGCAGTTGCGCAATTTATGCAGTTAGAACGCAAATTTAACAAGAAAGATAGTTTTGCGAAAGAATATAAATTATTTATCGACGAATATCAAGAACTGGGTCATATGAAACAATGCCTCGTCGGTAATATGAAACGTGACTTGTATTTGCCGCATCATGGTGTCGAAAGACCGGAATCTACAAGTACGTCACTCCGTGTTGTTTTCAACGTATCCGCCACAACTTCATCGGGTTTTAGTCTAAATGACATGATGGAGAGGGGGCCCAATCTGCAACATGATCTGCAATCTCTTATCATGAAATGGAGACAGTATGAGTTTGCCTTTACAGCGGACATCAAGAAGTTCTTCAGGCAAATATGGGTTCATGAACAGGACCAAGCACTCCAGAAAATAGTATGGAGAGAAAACCCAAACCAACCCCTTCAAGACTACAAACTTCTGACGGTGACTTATGGCACGAAAGCTGCACCGTTTTTAAGCATGATGACTCTCAGACAGCTAGCAAGTGACGAAAGAGAGAATTTCAAGGGCAGCGACGCAATAAGAGTAATTCAGGACTCTTTTTACATGGACGACCTTCTTCACGGAGCGCATTCGTTAAAATCTGCTCAAATCTTGCAGAATGACCTAATTAAATTATTGAAGTCGGGTGGCATGGACCTGCGAAAGTGGAAGTCAAACAAGTCGGAGCTTCTACAAAACGTCAACAAGGACGAAAAAATTCAAGAAAATTTTGACTTTAAACAAGCTGAGTCAACAAAAACTCTCGGATTGAGATGGAATACGCAACAAGACGTCTTCACATTCCAATCGAAAATTGAGATGACATCAAGGACACCTACCAAGAGGTCACTATTGTCGGATATTTCCAAAATATTCGATCCGCTGGGGTGGCTAGCACCGTTCACTACCAAACTGAAACTAATCTTTCAACAAGTATGGTTGGTTCCGGAGTTGAAATGGGATAGCGAGCTACCATCTGAAATTCAAGCAGAATGGCGGAAAATT
Source organism: Argyresthia albistria (assembly GCA_963457715.1). NCBI lineage: Eukaryota > Metazoa > Arthropoda > Insecta > Lepidoptera > Argyresthiidae > Argyresthia > Argyresthia albistria. The sequence continues at coordinate 9,553,516 of OY735271.1, read as the reverse complement.
AAGTCAGACTTCGAAAACATCAAGGATTATCAAGTAAAACGATGGCTGGGTACGGAAAATTATCAAGATGAAGTCGAGATGCATGGATTCTGCGACGCCTCGACAAAGGCTTATGGGGCAGTCATATATTGCAAGATAATCAAGGACGGTCGAGTTACAGTAGTACTCGTAATTGGAAAAGCAAGATTGGTACCTACGAGTAAAGAGGTGTCGCTACCTAGACTGGAGCTTAGCGGGGCCCACTTGTTATCTCGACTGATGGCTAAAGTACAAGAATCTTTAGGTGCCTATAATATCAAGATTTATGGGTGGACGGACTCAACGGCGGTCTTGGGGTGGCTACAAGGAAATCCAAGCAAGTGGAAACCATTCGTCGCCAACAGAGTTCGTCAAGTGACTGAGATCATGCCGGCTGATTGCTGGAGGTATGTGAAGTCGTCAGAGAACCCCGCCGATTGCGCAAGCCGGGGCATAACAGCCTCTCAGCTGAGCGGCCACTCCCTTTGGTGGAATGGACCTTCATGGCTTGCAGCGTATCAAGCAAAACCAAACTGCGATGTTTACGAAACCGATCAAGAAATAAAGAAAAATATTCAAGTAAACGTCGTCGTACAGCAAGATAACAAGGATGTTGTAAAAAAGCTGTTATCAAGCTACAGCAGCTTTAATAAAATCGTGCGCGTACTAGCATGGGTACTGCGATTCGCCAAGTTATGCAAGAAAAAACAAGAACCGACAACATTCCTGACGGTCGGCGAGCTAAGAAACGCAAAACTTATCATCATGAAGCAAGTTCAAGACGAAACATTCCAACAAGAAATATCCGATTTACAGAAGAATCATTTGGTACAGTCGAAAAGCAAGATTTCGAATTTGCATCCCTATCTCGATCAGGAGGGCATCCTGAGAGTCGGCGGTAGACTGAAAAATGCGCACATCAGTTACGAGATGAAGCATCCGATCATCCTACCCAGGGAGCATACTCTGACACAGCTGCTGATTGATCAAGCCCACGAGCTCACGTTTCATGGAGGAGCTCGTCTTACAGCAGCATTCATACGTCAGAAGTACTGGATAATTGGTGGCAACAGGGTCACTAAAAAGCGCCTACGTCAGTGCGTGAAATGCAGAAAGGTCGACCCAGAGAAACATCATCAATTGATGGGCGATTTGCCGGAAGCAAGGACCAACCCCTCTCGTCCTTTCTACAACATAGGAGTTGACCTGACAGGTCACATCATGATTAAAGCCAACAAGGGCCGAGGTATCAAGACGACAAAGGGCTACGTGGTCGTATTTGTATGCATGGCCACGAAGAATTGTCACCTCGAGGTAGTATCAGACGTCACGGCAGTAGCATTTTTGGCTGCGTTGCGACGGATGGCTTCAAGAAAAGGTTGTCCGCGTCATATTTATTCGGACAATGCCAAGAACTTTGTCTTAGGAGACAAGTTAATACAGCAAGCGTTCCAAGAAATGCAGGAAAATCAAGAATTCCAAAAAGAGATCACGGAAATGGATATAAATTGGCACTTCAACGCCCCCTCGTGGCCCTCAGCAGGCGGATTGTGGGAGGCGGCCGTTAAAAGTCTCAAATATCACCTCAAGAGAGTGGTAGGAGAGCAGAGACTCACCTACGAAGAGTATTCAACCGTGTTGGCGCAGATAGAGGCCGTCATGAATTCGAGACCACTATGTCCTCTGACGGAAGATCCGCAAGATTTGGATTTCCTCACACCGGCTCACTTCTTAGCCTGTGGGCCCAACTTAACACTGGTGGAGACCGAAAGGGACCAGGGAACAAGATGGTACCTTACCCAGAAAATTTTCACCGATATTTGGAAAAGATGGCAAGCAGAATATCTCAGCCAATTGACGACAAGATGCAAGTGGAACAAGCCACAACCAAATATTATGGTCGACGACGTCGTGCTCATCCACGACGCGAACCTTCCAGCCGGGATCGAACTGCATCCCGGCAAGGACGGATTAACCCGAGTCGTTACTCTGAAAACCAAGAACGGAGTGATGAAGCGGCCGATAGTCAAGATATCAAGATTGCCTATCAAGCAGACTGCACAAGAGCCAGTCCAACCAAGTAATCAATCATCAAGTTCAAGAAACGGTACAATCAAGAGAAAAACCAAATTCAGCTTTGCATCCATGGCAACGAGTCTGTTGTTTTTCGTACTCTGTATGATCGGCACGTCACAAGGAAATCATGCCCCATCGTACAATATATCAAGATTTAATGACACACAAGGTCTATATTTCGACAAGATTTCAAGCATGTCCCTAATACGAGATGAATGGAAGGTCGTCGTATACTACAATTTAGATCCGTATTGGCAAGGCATTACAGCATTAAATGAATATACAAACCAAATGGATAAAATGTGCAATGTTATCAAGGTACATTCACACTGCGATATTGCCCTTCTTCAATTACGTCACGAGTACTCGGAACTGGAGTACTACAACCGCATGCTGTTGAGTCAGCATACCAGCACGCGACAAACATCAAGACTTCACCGTCGCGGGCTTATCAACGGTGTCGGTTACGTAGCTAATACACTGTTCGGCGTACTGGACGAAAGATTCGCGGAACAGTATCAAGAAGATATTAAGTTACTACGGGACAATCAACAACACCTGTCGTCACTTTGGCGAAACCAGACGTCTATCATAGAAGCTGAGCATAATCTTCTCCAAAGGACGGAAGAGGCAATAAATATCCAGTATAAGATTATGAATCAACACATTATCGAATTAAGTAATGCAGAATACAAGTTAAACACTAAAATTGAGGTCTTACTGGCGATTACAGACTTTAATTCGGGTGCCATAATAGCAAGTAATATGGCACACCATTTGAGGAGCATACAGGGATATTTGTTAGACACGCTAACAGATGTTTATCATGGCAAGTTTAATCTGCATCTCCTCACCCCAGAGCAGTTACGGAGCGAGTTGAGCATAATTTCAGGTCAAACATCAAGAGCTCTATCGCTACCAATAGATAACCTACATCAAGACTTCAGCAAAATATATCAATTCATCAAGATCAAAGCAAGAATGTTACAGGAATATATGATTTTTGAACTACGCATCCCGCTAATTGCATGAGAACCGTTCGAGTTATTTAAAATCATACCTATACCTATACAGAGCGGTAATATGATAACAAGCATAGTACCGATAACAGAAATAATAGCAATTAATTTGCGAAAAGATTCTTATTTACCATTGACGGAGTATGAATTGGGATCATGTTTCATACAAGGGAACACCAAGCATGTCTGTTACCTACGGAAACCCGTCTACCAAATGAATGGAGATCGGAGTTTGTGTGAGTTAGATGACTCATCCAGATGTAAAGTCACCACCCAGAGGTGTACCAACAAGTGGACAGAGATAAGCAACATGAATAGTTATTTTTATTTTTGTTGCGAGCAGTGTCAGGCGCGACTAATCTGCGGAGATCAAGTTACCGCACCGCAGCTGATCAATGCAGGAATCATTAGCCTAGGCAATGGCTGCTTAGTGAAAACAAGCGAATTCACTGTATATGCGCACAGACAGGAGCAAAATGTTATGCAATCAGGAGCAGAATTATATGCGCCACAGATGGCGCCGATCAACCATGTGATCAATATCTCTGTACCGAAGAACCATACCGTCTCATCTTATGAATCAGAACACAAGGAGCGTCAAGAGGTTCTAGCAAGGATTGATGAGCAGATCAAGGCCATGAAGGATAGCGATGTACTGGGAACAAGTATCTCATATCACGACGTACATCATTACGCTCTCGGTTACACGATACTGGGAGTAATCGCTATCATCGGAGCATCGTTAGCATGTCGCCGTTGTCGCCGACGCAGCAGATCGCGGACGATAGCAGCGAGCCCAGCCGCAGCGGCGGTCGAGGCCGCGGCGGGACAGGAGCCCCGTCGCCCTCCCGCCGACCGCGCACGCCCGCGCCCGCCCCCGCAGGCGGCGCCCAGGGCTGCCAGTGTCAGTGCATGTGACCAAGTTAATCATGGGCAATATAGTGATCTAGTGCTGTATAGTGAAATATCGAAAGCACATCCGGGAGTGCGTAGTGAAAACAAGGCCACCTCGCCTATCGCGAAAGACAAACCAGTGTTCACCATCAGTGGAAATGACTCTGTTTAGTGAGAAGGACACTGCAATCTATCATGTTTAATTTAAGTTGAAATTTTTAAGTTTACACGTTACTTACATTTCACTTTATTGTTTGTTTATCAAGTTGTGTTAATTAAGCATGAAATATTTAAGCTTATGCCATTCACCATGTCTCACCACCATCAACTATCTACTTTGAGTACTTTGACCTAATGTCTATTTTATCAAGTTTATTATTGTATACATCGAGGATTAGCAAGTATTCTAGATGTTCTTCTTTTCTGGCCCGGGAGCATGTACGGTTCCAACGTCACCGCACATTTTCCCTACGCGGCATTTTACCATTTTAGTTTTATACCATTCAGTATTCATTTAACCACCAAGGCGTTAGGTGTTACTCATCCCCACTAACCATCAAGTTTATCAATCCAATACAATTCTAAATTTACCGTATCTTATTCTTTTAATCATCTCTATATAATAATCTAAAGAGTACGTCCTACACCGTACAGACTTTACCTGTTAAGGTGAACGCACACTTATCGGCGTAGGAGGCACACCTGACGCAATGGACGCACCGCACCGTCCGTATTGTCCGCAACGAACGGAGCGCCGAAAGAATGTACCGCGCTGCTCTTGCACGCAATTCGTGCGTTGTTCTGTCAACAGAACGCCATCAGCCCCCCTAGACAAGATGCAAAACGGTATTATCGTTCGCACGAAATGCTAAGAATACTTATTATGCGATTTGACAATCAGTCACGCTACGCTAGCGTCACCAATTCTCAATTTGAGTTTTCGTTTCGTATATAATAGGTCGGGTAAAAAGTCTTTTCGTATTTTGTATTTGTACATTTGTAACTAAATATCTTTGGATGTATTAGGTCATTACATATGATAGCGTTATGAACTTTGTCTAGGCCTACTGAATTTCTGAGGTTTTCCGTATTTCGACGATTCAGACGTGCGAGGTTTCATAGGATTTTATGTAAATAATCTGAAATCCAATCCAACCGGTGTGTCCGGCCGGAGCCAGTGTGCGTTCACCATTACAACGCGCAACAAGGTAAACCTAGCGGAAAATTTCCGAAATAAGAAGAAAAAGGCTTTGAAACCGAAGCATTCCGCTTCAGGCTTTCCACGCAGTGACGTATGAGTGAGTCAGTCGCGGGCGCGCCGCGGCTCAACCAATCAGCGAGTTTTGCGCCCCCATATATACGCGCGATGACACCCGCGCTCCGCAATCTTGACAAAACCGTTCGACCGCACGCACGCACGTAAACAAACACGTTTGCGAACGCGAGATAAACCGCGAAAGTGTTGTGTCTTGGAGAATTTCGGTTCCGAATTTGGAATGTGAGTACTTGCAGATTGTTTTTTGTTTCTCTTTGGCCTGGACTCGGAGATACAGGCCGCGAGTTGTGTAATTAGATGCATCGTATAGTTGCCTGTGCTCTACCTCTATTTTACCGCGTACCGGCCGCTTATATAGCGTTTTTTGCCGATGCACTTTCGAAATGTTAAAATTATTTTATTTTATTTCGATAACATTATGGAATGTGTAAAACTTGCAAATCGATTAATTCTACACATGTCTTAGTTCTTATACAGGTGGTAAGGTAGAATTTAGATGACACAGCAATTCAGTTGAGATATTTATGTTTTAAGTTTAGTTACTTTGTTAAATATCGTTTTCGTTGATTTTAAGTTATTTTCACTTGTTTTAAACGATGATTATGATTATTATTATTATTTATTTATATAACAAACAACTAACAAAAACTTAACTACTAAGTACATAGAGTGCCAAAAAACTGGAGGTGATTGAAGGTGCATTCGGTACACGTACTGCACTAAATTGTAAATTATTAAATGTCGAGACAAATTGCCGAGATTAGAAGCATTTGAAGCCCGCATTCATTGTACAATATTTATCATTCCCTACATTTTCTAACCGATTCTCACAACTGTGTGATGAATGTTATAATCATCACATCACTGTATGCACGCACATTTACCGAGAAGAATGTCTGACGTAATGTTCCCATAATTTTTCGAGGACGAAAGTAAACTGTTGTTATCAGTGAAGGTTACTCACGCCACCATGTCTAGGATAGCATCGTTTGATAAAAAGATTTATCTAGTGAAACATCCTGAGTAAACCCATTGCTTTATTAATATCTATTACCGAGTTGGTGTTTTCCAAAAAGGTCAACAATATAAGTTATAAATGCGCAACGGGGACTGTCAGTCGCCAGCTGCGGTCATTTTGACCACCTTAGATCTTTTATTGCAAATGCTGCCTGTAGATATTATCAAATAGCCCAATTTTTTATTTTTTTTTATTTCTGCAAATATAAATTTTATTAATCCTATAATTTAAATAATCTAAAATGATAATAAATATAAGTCATAATCATAATCATAATCATAAACATGCGTGACAAACTCTATTTTCGTGATACATGCAGATGATTCTTGGTAGACGATTTTTCGCCGCAAAAACAGCGTTCTATGAATATCTACAATCAAGATGGAGTGACAGAATTAAGTTATAAATAAAAATGTACCTCTTCTCTGACACCATTTGGCTACAAATGTTCTTCTTCTTTCAACAGTATATTAAAATTATATTAAGTTTCCGAAAATTGGCCATCACTGTTTCGTTTCGGATAGTCGGGGTCCGGGCAAGATTTTAGATGGGATTTTAAATATGCTTAATACCTACTTGCTAAAGAATATTAGAATACTCAAAAACATACCGTTATTAGTCAAAATGTGAACGGTTAAGTGCGAGTAACTCTAACGATATGTCCAGGATACCTAGCACAACAACGCCGATTGATAGCACGCTAACCGTCTATTAGATGTAAAATGGCAGAACAATTGTATACGAATAGCATTTCATCTCGTGTCATACCATGCAATGTCCATAGATTATTTGACAGTCAGACCAGGCAACTTAGAGGTACAGAACCTTAAAGAATTCAATTAGAAATTGAAATAAATATTAGCCTATATGTTTATTGATTTTTGTTCGATTGTTTGATTTTGAGACATAAAAGCAAATTAGGTACGTTGTAGTCTTAGGCTGGATTTTACCAACGAAAGAGTAACTTTTACTCGAGAGTATCTTCTACTTTTTCATAGACAGCCAGTGACACCTAGATCAGATCACCTCATTTTGAACTGTCATTTGTCATATAAGTTATCCCCGAGATAGTTATTCTCGGTGTAACTTTTCGTTGGTAAAATCCGGGCATAGTCAGTTACTTTTGACGCATTAAAGTCCCATCGCATTTCGTGCTAGGTATCCTACTACCAGTGTGAGAGGGTCACGCGTTTCATGTTACATCCCATCGCATCTCGTGCTAGGTATCCTACCAGTGTGAGAGGGTCACGCGTTTCATGTTACATCCCATCGCATCTCGTGCTAGGTATCCTACCAGTGTGAGAGGGTCACGCGTTTCATGTTACATCCCATCGCATCTCGTGCTAGGTATCCTACCAGTGTGAGAGGGTCACGCGTTTCATGTTACATCCCATCGCATCTCGTGCTAGGTATCCTACCAGTGTGAGAGGGTCACGCGTTTCATGTTACATCCCATCGCATCTCGTGCTAGGTATCCTACCAGTGTGAGAGGGTCACGCGTTTCATGTTACATCCCATCGCATCTCGTGCTAGGTATCCTACCAGTGTGAGAGGGTCACGCGTTTCATGTTACATCCCATCGCATCTCGTGCTAGGTATCCTACCAGTGTGAGAGGGTCACGCGTTTCATGTTACATCCCATCGCATCTCGTGCTAGGTATCCTACCAGTGTGAGAGGGTCACGCGTTTCATGTTACATCCCATCGCATCTCGTGCTAGGTATCCTACCAGTGTGAGAGGGTCACGCGTTTCATGTTACATCCCATCGCATCTCGTGCTAGGTATCCTACCAGTGTGAGAGGGTCACGCGTTTCATGTTACATCCCATCGCATCTCGTGCTAGGTATCCTACCAGTGTGAGAGGGTCACGCGTTTCATGTTACATCCCATCGCATCTCGTGCTAGGTATCCTACCAGTGTGAGAGGGTCACGCGTTTCATGTTACATCCCATCGCATCTCGTGCTAGGTATCCTACCAGTGTGAGAGGGTCACGCGTTTCATGTTACATCCCATCGCATCTCGTGCTAGGTATCCTACCAGTGTGAGAGGGTCACGCGTTTCATGTTACATCCCATCGCATCTCGTGCTAGGTATCCTACCAGTGTGAGAGGGTCACGCGTTTCATGTTACATCCCATCGCATCTCGTGCTAGGTATCCTACCAGTGTGAGAGGGTCACGCGTTTCATGTTACATCCCATCGCATCTCGTGCTAGGTATCCTACCAGTGTGAGAGGGTCACGCGTTTCATGTTACATCCCATCGCATCTCGTGCTAGGTATCCTACCAGTGTGAGAGGGTCACGCGTTTCATGTTACATCCCATCGCATCTCGTGCTAGGTATCCTACCAGTGTGAGAGGGTCACGCGTTTCATGTTACATCCCATCGCATCTCGTGCTAGGCATCCTACCAGTGTGAGAGGGTCACGCGTTTCATGTTACAACAATCGGGTATTCGAAAGGTTTAAGTACGGTTTAAGTTACGGTTTAAGTTACGGTTTAAACTCTTCGGCGTTAAGTGCCGCTTACCATTATCGCACAAACGGCACACACACATAACTCGAGCGATGCATCCTAACATTGGAATGCCATACACATCAACATTTACATACAGGTTGAATTGTCTCTGGTTGCTCATTAAGGTTTCCTGTGTCGTGCCGAACCAGAAACAGCGGTATCACATTATTTCGTATATTTCGTATATATTTATTGCACATAAAAGACAAAACACAAAAAATACACAGAAGGAATTTACAAAGGCAAGCTTATCTCTAAAAGAGATCTCTTCCAGCAAACCCAGGATGGACAGAGAAAGATAAAATACAAAACAGGTAAGCCTATACCATATGTGTTCAAGTAAGTGAAAGAAAAATACACAAATAAATCATAATATTACTAATCTACACATTATACACAACTCTTAATAGTACAGTTTAAAAAAATGTATAAGAAAAGTTATCCGCAAAGGCGAGCTTATCTCGACAGAAATTATATTATAAAATCTTACTCAGATGTGGTAGCGGGGCAAGGGCATAGATAGACCAATAAATAAGGGGTAAACTCATTACGTGAAGTATAATACAGGGTGTAACAGAAAGGGGTTAACAATCCGAAAGAGGGTTAGAGGGTAAACATAGATAAGTAAACTTCCGATTTCCCTTCATATTTTACTGTCAACCTATTCGCAACCAATGAGTGGAAGCGTGAGTTCGGGAATGTATCACTGGTATGAAATGAACTATGAAGTTGTTCACAATGTCCGCAGTGAAGTCCCTTGCCTCGCTTGCTGGCCCGAAATGATAATAAAGTTAATAAAAATGAAGTTGCTCTGATCAAGGCGGTCCCATAGTGAAAGTTGTTCAGAATGATGTCCCTAACAACTCTCTTTCGGCTTGTACACCCCTTTCTGTTACACCCTGTATATATCTGCAATAACAGAATATTACAATAAGTTTTTAAGGTTCGTATCCGCGCAACGTGTGACCGCGCCTACATAAGACATCAACGCGCTGCGGGAACTTGGGAGGACCCCAGAGTTTTTTTTACAACGACAGAGTTAAAGGTCTGTCATATTAAATAACAATACAATGCCTATGCAATGCATATAATTCCTGAAATTTTAAATCTTAATTGTACGCTGTTGTAGATACTTTAATGCTTAAATAAATATAACTTATCAATATTGATTTTGGTTGCGAAAGAAAATGTGATGAAATGAATGAGATGAAATTATCAAGGCCATTAAATCCTTCTAAGATTGCTTACTAGCTACATAGATTTACTCGACCCCAATATACCCTTTGTAATTAAAACAATATTATATTAGTCATCGCTAGTCAATAAACAATCAATTTTAATATATTTTTATCGAGGATCACGCGTCAGATCCTAAAATACGTTTTAAATCTTTTTTTATCTTACCGCCATTATAGCTCTGTCTCGTTCCGCCACCTGTATACACCCTTCACAGTTTTTTATTGGTAAGGTAGAGAGTGACTATTTTACCATTAAACCGAATCTAAAGAATTAACATTATATACAATCCTTTACTTAAAACAGGTACCCCAATTCTGTCATTCGCTATTACTCCAGCAGATAAAGAAAAGAGTAGGAATGTACGAATACAACAGCTATTAGAAAAGCTCTGCATCTAAATATTTTTCTAAATTACTGGAAATGCAAAACTGTTTCTATGCCGATCATTATGAAAAAACATGTTAAAAAAAACACAAATAGCAACAATCATAAGGTTATTGCCAAAAATACGCCCCATGTTATTTCAATGCCCAGGTGTGACACTTTGACTACCAGTCTGATCATAACACCAATAACCGAATCGATTAGACGCAATTAAAAGTCGATAAACTTCGGATCGGCCAGCGATTAATCGACACTTAGATTACTTTAACGAGTTGATTTTAGCATAATTCACGGCGCACCTGGTAGTGACTGGATATGTGGCGGTCTCGGCGGTCAGAGCCTCTGCAGTGGGTTCATAAAATTAGCAAACTTTACAAAGTATCGTGTGTCAGTGATTAACATAATTGTGAAACTCAAGTATTGTCGAATTAAGACGTGTTGGTTAAAAATCAGTCGGAGAAACTAACAGAGAGAGAAATACATCTCGGAATGATGCATCCAGATAGTTTTTGTTCTACATAACATAACACAGCGTCATGCCTTTTCCCATACCGGGTGGCAGAGGAGAATAGAATATAAATAAAGGGGTTTTGGTAACCCTACTATGGACTATTGGCGTCATTTTTAGGGTTCCGTACCCGAAGGGTGCCAAACGGAACCCTGTTACTCAGACTTCGCTGTCTGTCCGTCCGTCCGTCCGTCCGTCCGTCCGTCCGTCTGTCTGTCACCAGGCTGTATCTCATGAACCGTGGTAGCTAGACAGTTGAAATTTTCACAGATGATGTATTTCTGTTGCCGCTATAATAACAATTACTAAAAAACAAAAGAAATTTAATATTAGGGGGGGCTCCCATACAACAAACGTGATTTATTTGCTCATTTTTGCTTGATATTGATAATGGTAGCAGGTAGACGCTTAAAATGTTCACAATATATTGAGTATATTATTAACTTAAACAATAAATTAAAATTGAATTAATATTTAGGGGGGTTCCCATACAATTTTATTTTGCGGTTTTTTATAGATAATGGTACGGAACCCTTCGTGCGCGAGTCCGACTCGCAGTTGGCCGGTTTTTTTATTCGCGGCCACCGATATCTTTATCATTATTTGGTAGCAGTATCATAATGTATTATTTTTAAAGAGGAAGCATTGCTGTAAACCATTTCGAAGCTGAGATAATAGAGCTTCAAGTAACACTAGTAGTGCCGGAAAAACTTCAAAGTGAGATATCTCAGCCCCGAATTGATTTAGCTGTATGTACTCCGTAGCTTAATTTAATATTTAGCTTATTTTTAATTGCTCTTTCAAAATTTGTAACTTTCATGAGTGGCCACCAATACTCAAAATCGACCTAACTCTATGGAAACGTCAAAACGGCGCCAACATTACCCAATGCCATTTATTACACACACAACATCTCTATTATATAAAAATGAATTGCTGTTCGTTAGTCTCACTAAAACTCGAGAACCGCTGAACGGATTTATCTTATCTTAGTCTTGAAATGTTCGTGGAGGTCTAGGGAAGGTTTAAAAGGCGAGAAAAAATCGAATAATTTCCGGGAAAACCCAAAAACAGCCCTTTTCTATTTCCCATACAAACGTTTTCTAGAGTCAATTTGAACTTTATTGCTATTCAATAAAGTTCATATTAAATTGAGGCAGTACGAAGTCTGCCGGGTCAGCTAGTAACTTATATATACAAAAATAAATAAAAAACAAAACAAGTGAAACATACACTACATGTTATTCAATCTGTACCCCATTTTACGTGACAGCGGCCTAGCCCATCGCCGCAGCTATGGTACTCCTCCTCCTCCTCTATGCTACTGTGAAAGTAACCTCACGATGTTTTCCAGTTTTAGTTCTGAATCTAGTTTAACATTTATGATACCTACGTTTTTTGTGCGTGAATGATAAGTGAATCTTTAGCCCGCGTAGAAGATGTCGCGGGCGCAGCTGCTGTTTAATAAAACACAATAATTCCCGTCCCGTGTCTCATTTACAAGCTGAAAGGAAGCACTATTTCCACAAAGTAAATGCGACTGACAAGCCCCAGTCGACGGTCGCTTCCCAACTGGCCGTTTGAATTACGCATTTCGCAACTCGCATATTACTCGTACAGAGCGGATTTAACCGTTTTGTGTACGTGAAACAAGTCAAGATCTACTTAAAACGTAATTAAATAGCATCTTTTAAAATTACTATAATTAAATTTGCTATAGGCGTCCGTACTGAACATTAAAAGTAAAAAAAAAACATAAGATCTTGCTAAATAAAACACCATCCCGTGAATTCATCCAAGAAGATATTGTATAGTTCAAAACCAACTGCAAAAGCTACGTAGCAGCCCTGTAGATCTTAAAGAGGGGACAAATGTAAACTAACTTCCTCTTGACGTAATTGCGTGTATTTATGAAAGCAAAACACTCTACTCTACTAATAAAGTCGGATTTACCGAGGGTCTAATTCACTGCTAGAAACACTGATTTAATTTAGATTTGGCAAAATTCAGATTATAATAAAAGCATCTTGAAACTATACGCAACTCTATCAGTCAGCATCTGATGTGTTTACGCAAGATACTCCAATAATCTACACATGTTATCAGATGTGTTCACGCAAGATACTCCAATAATCTACACATGTTATCAGATGTGTTCACGCAAGATACTCCAATAATCTACACATGTTATCAGATGTGTTCACGCAAGATACTCCAATAATCTACACATGTTATCAGATGTGTTCACGCAAGATACTCAATAATCTACACATGTTATCAGATGTGTTCACGCAAGATACTCCAATAATCTACACATGTTATCAGATGTGTTCACGCAAGATACTCAATAATCTACACATGTTATCAGATGTGTTCACGCAAGATACTCAATAATCTACACATGTTATCAGATGTGTTCACGCAAGATACTCCAATAATCTACACATGTTATCAGATGTGTTCACGCAAGATACTCCAATAATCTACACATGTTATCAGATGTGTTCACGCAAGATACTCAATAATCTACACATGTTATCAGATGTGTTCACGCAAGATACTCAATAATCTACACATGTTATCAGATGTGTTCACGCAAGATACTCCAATAATCTACACATGTTATCAGATGTGTTCACGCAAGATACTCCAATAATCTACACATGTTATCAATTACCACAGCGAAAGTGTCAAAATTATGTCAACGTTCATGTTAAGGGCGGGCCCTAGGCAATCAGAACTTAGAATTTCATCCTTTACTTATTTTTAGAGGAAACTAAATAAAAAAATAAAAAAGGTTAAAGCCAAATAATCTAAGAGCCAAGCTAAGCAAGTCAAACTGAGGAACATACTGTGCCATTTTTAGGGTTCCGTACCCGAAGGGTGCCAAACGGGACCCTATTACTGAGACTTCGCTGTCCGTCCGTCCGTCCGTCCGTCCGTCCGTCTGTCACCAGGCTGTATCTCATGAACCGTGGTAGCTAGACACTTGAAATTTTCACAGATGATGTATTTCTGTTGCCGCTATAACAACAAATACTAAAAATCAAAAGAAATTTAATATTAAGGGGGGCTCCCATACAACAAACGTGATTTTTTTGCTCATTTTTGCTCGATATTGATAATGGTAGCAGGTAGACGCTTAAAATGTTCACAATATATTGAGTATATTATTTACTTAAAAAATAAATCATTAAATTAAAATTATATTAATATTTAGGGTGGGCTCCCATACATTTTTTGCTGTTTTTTATAGATAATGGCACGGAACCCTTCGTGCGCGAGTCCGACTCGCACTTGGCCGGTTATTATTATAATGATTAGATAAATAAAAAGAACACAAATTCAGGAGCGGTGCGAAATTGTAAAATAAGACATTGTGGAAGACAGATTTCTGGCAACTTCTGGAGACTTTTCTATCGAGCAAAATTAATGAAATAACGTTTATGGGAAAGTAAAGTCACGCTGACACTCGTGATAAACAAGCTAGTGGAAAAACATACAGCAATAATTCTCGTCATTCCGAACGATTTGTGTTTTGCTAAAGGCTGTTTTTGCCATAGGCGCCGCGTCTTGAAACATACGTTGGATACTACTTGATACCATCGCAGCGAGCGAAGGAAGTCATAGTCTGTATTGATACTTTATTTTGTTCAACAGTTCGATACCAACTTCCAAGTTCGAAAATATGCTAGAGTAATAATCAGCAAACCAAATATCTTTATTTTTTACCATGTTAAAAGTAGAATAGAAATAATATTTACAAAAGTATACTTAGAAAACGTAATTATTTGCCCCTTCTCTACATTGGACCACTGCGAAAGAAGAAGGGCAAAGAAATTCCTGCCTGTCTGACATGTCTGTCTGTTTTCACGCCAGAAAGCACTGAGCTGAATCAATATCAATTAATCTTTGCATTGGATAAGGCTCTTTTGTGCGGACAGTAAATCTTGTAAGTAGATTGGCAGCTTGAAATAAATTGAACATAGGGACATGGTTTTTCTATACTGGGTGGCGTAGACACAGCTGCACCATACTAGGACAGCTCATAATTCTTTATTGCACATGATACATATTTAAAAAGTTACAATCAAAGAAAATAAATGTCCAAAGCAGAGCTGATTTCTAAGACGAGATTTCTTCCAGCAAAGACAGGAGAATGTATATGAAAGGGTAGCGGTAGGACAGTTAACAGATTGCGCACCAGCTAGCATAAAATGCTTCGAATGTAAAAATACGAGCGCAAAATTACCATTCGCAATACCAGTTGATTTCCATACCATAGTGGCAGCGCGGACGGGCCGAGTTTCCCTGCGCTTGCGCATGTGTGAGTGCGGGATCGGGTTTCACGTCGCGACGCGGGTGCATGTGTGTGCGTGCCACGGCAGACTCACTGGCAACTTGATGTTGCGCGCGCGGTTGTTAGGGCTCGTTTAGTATGGAGCTGTTGTTGACTTCACTACAAACTTCAATTCAATTCAATTTCATATTTAATGGGGCGGTCTAAAAACTTAGGTCAATATTGCCAATCTCTCGTATTTTTTAGAAGTCATTGTAAATATTTGGACAGGTTCTCGTCTTGATAAAGATGGGACCGTAAGTGTTACGTAAGGATGAGAAGGACTGCAGGTTTCAAATATTTCCTTCGGACGTACTACTGCCGCCGCCACTAGTTTCAACTTAACACGCGCCTGAGAAAAAAGGTCTTAACTCTTGACAGATGTAGACGAAAAGACGGAGAAATAGGTATCTACCTACAGTGCCACCAACATAGCTGTTCAGTTGATAGCGGTCGCTAGTGTCATAGTAGTCTTCATAATAGCGGAGATAGTATAATATGTATTCTCTTTGAAGGCGGATGACAAGTCCGTATTACCAATTTTTCCCACCTGAACAGCAAAGTTGGTCTCTCTGTATCACCCTCTTTACCATACAGAGTGTGCACAAGAGTGCCTGTCACAACATAGGCACTATGTGCCAAGCCCAGTTAATTCAGTCAATTTGACGTTACTGAGTCCAAACATTTTATTACAGTAAAGACAAGTTAGTTGTCTTTAACATTGTGGGCACATTGTGAGTCTGCCACCCCTCATGGGAAAAGGCATGATGCTATGTTATATTATTATTAAGTTGCTGAATTAACTTGACATTATGTCGTAGTTGAATAAACATTGCATAATTAAACAATATAAACAATACCAAATGTCAAAACATGTTTACACTAAATGTTCCCCATCGTTTATTACATGAGGTGTGCTTTAGATTAATTGAGAAGACGTATCAGGATGCAAATGAGGTGGTTGCGGAAATAAAGAACGGAAGAAATGTTGGGAAAATAAAAGTAGGTAGTAAAGTAGTAAATGTAGCCCATTATGTCCCCACCGAGGGGCACATGCCTTTACCCGGATCCGAGTAAGATTGAGCCATACTCCACCGCGCTGGCTCAGTGCGGGTTGGTGGAGGGGTTTTACGACTACTACATACTTATTTATTTATTTTTATTTATTTATTTATTTAAGTGTATTAACAGAACGCGAGTACGTGAATTCTAGTAGTACAAATCCGCGATCAAACATATTGATGTCGAATCAACCCGCACTGAGCCAGCGTGGGAGAGTATGGCTCAATCTTACTAGTATCCGAGTAAAGGCCCGTCCCCTCAGTGGGACATTAATGGGCTACATTATTTATTTATAGGTATAGGTACACAACACAATCACCCACTTTTCACCTGTGCATTTTCATTTTCTTTTTAATTTTATGTTTCTTCCACTGTTTTACCTCCGTACAATCTCGAAATGTTTAGACTAAGGAATTTAAATCCGTCATTAGCTTTTGTTAAGTTATAATTTAGCTGTATAAATACAATGTACCTATTAGCTGTGGATTTTTTAAAACCAATAAAACAAAAAAAAAAAACATTTAATATGGCTGTGCCCGTGCCCTTACTCGGCCATCATGCGTGGACGCACAAACACGCGTGTGCGTAAGTAACTGAAGACAGAGTGACGCCGAGTCGCAACTGCGTGCAATCGAATTATACTCGCTTGTCTCTCTACAGAACTGCGGCGACGGGCTAGCCCCATGTCATGCGTAATTGCAGTATTGAGTTACTCGCTGGATGTCAGCAATTGTGCTTCTGCCACCGCATATGGGAAAGTGCGTGTGTTTTGTATCTTTACTCACACGTATTGAACACAGTAGAGTTTATTGACATTATTTCAACAACTTTGGTACCTTCTACCCGCAAAAATTAAGTAAAAAGTAGTTTAACGTTTAATTTCTCTGAACTGCTTATTATGAATAAGCAGTTCAGAGAATTTATAATATGGTATTTTTGAAGTAAAACTTCTTAGGGCACGGGGGTAAAATTTATTTAACCTCTCAACTGTGGGTTATTCATATATTTGCTTTTCAATTGCTACTAGCCGGGTGGTATCACGAGTGGCTAAGAAATGTAACGGAAATTGGAATCGGTGACGTCAGGGTCGGCTGAAGACTTTTAAAACCGCAACTATTTTCAATACGGTTTTTAACTAATCAGATAAGATAATAATACATTCGTACAATAAAGAATGTTAATTAGTGAGAGAAAAACCTGATGAAACGTTAACAAATAAAAATTATTTTAAGCATTTCCGCCGCCGCCGCCGCCGCTGGCTGGGACAAACCTCACAAACAAAACCAACTAGCATGACTCAAACTACTTCGTTCAACCTCTTTGTTGGAACCGGAACTTATGTTTGACAGCTGTGCGATGCGATCCATACAGTTTGTAAGAAAAGAGTTTCATCAATGTCACACGGGTCGATATGGATTTCTAAAACAAGCAAAGCAATGCATACATTTGAGCGAGACGGCTTAAAGACGTGACGTCAGATGATATATAATCTGAGCGAGATGCAAATAGTAGTGACACTATTGAATGAGTTAAGTATATCACCACGAGCGCGACAAATTGTAGATAAGGAATGGTGGGAAATAAATGACATGACGTATTAAAAGTAAGTACAAGTATAAAATAATTTCAAATAATCGGACGTCTGAAACTTAAAAGTAACTTGAAGCAGAGATTGGATCTCAAAATTGGAAATTTAAATCTCTTTTAGTATAGGTAGGTATAGGTGTATAGTATAGGTACCACTTAATGATCTAGCTACAAAAGTTTTACTTCTAACACGTGTACGGTGCTACACGCGTATTTTTTTTATTTTTTATTTATGTGTGTCTTGGACTTGGAGGCTGAGACTTTTTTGGCGGCATCTTAAGATTCATAAGACATCCTACTCGTATAAAGGTAGTTTGGCTTTGCAACAATCTTTCAAGTCTTCAACACAGGGGCGGAACCAGGCCTCAAAAAAGGTTGTGGGCACAGTCACTCGAAAATCTGCCAAGTGCGAGTCGGAGTATGACCTCGCTCATACCGATATAGTGTATTCCTACAAAGGAAATGCTTACAAAATCTACCCCCGAAATTTTATATGCTTAGCAAGTTATGTAACAAGAAACCAATGTGCTCTAGCATAAAGGGCGGCGAGCCGACCTGAAGTTTTTTTTTCAACTCCAAAGGATATATCCAGCTTAATTTTATGCTTGTATCTATCTATCTCTATCTATCTATCCTGCAACACCGACTGAGTAAAGGCCTACGCTAGTATACATTTTACATTATTTAAAATGTGATAGTGTAACGCACAAAATTAGGGTTGTGGGCATGCCCACCGTGCCCATATGGGTAGATCCGCCCTTGCAACATAATATTGGTATCATGCTGCGTTCCTATACCTACTGCATGATTACGTAAAGTATAAGGATCTATTACGCTAAACAGGATGACGATGAAAGAATCTAAGCCACCTGCCAGCAACTATGATTAAATAAATAAGCCTGACTATAAAACTACTTCATGAAACCAAGCCTATAAAGATAATCTTAATGGTTAGAAGGCTAAGATGTTACATTCACAGTAAGTTACCCCGTCACAGGACTATTATAGTCCTTATGGATCACGTAATAAAAACTGTACCAGTGTATTTTACCTAGAAAATATTGGCGTTGGCGTTCCTTGGCAGTCATAAAGATAATTGATGACTGCAAATCTGTTTGGCGATTTTAATTAAAGATTGCATAGAGCCTTTCACTGCGGTTGGCATTCGATTCTGAATATCATGATAATATTGCTTAAAATACATAGTAAGTCGATATCCTTTATTAGGCCGGAGTTAATAAACCGCTCTCACCTTAGAAATTACAGGAAACAGTTTACATTTCAGTTCTTACACCTTTGTTTACAAAATCTTGTTTGCGAATACTATAGTAGGTATCTATAATTTAGGCAAATCATCTTGAAAACGATAACATCCCGGAATCCTTCAATCTCAATACCTGCGGCGATCGATGGGCCGACCCCCCGTCACGACACGACTCACACATAATAATTGAAACAAAAAGTAAACTTTAGAAAAAACCGACTTCCACAAACCCTATTTGATTAGATTGAGTTTAATACAAACTGTAACCCCTTATCCCCCCCCCCCTTGGGGAATTAATTTGTCAAATCCCATATCAGTGCTACCCCACGCTACTAAGGAACCCCTGTACAAACTTCCATTGCTCTAGGTCCACCGGTTTAGGCTATGCGTTACCTGCCCGTCAGCCACGCATTGTATTTGTACCTAGTATTGAGCAGATCTGGTGGCCATATGTGGTCTTCATCAGCAGTTCCGCATCACAATACTATGCTTACCATGTGCATTTGCACGAGTTATTATGAAAAACACAAAAATCACTATAGGTCTGCCTATAATATTTGAAGAGTTCCCTCGATTTCTCCAGGATCCCACCATCAGATCCTGACCTGGTGTCAATGGGACCAATGGGAAGGTAAACCCTTTCAAACAAAAAAATAATTTTCCAAATCGGTCCATCCGTTTAGGCGCTATCGGGGTATAGACATAAAAAATAAAAAAAAACATCGGGACGAATTGTAAACCTCCTCCTTTGGGAAGTCGGTTAAAAACGGAGCATTGGATAACAGGCCAAACATGGGTACGGTCGTGCCTCTGCCATACCGTATGGGGAAAGGCGTGACGCTGTGTGTAAAAACAACCAAGCAACCAGTTCAGCACTCATAATACAAACTCAAGTGTGGCAGTTTGCAAGAATACGTTAGTTAGATAGAGGGGTACTTGGACAAACCTGCTTAGCATAAGCTACCATACTGGACTGGACAGCCCGGGCACAGCTCTGCCGCTTTATAGGCAGAACTGCCGACAATCAATCTGGACTCCGCTTCTTGATTCAGTACCTTTTATACCTATATCCTTAACAGATATATAAGTACCTACACAAGAATATTTATCTCGCTTTTTGATCAATTTATTTCATTGATCTGATCCCGGATTCAGTGAACACAAATTATAAAGGTTTGGGACTTGGATGATCATCATTATTATTTATCATCTCATCATACTCAGCCTACTTCCACTCGATACTGGGAAAAGGTAAGATATCTCTATCAACGAGGAAGTTGGAAGAGTATACTTACACATTTTATTTAGCCAGTTATTGAATTACAAACTAGTGGCTCTGTGAGCTGTAGACCTCGCGAGTATGTCGGTGGGAAAGCTGAACTGCTAACACACATAAAAAAAATAACCCAAATAATTTTCTTTCAATAACACATACAAACTTATGAATGTACCTGGTTACGTACATGCAGTATGAAAGTAGCCGCACCAATAACTTTGTAAACTACATTTCGCGATCTTTTATACAACCTATTGACTTTTTACTAAAATTATATAATCTGTTTCACTCTCATAGTCTTTACAAATCCAACGACACCTCATTTGTTAATATCCATCGAGCCGTTTGGGTTGTAGCGATTTTTTTACATTTTAAAACCCCATATCTCCGCCATTTTGAAAAAAATCAAAAAACTGGCTCGAGTAAAAAATTCTATTTATTTTTTCAACCTGCTCACAAAATTTCACGAGAATCGGTTCATAAATGCGACCTGTAGAGGAGAACAACCGGACATACAAAAGCATTTTTGCCCAAACCTGAAACGGAGACGCTTCGCTCGCTTCGTTCGCTCATCTGTTTCACTTTCATGGTCTTTACGAATCCAACGACACCTCATTTGATAATATCCATCGAGCCGTTTGGGTTGTAGCGATTTTTTTACATTTTAAAACCCCATATCTCCGCCATTTTGAAAAAAATCAAAAAACTGGCTCGAGTAAAACATTCTATTTATTTTTCCAACCTGCTCACAAAATTTTACGAGAATCGGTTCATAAATGCGACCTGTAGAGGAGAACAACCGGACATACGAAAGCATTTTTGCCCAAACCTGAAACGGAGACGCTTCGCTCGCTTCGCTCGCTCGGTCAATAAGTATAAGTAAGTATTTTTTGCGTGATAGCACAGATACATTAGTGAGTTGCTAGTCAATAGTTAAGTTATAGCTCCTTTTCTCTGCTCTGACTGAGATATAAGCATTCATCGACTCATCGCTCATTTATTGAAGAAGGCACATTTTAAGAGGTTAGCAGTTTAGCACAAGACCAAATAATAGCGTAGCGTTACGTAAAATAAAAATAAAAAAACTAGTGGCTCTGTGAGCTGTAGACCTCGCGAGTATGTCGGTGGGAAAGCTGAACTGCTAAAACACATAAAAAAAATAACCCAAATAATTTTCTTTCAATAACACATACAAACTTATGAATGTACCTGGTTACGTACATGCAGTATGAAAGTAGCCGCACCAATAACTTTGTAAACTACATTTCGCGATCTTTTATACAACCTATTGACTTTTTACTAAAATTATATAATCTGTTTCACTCTCATAGTCTTTACAAATCCAACGACACCTCATTTGTTAATATCCATCGAGCCGTTTGGGTTGTAGCGATTTTTTTACATTTTAAAACCCCATATCTCCGCCATTTTGAAAAAAATCAAAAAACTGGCTCGAGTAAAAAATTCTATTTATTTTTTCAACCTGCTCACAAAATTTCACGAGAATCGGTTCATAAATGCGACCTGTAGAGGAGAACAACCGGACATACAAAAGCATTTTTGCCCAAACCTGAAACGGAGACGCTTCGCTCGCTTCGCTCGCTCATCTGTTTCACTCTCATGGTCTTTACGAATCCAACGACACCTCATTTGTTAATATCCATCGAGCCGTTTGGGTTGTAGCGATTTTATCTCCGCCATTTTGAAAAAAATCAAAAAACTGGCTCGAGTAAAAAATTCTATTTATTTTTCCAACCTGCTCACAAAATTTCACGAGAATCGGTTCATAAATGCGACCTGTAGAGGAGAACAACCGGACATACGAAAGCATTTTTGCCCAAACCTGAAACGGAGACGCTTCGCTCGCTTCGCTCGCTCGGTCAATAAAAAAAGCGTTCCTACTGAAGATTTTAATATTGAAGCACAATCGAATTATGAGGAGTGACAAAACTAAACCACTAAAATGTTGAAGGTAAACCAGCTTGACATTGGAAAACATACTTACATATCACTATCACTCATATGGTGCCAATTGGTTGATGATTATTCTTTATTTGCAATGAGAGCTCAGAAACAACACAAGACGGAATATCGACGTTACCGGAATCGGGCATGCACTCCGCAGCGCGCCGCGATGTCTCGGCGACCGATACAAGTTTGTAGACAGACTAGCCATTCCTTACCGACCTCCTTAAATAAAGAAACAAACAACGGTGAACGCGAAATGAGAAGAAAAAAGTTATTCCTCTTCTTCTTTTGCCTAACCTCTTTTGAGGAATTTGCCAGTGTCAAGCTTGTCAAGTGTTTAATTTGAAAGTGAAAGATAACTATTTGGTCAGTCAGGCATTATTCAGTCTGCTTCTCTCCCGCGACCCTAATGTGTTGAGATGGTCTTGATAAAATTTGTTGTTCGTGAGCACTACCCAGAAAGGACGTGAAGGGCTATTAGGATCTGAGTGTTTCCGTAGTATTCCTAATTATAGACTGTGAGTGTTTCGTTCGGACGTGAGCAACAGCCTCCCCGATGAAACATTCAGGAACACAAGGAAGGGTGGCCACGTGAATCAGGAACACAAGGAAGGGTGGCCACGTGAATCAGGAACACAAGGAAGGGTGGCCACGTGAATCAGGAACACAAGGAAGGGTGGCCACGTGAATCAGGAACACAAGGAAGGGTGGCCACGTGAATCAGGAACACAAGGAAGGGTGGCCACGTGAATCAGGAACACAAGGAAGGGTGGCCACGTGAATCAGGAACACAAGGAAGGGTGGCCACGTGAATCAGGAACACAAGGAAGGGTGGCCACGTGAATCAGGAACACAAGGAAGGGTGGCCACGTGAATCAGGAACACAAGGAAGGGTGGCCACGTGAATCAGTTAAAATCAGTCAGTCAGCCCCCATAGACAAGATGCAAAACGCTATTATCGTTCGCACGAAACGCTAAGAATATGTATGCTATTTGACGTTTGGTCACGCTACGCTAGCGTCACCAAATGTCAAATCGCATACATTTTGAGTTTTCGTATCGTTTCGTTTTCGTAGCGTTATTAACTTTGTCTAGGCCCTCAGGATTTACATATCCGTAAAAACTCCCGGATTTTAGAAAATTTCGGAAAAATAGCTGTGACTGACAACTTTTAAAGTTTCTGTACTAGCTACAATACGAGAGCTCCGTGTTCTAGTGGGTTTCATGCTTGCCTCTCACGCAGGAGATGCAGGTTCGAATCCCGGTGCTGACCATGTACCAATGAGATTGTGATTTATCTTAAGTACCTACGTTATACGGACGTGATGGAAAGCATCGTGAGGAAACCTTTATTACTCAAAAGCTGCGGCGATAGGCTAGCCCCCTGTCACGCAAAATGGCGTATTGAATCACTGGCAGAAAGTGGGCACAATTGTGCCTCTGCCACCCCGTATGGGAAAAAGGCGTGACGCCATGTTACTAGGTAAATAACATACTACGTAGTTTAGATAGAGCTGTATTATCATTTGGCATTCGCATTTGTTAATAGGTCAATTACTGAGTGTTTGATGATTGTTCATTGGCGTGATTCCAAAAACACTGATTGAATGCGCTGCGGTTTGAGAAGATACGTTGTCGTCTCGTCGTCGGGTGTCGGAGTAAAGTGAACAACACTGTGTTTTTCTTTTATTAGTGGAATTAGGTACCTGTCAACCACCAATCCGCAATAGGCAAATATGGGTGGCTCATTCTATCATTCTCGGTCCTCAAAGGCAGTCGAAGTCAAATAATGTTAAATTTTATTTTATTTTAGAACACGTAACTTTTGCCTTCTTCTTCTCTACGTTGGACCGTAAGTTGCAATTAAGTATATATAAAACTCTTATAAAATTATTGTAAGTGGAAATACTAAAACAGACTATTTTTAGGGTACCGTACCCGAAGGGTGCCAAACGGGACCCTATTACTAAGGCTCCACTGTCCGTCTGTCCGTCCGTCGGTCTGTCCGTCCGTCAGCGGGTCCTAGAGCACGAAGCGTAGTAGATAGAAAGTTGAAATTTTCACAGAATGTGTAAATCTGTTGCCTCAAGAACAACAAATACTGAAATACGAGAGATATTACAAATTAAAGGGGGTCCCCATACAAGAGACTTGTTTTGATACACCCACTCACCCACGCATTTCAATATGATGGTATATTTCGCGTCAACCCACATCGTTGTGGTAGCTCAGCCGGTATGCTGTAGGCCCTCAATCCGTAGGTAGTGAGTTCAAATCACCGATATTTTTTATTTTTTTGTTTTGTTTTGAGTGCTTAAGTTTTGTTGTACGTTGGTACGGTACCCTTCGTGTGCGATTCCGACCCGCACTTGACCGATTTTAAACATCTCGTATGTTTGCGATTCCTCGAGCGCTTATTTATGGAAGAGACAGTGAGCAAACTCTCCTATGTGTGGCGGCATGGCTCGTCTCCGTCTGTCACGCAGATTAACAACAAGGGGAAAGTGCACCGTGAGGGAAAATTCGTGAAGATATAAAATAAATACCTATGGGCTGAATCAGAGACTATATATCCAATTGACTGCGCCTGCGGGGAATGCGGCTCGCCAAACGTTTGTTGTATTCAACAATCGTTCGCATACTTAGCCTTGTAGGTACGATGATATGCCGCCAGACAGTTTCGCAGCGGCTGACCAATCACAGCTCTCTTACCTCGTCCCCCGCCGCCCGTAAATTGGTGAGTTGTGTTTCAAAGGAAAATGTATCTATGCGCTCTCCACTGGATAAGTGCTCCCTGGGCTGAATGCACAGACCTCTGCTCAAATAAATTGCTTCTTATACTTCCGAGGCGAGAGATTGGCATGCTGATTTCGAGTGTCCATCAAACTCATTTAAGTCATTCTGTGGACCATACTTGGAGGAATCAACTAATCATGTCTCGAAATTTCTAGAACCTCAGACTTCCATACATTGATTCACCACCTGCTGTAATAAATACTGCACACCACACGATTACTAACAGAAAGTATTTGTAAACAAACACTTCGATTCAATGGTAGAGTCATATGACTATTAACCAGAATCGTTTGAGCTGCCGGGAATAGGTTCCTTCCCCTGCAGTCGTCTGTTTCCGTACCCGATAAGGGGGGCGGGGTGGATCTTGCAGGTTGGTATGTATTTGACACTGGTATTGGTTCTGTGAAACGGATGTGTGATAGCCCATTCACGGCGAATGATCGAGAGTGTGAAATATTAGGTTTATGTATCACTTTATTCATGGCCGAGTTTTCAATCCCCAGATAATGATTGAAGTTGTTATTTCATAGGTCCACATTTCCTGCGCAAGTGAAACCACAAGACTATGGAGCGTACTGGTCTCCATTAAAGAGCGGTATCTAATGTAAAATTATAAATAATTAATCAGAAGGAAGCTGTTTTTTTTTTATAACGTCTCGCTTTGTCCTTTAGGGGACGGCAGAGACACAGTACTGACTGCCCACTTTTAGTATTTTTGAAGATTATACTTAGTACATTCAAACGTGGTATTAACTTGATTTAAACGAGTTTATTATAGTGCGTAAATAAGCATTACCTAAATTATACAAGGAATGTGATCAGAGTAATGCGGTCAAGCATTTTGTGGCAATAGCAAAAACTGTTTGATCTCTGTCCTTGTTCAATCTGAACCGGACTTATCTGGTTAGACCTACTAAGACATTGCCTAGGCAAGACAAGCAAGACACGAGTCATAGACAGAAGATATCGAAGATAACAAGAAAAAACAAGACATGTATGATACACCCTTACAATCACACGCACACACACACACCCCTTACCCGCAAACACACACACAACACAACGTAAGCCCTCTCCCTCTCACACACACATAAAGATATTACAATAAATAGTATTACAGATTTAATTTATGAAAGTCGCAACACGCGACTATTGATCTCATTTCCTATTGTTATAAATAAAAATTCTATATAATGTTATCGTATTATCGTACGTACTACGTACAGTACGTTTATAATATGAAACTATGTTAGTTTGTAAGAAATTGAAGTGTCCTTGCAGGGTCCATTGTCGGGACCTCCTTATTTTAAGAACTCAACAACCACAATGTTGCAATAAATAATTTGGAATTTGGATTGCTTTCTCGTTCTGTCTGTGACTCTTGTCTTGTCCGTAACGTGTATGACAAATAAGCGCATTCCTGGGAAAGAGTCCTCGAGAAAATTCCGAATTCGAATAAACTTTAGGATGTTGTTTGTGTTCATTCAGTAGTGCTACACACAATTTTCCGAACAAATAATGCTTGTGCAAACTTGAGGGGGGCGAAGAACCACAATTTTTAGGGACCTATTCCAGTTTTTCACGATTAATTTGAAAACAGTCAATAATTCTAAGAAACAGTGGGGGCTATTTGGGAGGTGTCAAAACCACTAAACTAGAGGAACTAAAAGCACAAAACTGACAACCTTCAAATCCGACAGCTCTTGCGCGGTGGCCACAGATTCCATTTTCAAACACACCATTTTAATTAGTTTAGTTAGTATAGTTCGTGTCGCCTCCCAAATCGCAGGCAGTGTATGAGTAAATCAAAGATGTCAAAATTTCGCGTCGACAAAAAAAAAACTTTACAATTGGTCCAGTAGTATGACTTTTGTCCTGAAAGTGCTCCGTGGTGTTTCGCCTTGCTTCTCACGCAGGAGATGCAGTTTCGAATCCCGTTGCTGACCATGTACCAATGAGATGATTAATTTGTCTTAAGTAGGTACATTATCGGATACTCCGTGTTTCGGTAGGTCCCGGCTACTATCACTAATTCGTAGTATGTAGTAGTCGTAAAACCCCTCCACCAACCCGCACTGAGCCAGCGTGGTGGAGTATGGCTCAATCTTACTCGGATCCGGGTAAAAGCCTGTGCCCCTCCTCGGTGGGGACATTAATGGGCTACATTTACTAGTATGTGACTTTTATTAAGGTCCAAAATACTCCCAAAACAATCAACCAATGGAATATAATATAATTTAACAAACGATATAATTTATCAGTTAATAAATCATGTCATCTGACATCGGTTTCATCTCTTTTGAATTTTAATTAGCAGGATAGTTTCAAAGTGAATGAACCTTTTTCATGGCATGTCATCGCATGGCATGTCATCGCATGGATCATGAACTACTTTATTTTCATATTCATATTCATATTCTTTATTGCGCAGAAACATAAAAAAAAACATTTACAAGAAACATTATACGCAAAGGCGAGCTTATCTCTAAAGAGAGATTTCTACCAGCAAACCTAGGCAGGACAGGAATTTGGATGCATGAGGACAGTCCTAGTGCGCAATAAAACTACATAACACGGAAATTACAACACCTAAATATAAAAACAGTACTTACATAAACTATATTATTTATGCACAAAACTAAAACCAAGATCGAACCGTAATGTAATATTATATTTCACTTAAGAAAACTGGTAAAAATATTGGTCTTCTAAAGTACTTATCCCCGTGTGGATAACCGCCGCCGTAAATCGTAACACGACCGTTCTAAATATAGCCTTCACAGCCGAAGTCCTGAAAAAAAAACTCACACCGAGAGGCTATTTCGATACTTATAACAACTTTAATTATCGTATTATTTTGTGTTAATAAAATCGGTGGTTCTCAACCTCGTCATAAACGTGTTTAAATTAAATCCGTCTGGTTTCAGCGGTTTCAAAATAGCTTTATTTATTTCGTACCTAATTAAACTCGAGAAGTGCGCCACACAGACGGACAAGTCTGGAGGGAAATTCTGGCGCTATCAAGATCATCTCCATCGAAATATTAATTCGAGATACCGAATAACTCCATCAAAAACAAAAAAAAAAAACTATTCTGATTCGCCTTACGACCGACCGAGATATCTATAAATCTCGAATTGTGAACGGCGATTTGCGGTGCAAAACCGATGTCTCGACTAAGGAGATGATATCGATAGCGCGAGAATTGGGGGGCAGAGCCGACCTAAGCTGAGGTTATGTCGACTGTTGCCTACTGTTGCCAAACGTTTGTCGACACGACATGAGGTGGCTACTTTTTCTGGCCACTTGTTGACAAAATAATTGATTTTAGAGTTCGTCGATAGTTTATTTCGTTATATAAAAACTCGATGGCGTCTTGGAGTTACACCAATCCATTGAGAAGGACAGTAATTTCAAAGTTATGTATGATGCATTTTCAAAGTTATGATGCTTTTTCCGATAGTCGCAAGTTCGCAACTAAATTGAATCCAGAGGGTTCTTCCCCTTGACTTCGAAATATGAGCAACTAACAACAAAGAAAATATCTCAGATAATCCAGTTACTTCACTTATATGTTAAGAATACCGTGTACTAGGTAAAGTTTCAGTTGGAAAATTTACCATGACGTAGAAGTTTATGCAGATCCCTCAGTGCGCCGAGTTTGTTTCACTCTTGGCCAGTTTATTTTTTAAATGATCGCCATCAGGCTGAACACATTTGAATCCTTGCCATGAAAAACTGAAAAATTATGAATAACTATACCGCGTTTTTAAAAAAAAATATGTTGCATTACCAAATGTTTTCTCCCTTCAGTTATTTGTTGATGTTATCATAGTAGTCAGTGAATTAGACAAAGACCTTGGCCTTAGTATATTTTCTATGAATGGCCGCCCACATGTGCATGTGAATGAAATACAAAGTTCGACATAACATAACAAGGTATATCGCAACAACAGTTGGATTAAAGCCAAAATTTGCTGGGTTTTCTGAAAATTCAGAGTTCATTTAGTGGTAATTCACTGTTTAATAGTCGTCAGCCAGACAGCGTTGACAAGCTACGTCTTGGTAGACGATCAGTTTATAACTCTTTTTTTTTCTTTCGTGAATCGGACTATTACTTAGGTTTTTTATGAGTCACTCTGGTCTTTACATTTGATAGTGAATCTAAAAGAAAATAAACATTCAACCTAGAAGTTACAATGACACCAAATGAATAGGCTTGTGGCCTGTCAAGTCAAAATAGATACTTTTTATGAACTGTCAAAACGGAACTTTTGTTCCTGAGTTCTATGAAATAACAACAGAATGACGTCATGTAAAAGTGCCATCAAATGCTGTCTTTTTTTGCACAAAATTGACTTTATAAAATATATCTGCTGGAAATATACAATTCTGAGAATGTCAAGCCAACTTAAGACTTGTTCCTAGATTTATTGGATTACCTTGGCCACAAGCCTATTATGTAGCTAAAGAAAATGTTTGTATTGTATTAGTTCCGTCCCCTCACCCCAAACATGACATGATAATGCTTTATCTTCTATTTCATATTATAAGCTCCGTGGTCTAGTGTTTGCTTCTCACGCAGGAGATGCAGCAAATCCCGGTGCAGACCATGTACCAATGAGATAAGTAATGTCGGACGTTCCAACGGCGATGGAAAACATCGTGAGGGAAACCTTCATTTCTCCGTAGCTGCGGCGATGGGCTAGCCCCCTGTCATGCAAAATGAAGTAATGAAAAACTGGCTAAGAGTGGGCACAATTGTGCCTCTGCCACCGCGTAAGGGAAAAGGCGAGACGCTATGTTATGTTATGATACTGTTTCATACAGTGTCTCTCCAATGTCTTACGTTAGGTAGCGCTCCCAAAATAATAAACTATACTTGTTTGTGTCTAAAAATGGAATGATTTACATAACAAAAAAATATTTATACACCTACAATAAAAAATTGGCACTTCTTGGGGTTCCGTACCCGGAGGGTGCCAAACAGTTACCATTTCAGCGTCCGCTATTCGTCATTCAGTCCGTTCCGTACCGTACGAGTATGTCCGTCAGCGGGCTGAATTACACTAACCCAAAATAAATAAAAGGTAGAGTTAAACTTTTCACAGGATGCGTATTTCTTGTAACGCTACAGCAACAAATAATGAGATCATTCAAAAATTAAAAAAAGCTTTGTTTCTTGTAGATTGGCACGGAGCTCTTCGTGTGAGTTCGAATTTCACTTGACCGATTTTTTATACACTTATTATGGCGTAAGGTATAATTAAATATTGACCTAAGCATCACAGGCCGTTGATCCGGAGTTAATCATTGATCAATAAATTATATTTAAGGCGAGGTATGAATAATTATTACAAACCAAGGTCAATGAAGATTGCGGAAGTGAGAAGCGAATATACCTCGGGAATAGGAACAAGTGAGATGGCAATTGTGCGCTCGCGCCTAATCTGAATCAACGTAAGCGCCAAAACGTAAAAAAAAACAATAATGGAATCAAAAAGTTAACTTCCACAATTCGTCCGGATGTTTTATTTTTATTTTTTATGTATGTGCTCCGATAGCGCCTAGACGAATGGACCGATTTGGAAAATTATGTTTTTGTTTGAAGGGGTTTTACCTTCCTATTGGTCCCATTGACACCAGGTCAGGATCTGATGATGGGATCCTGGAGAAATCGAGGGAACTCTTCAAATATTATAGGCAGACCTATAGTGATTTTTGTGTTTTAGTAATAACTCGTGCATTTACTCACGGTAAGCATAATATTGTGATGCGGAACTGCTGATGAAGACCACATATGGCCGCCAGAACTGCTCAATACTAGGTACAAATACAATGCGTGGCTCACGGGCAGGCAACGCATAGCCTAAACCGGTGGACCTATAGAGGCATGAAACTTTGTACAGAGGTTCCTTAGTAGCGTGGGGTAGCACTGAGATGGGATTTGACAAAATTAATTAGGGGAGGGGGGGGGGGGTGTAAGGGGTTTGTATTAAACTTAATCTAATCAAATAGGGTTGGTGGAAGTCGGTTTTTTCTAAAGTTTACTTTTTGTTTCAATTAAGGCAATTCAGATCCGATACAGTTTATAGATCGAAAGTTGGCAACTATTTTCAATCGAATAATCTATAGTGAGCTTTATCTAGAGAATAAGGTACTTCTTTCTAGGCTCTACTATTTTTAGAAATAGAAATAGACATGTTTGAAGCGTCCGTCTGTGTGTGCGTATCTGTCTGCAGCACTGTAGGGCTTTTAACGCGGTTTTCTGTATTGGTAGCAGACTTAAATTGCCTGCGACAGTTTCTTAGACAGGTTTTATAATCGGTTTAGTAGTACGAAAGATACCTACTTAATTAGTTTTAACAAGCAATCAAGTCATCCAAGGAAGGAAGTAAATCAAGGAATCATAGACTTAAGTTTTCACCTTTTGTGTTCGGAGTATTTGAAATTTTTCTTTTTTACATAAGCAGACAACCTTTCGTATATATCTACCAGGGAGCACTTATCCAGTGGAGAGCGCAGTGGAAGCGTGCTGGGCCCATAACCTAATAGAATAAGATAAAGCATTGATGATTGTGACTGTTTATTGCTTAGTTTATCTATAATTAATACAGCGCACACGCACTACATTTAGATGAGAATTTCGACAAGTGAGAGGGAGCCACAGGCGTATCCGCAAATGTTACATAGCAAATGTTGCTAGCGTTAGCTTTTTGCATCCTCAAATTCCAACAAGAGCGCATAGATACATCCTTTGAAACACAACACACCAATTTACGGGCGTCGGGGGACGAGGTAAGAGAGCTGTGATTGGTCAGCCGCTACGAAACTGTCTAGCGATCCGTCATCGTACATAGGTTGCGTATGCGAACGTTTGTTGAATACAACAAACGTTTGGCGAGCCGCATTCCCCCGCAGGCGCAGTCAATTGGATATATAAGTAGTCTCTGGTATATACTTATGTACCTACCCTGAGTCGCACGAAACTCTGAAAAAGTTTCCACAAAAGAAAACTTGTGAGAATCTCTTAGGATTGTCATTTGATTCATTTGCTTTTATAAAACTTAACATCTTTGTTTCGTGCATCTGTTAGATTCATGGAAGATTATTTTTGTTAACCAGTAACAATAAAGAATCAGATATCCGTTAATTCAGTGTAACCTATTACATATTGAATCAGATTAAATTTTCCAGTATTTCCATGGTTTCCACTATGCTTAGGTATGTACCACTTAACCCACCCACAACACTTCAGTACTTAAACTATTCCACGCAATTAATTTTGCTAAACGGTTGCTGGTATCGAATAATTATGATGTGATATACACCATACAAGTATAATAAAATCCTATTTCCGCTTCCTATTTATCCGCTACACAAGAACTTATTTAAACATAACACATATTTAATATGTCCTATAAGTCTTCGATTAAGTACTAACAGTTGAATAGATTAAATGGCGCACCTAACTCGTACATGTGAAGGTTTAATTTCGATTGCGTCTGCAGGTACCTATGTGGGTACATATCTACCTACCTAGAAGTCAACTGTACTTGTAGCCTTGTAGGTAGTTAGGTGCTGATGATTTATTGTTATAGGCTAGTCTAGATCTATAATTCTGTCATATCACTTCCGTTCTGACCGAGATAGACCGACATTTTGCTGAACATCTGAAAAAATAATGATTGAACTTACCTGTACGTTAACTCCTATCATAATTATACGAAATGCTTAGTTCGAAAAGAGATCAAAGCGAAGGGAATTATACTCCATTCCATATTATTTATTATTTTCTATAAGCCTGTAATATCCCACTGCTGGGCAAAGGCCTCTCTCCCCCTCTTCCACTCCATTCGATCCTGAGCGGTCTCCTTCCACTCTTTATCCCATAGACCCAACTCATCACTCCATCTCTTCCTGGGTCGGCCACGCTTTCTCTTTGCATTTACTGGGAGCCAGTTCTCTTAGCCCAACGATTTGGCAGCATTCGAGCAACGTGACCGGCCCAGTCCCACTTTAATTGGGCAGCCTTCTGAACTACATCCATTCCATATAACATTGGAAAAATGTTGAAGTTTTCTTCTTCATAATCTCCAATCCAATGTAGAATTCAGTTATAGCAGTGCGGGAGGTAAGGCTCACTTACACAGACAACGCAATGAAATGTATACCTACTATACTTAAGGCTCTGGGGGTTGCCAGATTTTTTCATGGTTTGGGCGTGGCCTAGCTTTTCCCGCCGCGCAGCCATGCCTCACTCCGCATCACGAGATCGCGACGCCGGAAACCAAAGTTTCAGAACAACGGTAGGTATGCTAGTGCGTGTCAATGATAATTATAAGATTATGATCTAGATACATGTACGTACCTACCCCACCTACACATCAGATTTTATTGTTTATGTATGTACCTGACTACCTGTCTCTTGAAATGTAAACCTCACTTGTTCATAATTGACTTTTTACATAGTGAAATCTTCAATTGACTTAATTATTAAATCAAAATTTTTGTTTAATTTTATGTATAGCTGTGGATTTTTGTTCAATAAATAAATAAAACATGTATGGACGTACCTATTGTTCAAATTAAAATATATCAAAGCATTACGCCCCGTTTCCATTTAGGAAGACAGTCTGAATTATATATAACCTATTTGATCTACTAACTGCTATGCGTATTACCGAGTGATGTTTTATTGTAATATGACGCTTTTTTAGGAAAACATCTTGGATATAAGTATACTTTGCGTCACATAAAATAACCGGCCAAGTGCGAGTCGGACTCGCGCATGAAGGGTTCCGTACTATTATCTATAAAAAACCCCAAAAAAAACACGTTAGTTGTATGGGAGCCCCCCTTAATATTAAATTTCTTTTGTTTTTTAGTATTTGTTGTTATAGCGGCAACAGAAATACATCATCTGTGAAAATTTCAACTGTCTAGCTACCACGGTTTATGAGATACAGCCTGGTGACAGACGGAAAGCGAAGTCTTAGTAATAGGGTCCCGTTTTGCACCCTTCGGGTACGGAACCCTAAAAACGCTGGAGGCGATGGAGCGGTGCATGGCAATAGCTTCCTTATATGTATGGGTACACTGGTGTAATTTGCGGAAAAGAATGTGGTAATATGCATGGCAATAGCGTCCTTACCTGCATGGACAAATTGGCGTAAATCGCCTACCACTGCAGCGTTCTTTTTAGATGATTATATCTATATTCATAAGGATGAGCAACTTATGATATGTGCTAAGAGAGTTCATGACTGGTTACCTAGAACTAACATGTGACAATGTTTCCGTTTGGTAGGTAGTTGTTTCCGTTAGGTAGTATTCATGAATTTCGATGGTTTTCTGATAGAATTTTCCACACAAAATCGGATACTTTTTCTCAGAGCATAGAGTTTACTTTTACATGAGCATAAAACTATCGAATATCAAAACGAATGAAACCACTCACGCAGCTCACGCTTCACGACTACCTCGATTATCGATTGTTTTAGGATTATTCGAATACTTTGAATGATTTCTACAATCGAGTGGCTTAGCGATTGTTATTCACAATCGTGCAACAGAGTGGCAAGTATAAGTTGGCGTTCCTGTGGCGGCGCCTCCTACACACTTTTATCGCCGCCGACAAAAAGTCGCCGCCATCTTGAACATTTTCGTCTGGTCTGATTTGCTTCAAAATCGATACCGATACAAAACCAACCGATCTGGTTGGAGTCCAATTATGATTCTAAAGTCAGACTTTGAAAAAAGTCGCCGCCATATTGATCTTTTTTGTAATGTAGGTACTAG
Source organism: Argyresthia albistria (assembly GCA_963457715.1). Taxonomy (NCBI): domain Eukaryota; kingdom Metazoa; phylum Arthropoda; class Insecta; order Lepidoptera; family Argyresthiidae; genus Argyresthia; species Argyresthia albistria. The sequence continues at coordinate 9,518,475 of OY735271.1, read as the reverse complement.
GCCGATTTGCTTCAAGATCGATTCTAAGAATGCGGTTGGAGTCCAATCATGATTCTGTAGTCAGATTTAGAAAAAAGTTGCCGCCATCTTGAACTTTTTGTAACTATAGTCTATTCGTATAAGAATGAAGTGGAGTCATCACTGTCCGGCGGCTTAGCCACGCCACAGATTAATAATGGCCACGCCCCGTAACCAATCAAATCGTTTCCTCTTATCAAGCCAAGTTCACAGTGACCGGTTGAAGGCAAACTTTCAAACGCGACGGTTGTGTCCTGTCCATTTTAATTTTAATTTCACAACATTCTTATCACGAATGGACTGTAGACGGATTTGTTTCAAAATCGATATCTAGGAATGCGGTTAGAGTCGAACCATAATTCTGAAGTCAGATTTTGAAAAAAGTCACCGCCATCTTGAACTTTTTAGTTATTGGTCTGATTTGCTTCAAAATCGATATCTAAGGATGCGGTTGGAGTATATTCATGATTCTGAAGTCAGATTTTGAAGTTTTGTGCCGCACCGGCTTCAAACTGGTATTTTAAGCCCCGCTATAGCTATTGCTATGTGATATCAAATTTAAATTTTGCAATATGGGTATGGTTTTCGAGGTATTTTGGGGTTCTAGTGACGAATTAGGGGTCCATTTTGCATTTCAAGATGGCTGCCGCGCCAAATTTCTGTTTTGCAATATGGGTATGGTTTTCGAGGTATTTTGTGGTTCTATTTTATTTTTATTTTTTGACGAATATAGAGTCCATTTTGCATTTCAAGATGGCCACCGCGCCTAATTTAAATTTTGTAATGTGGGTATGGTTTTCGAGGTATTTTGGGGTTCTAGTAACGAATTAGGGGTCCATTTTGCATTTCAAGATGGCTGCCGCGCCAAATTTCTGTTTTGCAATATGGGTATGGTTTTCGAGGTATTTTGGGGTTCTAGTGACGAATTAGGGGTCCATTTTGCATTTCAAGATGGCTGCCGCGCCAAATTTCTGTTTTGCAATATGGGTATGGTTTTCGAGGTATTTTAGGGTTCTAGTGACGAATTAGGGGTCCATTTGGCATTTCAAGATGGCCACCGCGCCAAATTTCTAATTTGCAATATGGGTATGGTTTTCGAGGTATTTTGGGGTTCTAGTGACGAATATAGAGTCCATTTTGCATTTCAAGATGGCCACCGCGCCTAATTTAAATTTTGCAATATGGGTATGGTTTTCGAGGTATTTTAGGGTTCTCGTGACGAATATACAGTCCATTTTGCATTTCAAGAAGGCCGCTGCGCCAAATTTCTATTTTGCAATGTGGGTATGGTTTTCGAAATATTTTAGGGTTCTAGTGACGAATTAGGGGTCCATTTTGCATTTCAAGATGGCTGCCACGCCAAATTTCTGTTTTGCTATATGGGTATGTTTTTCGAGGTTTTTTGGGGTTCTAGTGACGAATATACAGTCCATTTTGCATTTCAAGATGGCCGCTGCGCCAAATTTCTATTTTGCAATATGGGTATTGTTTTCGAGGTATTTTAGGGTTCTAGTGACGAACGAATTCGCGTTTATTCCCAGTAGTACACACCCCGCCGTCCACACTGTTACGGTATGGAAAAAAAAAACCCATACGGTAACAGTGTTGACGTAGGTATGGGACTTTTTATTCCCCAGTAGTTCCGTTGGTTGCAGTTCATTGCGTGTTGAAAAATTGTGTCGATTTTGAAGCAAATCGGTTCAGTAACAAAAAAGTTCAAGATGGCGGCGACTTTTTTGATATTTGACTTCAGAATCATGATTGGACTCCAACCGGATCTTCAGATATCGATTTTGAAGCAAATCGGTTGAGTAACAAAAAAGTTTCAAGATGGCGGCGACTTTTTTTAATATTTGACTTCAGAATCATGATTGTACTCCAACCGCATTCTCAGATATCGATTTTGAAGCAAATCGGTTCAGAAACAAAAAAGTTCAAGATGGCGGCGACTTTTTTGATATTTGACTTCAGAATCATGATTGGACTCCAACCGGATCCTCAGATATCGATTTTGAAGCAAATCGGTTGAGTAACAAAAAAGTTCAAGATGGCGGCGACTTTTTAAATATTTGACTTCAGAATCATGATTGGACTCCAACCGGATCCTCAGATATCGATTTTGAAGCAAATCGGTTGAGTAACAAAAAAGTTCAAGATGGCGGCGACTTTTTTTAATATTTGACTTCAGAATCATGATTGTACTCCAACCGCATCCGCAGATATCGATTTTGAAGCAAATTGGTTCAGTAACAAAAAAGTTCAAGATGGCGGCGACTTTTTTAATATTTGACTTCAGAATCATGATTGGACTCCAACCGGATCCTCAGATATCGATTTTGAAGCAAATCGGTTCAGTAACAAAAAAGTTCAAAATGGCGGCGATTTTTTTAATATTTGACTTCAGAATCATGATTGGACTCCAACCGGATCCTCAGATATCGATTTTGAAGCAAATCGGTTGAGTAACAAAAAAGTTCAAGATGGCGGCGACTTTTTTTAATATTTGACTTCAGAATCATGATTGTACTCCAACCGCATTCTCAGATATCGATTTTGAAGCAAATCGGTTCAGAAACAAAAAAGTTCAAGATGGCGGCGACTTTTTTAATATTCGACTTCAGAATCATGATTGGACTCCAACCGAATCCTCAGATATCGATTTTGAAGCAAATCAGTTCAGTAACAAAAAAGTTCAAGATGGCGGCGACTTTTTTGATATTTGACTTCAGAATCATGATTGGACTCCAACCGGATCCTCAGATATCGATTTTGAAGCAAATCGGTTGAGTAACAAAAAAGTTCAAGATGGCGGCGACTTTTTAAATATTTGACTTCAGAATCATGATTGGACTCCAACCGGATCCTCAGATATCGATTTTGAAGCAAATCGGTTGAGTAACAAAAAAGTTCAAAATGGCGGCGACTTTTTTTAATATTTGACTTCAGAATCATGATTGTACTCCAACCGCATCAGCAGATATCGATTTTGAAGCAAATCGGTTGAGTAACAAAAAAGTTCAAGATGGCGGCGACTTTTTTTTATCAACTTTTATCTCAGCTTGGCAGGCATAGCACATGCTCGGATTTATATACTTAGCACATGTTGTTCATTGTGTAAAGTTGCTTAGGAAGACCGCTAGGGGCGCCACTGTCAACCTTATAAAGTTTCTTCTGATCTCCGCTGATATAGAGACGGCAGCACTCAGACAACGATGAGCAAAGAATGAAAAAGTGATAAATTGTGGTCGATTCTCTAGGTTACACTGACTAAAATTACATGACAATATTAAGTTTGACAGCTCTTATACTGACGCCATAGATTCCATTTTCGAACTGACTTTTGAATTATTTTAATGTACTGATGAACTAATTCAAAAGTGAGTTCGAAAATGGAATCTATGGCAACCGCGTAAGAGCGTCGGAGCTAATATTGTCAAGTAATTTTAGTGCGTGTGTCCTAGAGAATTGTAGGATTCCAGTCCGTGAGGATCGAACTTGGATCACTTGTGTTACTCAGTGCTGGCCCAAAACGATAACAATCCGAGCCATTGCTGATACTAAGAACTGATTCGAATATTGGCATATGATCGTGCGGGCATTTACGTTGTATTGATTGTGCAGGTAATTTGGAATAATAATTGAAACAAAAAGTAAACTTTAGAAAAAACCGACTTCCACAAACACTATTTGATTAGATTGAGTTTAATACAAACTGTAACTCCTAATCCCCAATTGGGGAATTATTTTGTCAAATCCCATCTCAGTGCTACCCCACGCTACTAAGGAACCTCTGTACAAAGTTTCATTGCTCTAGGTCCACCGGTTTAGGCTATGCGTTGCCTGCTTGTCAGCCACGCATTGTATTTGTACCTAGTATTGAGCAGGTCTGGTGGCCATATGTGGTCTTCATTATCAGTTCCGCATCACAATATCATTATGCTTATCATGAGTAAATACACGAGTTATTATGAATAATTGAAATAACCGGCCAAGTGCGAGTCGGACTCGCGCACGAAGGGTTCCGTGCCATTATCTATAAAAAACCGCAAAAAAAATATGTATGGGAGCCCCCCTAAATATTAATTTAATTTTAATTTAATTATTTATTTTTTAAGTAAATAATATACTCAATATATTGTGAACATTTTAAGCGTCTACCTGCTACCATTATCAATATCGAGCAAAAATTAGCAAAAAAATCACGTTTGTTGTATGGGAGCCCCCCTTAATATTAAATTTCTTTTGATTTTTAGTATTTGTTGTTATAGCGGCAACAGAAATACATCATCTGTGAAAATTTCAACTGTCTAGCTACCACGGTTCATGAGATACAGCCTGGTGACAGACGGACGGACGGACGGACGGACGGACGGACGGACAGACGGACAGCGAAGTTTCAGTAATAGGGTCCCGTTTGGCACCCTTCGTGTACGGAACCCTAACAAAAAGTAAGCTAATACCCGATACTACGCCATACCCATATTGCAAATAGAAATTTGGCTCGGCAGCCATCTGGAAATGCAAAATGGACCCCTAATTCGTCACTAGAACCCTAAAATACCTCGAAAACCATACCCATATTACAAAATGAACTCCAAATTCAGATTAGCTCGATGGCACCATATTCCTAAAGGACTTGTCACAACGAACCTAATGAGATGAGTATGAGAGTAGATAAATAGTGTATGAACTAAACATGGTGTGAAACTACACATAACTAGGTTTAAAACTCTCGTGGGATACTATCAAAAACACCCACTCGTGTTTTAATACCCCTCATTATGGAACAGTTTCATAAACTACTATTTCAATCCTACTGACTACCAGTAAGACACCGTACTACCAATTTTCAGGAGTATCAAGACGAATCCCATAAATTTTTTAGGCCTTGGCTACTTTTGAGGAGGAAAAACCGTATTTTATTATGCCATGACGATGCCGCGTAGCAATTATTTTATGACTGACTTTTATTGAGACGAGCGACACAACCTCTCCCTTCGAGAGCCTAAGCGGTAATGCCTCCCGTCGCCTTCGCGCATACCCGCATGCAATTTATTTCAGCGCAAGTGATAAAATGAAGATTGATTCGAAATCACCGATTAATTCTTAAATGTTAAACACTAAACTTTAAGATATTTCGATTACCTATTTTTAGACACAAGAATCAAACCAATATTCCTCGTAGAACTGCTGGAATAACTCGATTTAGGTAAAAAAGGACTATTCGTTTATATTTTTTTTCATATACTTTATGATGACATTATGATCTTTTCAAACACTAAATTTTTAGGAAAGGGACTATTTTATAACATATATTTTTTCTGGATTCAGAAAGTGTCTCAATCTGCTGGAATAACTCAATCTGTTGGGCATTTTAGCTGGACGGGCGCCTTAAGTCCAAGTTAAGACGGCGCCCTGGGCAAAAACAGCCTTTAGCAAAACACAAATCGCTCGGAATGAAGAGTATTATTGCTGTACGTCTTTTCACTAGCTTGTTTATCACGAGTGTCAGCGTGACTTCGCTTTCCCATAAACGTTATTTTCAACCGACTTCAAAAAAAGGAGGAGGTTCTCAATTCGACCCGTATGTTTTTTTTTTTTTTTTTTTTCTATTTGTGTTACGCGATTGCTCCGCCAATTATGAACCGATTTGAACAAATCTTTTTTCGGCGTATAGGTAATACCTCAAGGGTGGTCCCATTGACACCAGGTCAGGATCTGATGATGGGATCCTGGAGAAATCGAGAGAACTCTTCAAATATTATAGGCACACCTATAGTGATTTTTGTGTTTTTCATAATAACTCGTGCAAATGCACATGGTAAGCATAATATTGTGATGCGGAACTGCTGATGAAGACCACATATGGCCACCAGATCTGCTCAATACTAGGTACAAATACAATGCGTGGCTGACGGGCAGGCAACGCATAGCCTAAACCGGTGGACCTAGAGCCATGAAACTTTGTACAGGGGTTCCTTAGTCGCGTGGGGTAGCACTGATATAGCATTTGACAAAATTAATTCCCCAAGGGAGGGGGGGATAAGGGGTTACAGTTAGTATTAAACTCAATCTAATCAAATAGGGTTTGTGGAAGTCGGTTTTTTCTAAAGTTTACTTTTTATTTCAATTATATTAATTTTGCTCGATAGAAAAGTCACCTGAAGTTGCCAGAAAATCTATCTGTCACGATATTTTATTTTTAAATTTCGCACCTCATCTGAATTTGTGTTCTTGTTGTTTATATAATCATTATAAAAATGGCACAGTTTAATCCTCAGTTAGACTTGCTTAGCTAGGCTTTAACCTTTTTTATTTTATATTTAACTTCCTCTAAAAATAAGTTAAGGATGAAATTCTAAGTTCTGATTGCCTAGAGATATGGAGATGAAAAGTAAATAACCGGCCAAGTGCGAGTCGGACTCGCGCACGAAGGGTTCCGTACCATTACTATAAAAAACCGCAAAAAAAAAAACACGTAAGTTGTATGGGAGCCCCCTTAATATTAAATTTATTTTGTTTATTAGGGTTCCGTACCCGAAGGGTGCCAAACGGGACCCTATTACTGAGACTTCGCTGTCTGTCTGTCCGTCCGTCCGTCCGTCCGTCCTGTCTGTCACCAGGCTGTAACTCATGAACCGTGGTAGCTAGACAGTTAAAATTTTCACAGATGTACTTCTGTTGCCGCTATAACAACAAATACTAAAAATCAAAAGAAATTTAATATTAAGGGGGGCTCCCATACAACAAAAGTGATTTTTTTTCTCATTTTTGCTCGATATTGATAATGGTAGCAGGTAGACGCTTAAAATGTTCAATATTATTTACTTAAAAAATAAATAATTAAATTTTAATTTAATTAATATTTAGGGGGGCTCCCATACAATATTTTTATTTCGGTTTTTTCTAGATTATGTTACGGAACCCTTCGTGCGCGAGTCGTGTTGGCCTGCGTCTATTTCCACAAGGGGTGACAATATGTACAGTTAGAACAAATGTTGCCATTGTGGCTTCAGTGACCTTCTTGTCTCGCATTACTCAATAGTGGACGGCAACGATCACCGCTACTTCTCGGATTTCGGAGAATAAAAACAGCCACCCCGAAGAAGAACACTTGAATTACAAATCTCCTTTCAGTTTCACTCGCCGCACGATTATCTCCGATCAGCCGGTGAGTGTGCCTATTATTACCATTTGCAGCCAATCTCGTGATCCAAGGCTCTCCTGCGTGGTTCAACGGACTAGTGAACCAGTCTTGCTGCCTATGCTGCCCGACATGCTATGACGACGGCTGTTTCATATTATTTAGTCCTTTTTATTTTAATTTTTGAATTGCCGCCGATGTGATGCGTGTACAGTCCCAGTCCAGCCATTCTCTACCACAAACATCTATCGTGTCGTGATCCCTGCTTTTGAGTTTGCATTTGATTCGTTTTAAATAGACCTCTTGGTTTCGAAAGGGTGTTCTTAGTGTTTTTAAACTAAGTACTATAGTGTAAGTTAAGTTTTTGATCTGTGGCTTCTATCGTGTGTTGCCACCTCAGAACAATAACGTTGCCACAATAATTTCGCCAATGTCACGTGATGAGCCCTGCACAACTATCTAATATAGCTAATATATATAACAGGCAACTTGACAGATGTCAATCTTACCCTGTTAGTGAGGGGATATTGCTCATAAAATCGATTAATCAAAAGAATCGATACACCCTTTAAACATATGTGAATCGGGAATAATTTTACAAGATTTGCAAAAAGACATTAGAATAGACAATATAGTTGAAAATGAACTAATTATATCCCTAAGTGTGGATAGCGTTGATGACGATGACAACTCTTCTGTTAGTTCAACTGAATAAACAATTTCTATTCTTTCCGATTTTTAAATAACATCCCTGTGTTTAAAAAGTGGATTTTATGAAGTTTTAGGTTAGCTGTCAAGAGTATATAACATAGAGTACAAAATAATTATTTGTATGCGCGATAAACGCACGGACAGTTGATTCGGACCGTACGATGCGTAATAATTATTGTCATCCGAATGCCGAATCCAATTTAAAATTACGACTAGCGATGGCAATAATCGAGCATATTTTATAATCGAGTACATACCTCTCGAGTGGTATCAATAATCGAGCGATTCTGGTGAGCGAATCGCTCGAGCAGAATTATTGTATTGGATAGATCAGATCAAATTGAACCCAGCCCCGAGGCTCAGATCTCTAAAAAATTATTTATAAATAAAATAAACCCTATTATTATTACTTCAGCACCAATATATTTAAAAAGATACATTTATAAATATTACTTAAAATGTATTGTTTACATTAATCAATAGTATTGATGAAACAACATGTATTGATTCAACTTTACACTCACTTTTTAATAAAAATATGAATTAGGTATTAATTAATTAAAATATTAAACACGAAAGAACTCTAACAACAATAATCACTCGAACTAACTAATGCACAAGAGCGAGCGCATTTGCGTTCATTTGAACAACAGACAAACTGTTGTCGACTTGTAAAAGCACTCGAGCAAATTAGAACTAAACTAATATCGTATTATTTATTATTACTCTTCGACAGCGAGCACCGAGCGATCTATGTAGGTATGACGCGGGCGACGACGCCCGACCGAACTCGAACTATGAATGCATTATTATTCTCGAGTGATCGCATTGTTCGAGTAGACTACGGAATGTGTGTGAGCGAGAGAAAACCGCTCGAGTAAACTCTCGCCTGAACAACAAATCAGTAGCTCGAGTTGTCCGAGTGAAGCAAATAATCGAGCATCTCGAGTAGTTTCTCTCGATTATTGCCATCGCTAATTACGACCAAATAATTTCGGTTTGTTTACGATGTGATCAAAAGTGGTGTCGTTATATTTATGATCACTTTTTACTGTTTTTTATTTTTCCCTTCCCTTGGTCCTTTGATTGGCTCTTAATTTGAATCAGGAAGAAGTAGCAGATTCTGGTTTGGACACAGAAGATATAATCTAAAATAGACAAGATAGGTTCTTCAAAGTCAAATATCGCAATATCAGAAACCTAATCTATACGCAATAACAGCCATAACCCAAAAACTTAACCTAATCTACAGGTACTTAGGTATAAAATAATCCACGCAGACACAATACGTCTTAGTTAGATCATTACGTTCTAGCTCTATTATCTCAGCAAACATACAGATCTTGTATACGTGATAATACAGTAATAGTCCAATTTGGCCGAATGCAACCGACTACTGCTCAAATGAAGTACCGCATAGGTCATGCCGGCGGCGGCGCAGCACTGTCTGTTTATTTGTTTATTTGGGAACTGAGTCCACAGCACGATATACATTATTATAACTTAAAAATATGATTGCACATAGGCCAATTAAGGACTCTTATTTTGTGACCTTAACAAATGGGTAAAAATAATTATTATAAATAGGCAGTAAGTTATCAAATTAATAGGTACTACAAAATGGGAAATACGAGGGTAGGATGTCCTTTGACTTTAAAGTGTGTATTTTGTGTGTGTGAGGGTGAGGGTGTGTGTGTGTGTGTGTGAGGGTGTGTGTGTGTGTTATGGTGTTATGTAATTGTGAGAAAATAGAGAGAAAAGTGCCTATCTGTCTAATACATCATGTCATTTCCCTAGTCTGAGGGCTATTTGGGAGGTGTCTAAACCACTAAACTAAAGGCACTAAACTGACAACCTCGAATTCGACAGCTCTTGCGCGGTGGCCACAGATTCCATTTTCAAACACAACATTTTAATTAGTTTGATTAGTATAGTTCGTGTCTCCTCCCAAATCGCAGGCAGTGACGGCATGAACCTAAGTATACATAGTAGCTACAAGGCAAGGTATGCCACTTTTCCTCGTACGAAGACCCTTCAGCTACTTTCCAACTGCTATATGCGATTTTCTAATTACAGAACTGCTGGCATGCGCCATCCTTGATTTATTTTCTAATTACAGAACTGCTGGCATGCGCCATCCTTGATTTATTTTCTAATTACAGAACTGCTGGCATGCGCCATCCTTGATTTATTTTCTAATAACAGAACTGCTGGCATGCGCCATCCTTGATTTATTTTCTAATTACAGAACTGCTGGCATGCGCCATCCTTGATTTATTTTCTAATTACAGAACTGCTGGCATGCGCCATCCTTGATTTATTTTCTAATTACAGAACTGCTGGCATACGCCATCCTTGATTTATTTTCGTATTGCTCATCTGAAACATGATTAGGTTAATAATTCAATACTATTTTTGCGTTTGAATAATAATGAATGTAGCCCGTGTATTATTTTCCCTTTTGCGACCATGTTCCTTAGATAATATTGTTCATAATGATGATTCCCCAAAATATGGCCAGCTAATTAAATGTCATCCATCCCTGTGAGATTTTAAATGGAACATCTCGAGGCAAATGCATCTCTTCTTCTTGAACACTATGAAATCAATGAGACAGAATATATCTCTATGTTCTCGAAATTCGATACCAACAGTCAAAGAGAATGAACCTATTAGTTCTTAAAAGAAAGGACAAAGGTTTAGTTTGCCTGAGCAGTCAATTGCGTTTGATATGCGCAAACGCAGCCAAGTAGTCGCTAATCGATGCGAAGAACCAGACAGAGAGGCGGCAACACATTTCATTAAGAAAACTTAAAGTTATAGTAAGAACCGGAATGATTTGACAACTATCATAGTCTGGGTGTGTCCTAATCCTCAATCTCCAGATATGTAGATAGGGTCAAATTTGACATAAGTTCCATAGCGCAACTGTCAAATCTAACTCTAGTAAAGGCCAACGCACACCGCTTCGGGATGGCAAGGGATTCTGCCCTCAGCGCACACTGGCCGCATGCTTCGGCATGCTTCGGGATGCTTCGGCATGCTTGCTCCACGTATTCCACATTACCTCCATATTTTCACTATATACTTATGCTAAATTACACTTTGCCCCATACCCCCAACATTTAACTTAAGATTGTATGATTGTTTTTCTTGTTCGTTTGTTTGTTTTTAACATATGATTGGCTTTATTTATTTTTATTTTCCGATCGTTTCTTGATGTTGCCTTTGGTGCATGGCGCCACTGGTGCATAATTATGCTCTTTCGGTGTATTTACTTTTACTCGGATTATACATTTAGTTTTAAGTTTCTAATTTTAGGAAATGGCGTGAACTGAAAACCAGCGTTACGTGCAGCTCACTGCTACACGTAACATATGCTGAGTTCAAACCATTTTGACATAACCTTAACCATAAACTGTGTACTATTTTTTTTTATTATTATCCCTGTGTTTATTTGTCAAATAAATATATTTCTTTCTTTCTTTCTTGTGGCCTGTCAAGTCAAAATAGATACTTTTTATGAACTGTCAAAACGAAACTTTTGTTCCTGAGTTCTATGAAATAACAACAGAATAACGTCATGTAAAAGTGCCATCAAATGCTGTCTTTTTTTGCACAAAATTGACTTTATAAAATATATCTGCTGGAAATATACAATTTTGAGAATGTCAAACCATTTTGTACATAATGCTTGAACTTAAGACTTGTTCCTAGATTTATTGGATTACCTTGGCCACAAGCCTATTATCTTCCAAAGTATATCATTTCTTCTGGTACTCCGGTCTGGTAATTTCCGGCCTTTGCTTCTTCATAACATCATCAGATTCTGTGTTTGAATACCTTCTCGAAAAGGTAGCACACGCACATTGATCCTAAAGTGGTATGACCTATCAGTTAATAATACAGTTCCTTCTTATCAATCTAAATCTAAAGAAAATTTATCTCATCCTCAATCAAATCTATTCTCAATCAGACGCTCTCAGAAATAGCACCAGCATTTTGGCAATCCACGTCGTCTGACACTCCGGTCATCATCTCATAAAAAGAGACAACGCACACCACTGCCGAGTTTCATCAGGATGAAAAGAGATAGGGGCCTGTGATACCGTACGTAGACTTTATTTCTACATGGATGACGTTTTGACCTAAATAGCCGGTGTGCACGTGGTAAGTCTAATTGCCTCTCATTGGCTGGTCACGCCATGTCTATATGGTTGACCTAGCCTGCCTGCTTGAGTGAATTGTTCTCTGACTAATCATTTTATTGTTTGGTGTTGTGACAATTATTCTCGGCGGCGGATGACGTCTCGCGAGAATATCAAGATTGGCGAAGCTGATTCGTCAGTTGAAATTCAGCTGAAATTGTGGGTGGTTTTGTTTATACAACGCAGCAGAGTTTTACTGGTTATTTAAACGTTCGCAATTTCAGGCAAGTACCTACTCTATCGTCCAAAATATCCTTTTTCTGGTGTAGGTATTGTAATAGGATTTTTCAGGGAATTATATTTCTTATTTCAAATCGCTAGTAACAACAATTCTCGGATTCCCCATATTACAATTACTAGAAAGATCATATTTATTTACTACTACTGCGGTATAATTATTATTATTACTATTATGAGCCTATTATGTCCCACTGCTGGGCAAAGGCCTCTCTCCCCCTCTTCCACTCCATCCGATCCTGAGCGGTCTTCCGGTATAATAGGAAAAACTATTGTAAAAAAAGGTTGACTTTGGATTTATTTTCTATCGAGAAAATTTTAGATTCCTAACACGTTTTCCAACATGAAAACCCTAGATTATATAGTCAAATTACATATACGAGAAATTGATTACGATTTGCCGAGTATTTCCTGAAATACACATGAAAAAAGCACCCCTAATTTATTTGTGAGGCGCCTTAAGTAGCTCTCATATCTAACAGACTCATAGTTAGCACGTCTTCCATTTCAGCTTGTTAAATACCACTAAGGTTACATAACTTGACCGTCTTTATTGACACGCTGACAAGTCGATACGATACCTACCGACACGAAGATGATACAGTATCAATCGTATCAATCTGTTCGCTGATTGACAAATGAAACCGCGGCACTATAAATTGACTTGACTATTTTGCGTGCGGATATACGCAGTTTTTTTTCTTCAAAATCAACAGAAGTGCATCTGTTGGCAAGTAACCACCTTACAAAACACGACAACCGCCGGGATCAAGGCGTGATCCAGACGTGCCAAAGGCAAAGTGACCTGTTTGTACCATATTTGTAAGAGCATATCTTTATTAACCCTAATTCCGGTCATGATTGGGTATTTTCATATCGAGGTCTTTTTCGCAAACTGGGTTATGCTAGTGTCCATGAAGATTGCCGCTTAACACCAGTTAGAAATTCCCACAATCACTGACTTCCTATCGCATAACCTAAATAGCCCCAGCTCATGTCATGGCATAGCCAGCCACCGTTGAAACAATACGGCCGCATAATGAATGCACGAGTGTCGGGCGCTATCGAGATGGCACATCTGGTAACCATTGTTCGAGGTTTGACCTCAGGCATGTGACCTTCGGGATTCTGTCACGAGACTAGGAAGTGAAAGTACGCTTCCTTGTGCAGTGGATAGCGCAGGGAAGTAGAGTCGCCTTTTTTCCCCCGTGTGGCGAGGCACCGATGTCTTAACACGATTTAGGAGGATAATATCATCAAATAGGTATTATAGGTTTCATGTCTGATACTGCGACAGCATGACTTTGAGTGTTTAACCCCTCCGCTTCTTCCCCGAAAAAGAAAAGTATTTGACATTCTTAGGGGAAATTCAGTTTTGATTTCCTTGCAATAGACATTAATTGACGTCTTGGTACCTACTGTCAAAGTTTGTTCGGGGTGTGTCCTTCAGCGACGGGACTTTCAGTTGTCGGTTGTGCATTCGGGCCAAAGGTATCATCTTAGGCCAGCTCGCAATTCATGATTTCGGGTGTCAGTAGCTTTCTTAACTGCAGCACCATCTGTTTGCCAATGTAATGATAGACATAATTAAGTCTAATTTAAATTCCCTTACGTAAAGTAAGAGGCCGAGATATGTAAAATAACTTGATCCTTTGACATTTGTCTGACCAGCGTTGCAGTTGCAGCCTCACCACAAAATTTTCCACAGAGAATCATTACAAAATCACATTTGCTACATTAAATGAAGCAAATCGGCCGTATTTTGTTTTAAATTCAACGTGCTTACTGTAGGCGCGCCATTTTGTCTGACTGCTTCGCAAAATGTGCGTAGACCTCTTGTCGTCGCGACTTTTCCTCTTGCCAAGCCCGTCTCACACCAGCACTGGGACAGTCGACGGGTCAAGACAATCTGGCCGCGGCAACAGACACTCAGTCTAAAGTTTCGACTTGACAGTTTTGTAAACAGCATAAATCCGCCGCTTTACGAGCTGCGGCCGCCTTTTAAATGCTAATGCACTTTGTTTCATTCAAATATAATTGGATGCATTCAAACAGCAGGTATTTCATGTGATCGTCTCTTTGGGCAACTGCGTTCTAGAGAGATCTGAGAGAGAGAAACTGTACAGCTTGCACTCATTTAGAATCCTGGCCGCCCTGGGTGGCCGGCCGCCGCGCAGTCTAGGCTACCGGCCGCACTTATTATGCATCAGGTACACTCCCGCGCCGACAAATTGCGTGATCAACCCACACATGCACCAGCCCACCGTGAGTCCTCGCTGGCATTTCACGCAAAAACCCGATGTTTAATTGATACCGTGTAGGGATTAAAAAGGTTTATGTACTTACCTGTACGCTGTATAAATCATCTCGTGATGTAGGGTCTTGTTACCCGGCAACCCGAGGATCGGGGAGGCAGTTTCTCAGGTCGTCCGAAGAAAATACTTGGTGCCTACAGCCCTTCACTTCCTCCCCGGGTAGTGATAACGAGAAACAAATCAACACTAACATTTCCAGGATCTCGAAAGAGAACCTGTCCAAATAGGTACAGTGAAATCTACGAAACACGTGACATTTGCGAAATTAACCTAAGTTGTTAGACCGCCATTAAGAAATTGAATTGAATTTGAATTGAACCCGAGGATCGATGATGGGCTCGAAGGACACTGGGGAAAATCCGGCTGATTGACTCTAAACCTGTCCAATCCAGGGTTTAGCCCGATCTTATAAATGCGCAGAAATTCACAAGCGATCCAAGACTGTCTATACCTACCTCAAAGTAACGAAATAGAATGAAGAAAGATCCATTTCAAACAAGAGAATTCAGGCAGCTATTGCACATGTCTAATACACAGGATACTTATCCGATCTAAAACCGTGGCTCACCCTTGTTGTGGGTACTTACCTAATACTATTTGTCAAAGATACTATGCACTACCCCGCAGCAGTGATACTATTATCTACTAAACCCGCAGGAACCGAGATACCCCAGCAACAAACGACCGGGTACCCGACTCGAGCTGTAAATTGTCGAGTGTCGAACGCAATGCCCTCGCACGGGTATAATATCTTTATTACAAAGCTGGGGCATGAATCAGCGGCCCGGGGCGCCGCGGTCTTGTTACGGTCTGCCTGGAGGCCTCCAAAGAGAGCCGCCCGCTTTGCCGAGCCGCTGCTGCAAGCAACAGATGCACGCGAAACGAGAACAACCGAGCAAACTGGTTAAGGACGCTCGATTATGAGACGTTCCCACGACGCATCCGCGATATTGTCAAACGCCGGATGAGAAACTAGACGAGATGACGTTTAGACTGTATTGCTTGGGGATATGGGCGGAAGGCACAACAGGGATTTTACCGATGAAGCTAATAGCGCAAACGAGTCAATTTCAAAACCGCCCCGTAATTTCCTGCAAAATCCGATTGGAACCGATCGCGGCAACATCGCTTATAACATTTCTGCAGGTAATTGCGATCGAGGTGGTCCGGTTAATCGGCCCAGTATATTTACACTTTACGACAGGTCACTTTAGTTAATCGGCGTCCAGTCACTTTACACTTGGCGCGCGGAAACCGGTGCGGCCGGCACGCCTGCTCATTAAACGACGTGATAAATGCAAAAATGGCCGCGGTTTCCCGCCTCCGCCGATAGAGGGCGATTACACGTAATGCTCGCAGTTGCGACACCGATCACTTGGATTAGATAGGCGATTTATTAACACCGCCCAGGGATTAATGCCTTCTAGTTAGTTCCACGGCATTTGCAAGCTAGTTGCAGCGCCAGAGTGTCTGTAGATTTTCTTTGCGAAGAACTGAGGATAATCAGAGCAAACGTCGCTACAAATTATCACAATTATTTCTTGCGCGATCTCTAGTATGAGTGCATTCGAATCTACACCTGCATGGACTCCTGATGGCTCCATTCAAGTGATCAAGGAAAACGCTACCTACGCTGTTTCATCAGAATATTTCTAAGAACAGTGAACGAGCAAATAATGACCCACGCACGATATTGCGACAAGAGATATCTCTACTCGGTCCGCCATGAACTCGTGACGTCAATCCGCCCGCAGCGGTCGTAAATATTGCGGCTACCGAGTCTCACTCATTAAGTTAGTCTTGATACTCTCGATTGATCTTTTAGCGAAGCGAACGAGTACCTACCTTTCTTTTATTGTACCATATTTCTGATTCTACCTTCGGTAGGGAAAACCCATGGATACATTCAATATTACGCTCGGCCATGAGGTTGGCATTATCAGGGTTTTGATCTGTACCGTCACCAGTTCACCACCTTATTTCCGTGAGTGTTTTGATAAAAAATCGGAAGTAATAATGGCCGCTGGTGTTCCGGAATTCTTAATCAACATCGTATTGGTATTCCCGCAAAGCAGAGACAGCAAAATATAGTTTGGTATCTTCCTACCTCTCCGCCGGGGAAAAAAGCATGAGCATATTGTATGTGTTTCCGTAAAAGCCATCCCTGCTCAGTATGGACAGTGATGTCCTCTTCGTCGTAGCCGACGACAGCGACTTCTATCGTCTTTCGTATGCTCTGATGTGGCTGCCGAATCCGAACTAGTTTTTCCATATAACTACATTAAGTACCTACCTACTACAGCAACTCTTTCCTTACCTTCCAGATGCATCTTACCTCAGTGCAAGTGGCGTGCGCACTAATTACGCTAGCGCTGGGCGCAGCCGGCGCGCCGCCGGCGCTGCAGCCACACCACATCGCCAAGCGCTCCTTCTTCAACTTACAATGCAAGGGAGTGTACAACGCGAGCATCTTCGCGAGGCTGGATAGGATTTGCAACGACTGCTACAACCTGTTTCAGGAGCCGCAGCTGTACACGCTTTGCAGGTGGGTGGAAAGCTTCTTTGCTTTGTCCCATTGCGGGGAGAGACTATAGCAGTGGAATAGAAGCCTTAACTTGCGCGATACCCACCGGAGAGACAAGTCAGAGACACGATACGGACAAGACAAGAGATACAGACAGAAGACTTGGAACAAACGAAACAGGACATGCATGCATGCTTTCTCGTTTTGTTCTTTATCTCTTACTCTGTCTCGTGTTTTGTCCGTGGTGTTGTCACTGCCATGTCTGTCCAGTAGGGGTTGCACCAGAGGTACATTCGTCTGATGAAGGTGTTCAGTGTTAGTTGCCCCAGATTAATTAGCTGGTTATAAACAGCTAAGATGTCTTCACAATAAATCGTCCACGAAGATACGTTTGTATCAAGGACCAATGGAGAAATATGAAGCCTAATTCTCAATCGATGCGGCTACATTTGGTGGCGTGACCAGGATCCCAAAAACCCCACTGACTTTCGACACATGAATAAAGCGTACATTTGAACACAGGGGAGACTGCTTTACGTCAGTCTACTTCAAAGGCTGCGTGGAAGTGCTTCAGGAGACCGATCAACTGGATGTATTCAAGAAATATATCAAACAACTACACGGGGCCGATCCGGGGATTTAGGTACCATTTTAGTTTTGTTTTGTTTATTTCCTCACCACGGTAGAGAGAGGCAGTAAGAAGGGTCCTATTCTCGTTCCATAAAATCCATTTCATTACAAGCCGCTCAGTACTCAGCCGCAAAACCCTGCTTACTCACTCAATCTACCGATTTTTTTCCTATCCTTCCTTCCTCTTTTGTCTTGGCACAAAGCAACTACAGTATCGCTAAAGATGATTTAAGTCAAGGGCTATTAGCCCCGAAACCGAATGGTTGCGCATCGAAAAGGTTATGAACATAGCATAAGTAATGTCATCGGGACTCGCTTACTTTTTCGATCCGTCTAACATTCTCAAGGCTCTTTTTTAGAGGTCACTCTTTGGCGTTACTTAAGTCCGATAACCTTAGAAGTGGCTCCGATGACGACCAGAGGTTTCCGGACAGTTTCCTTTTACTTTTCATTTCTTTCTGGGGATGGTATTTCACGCAACTAACACACATACACAGCTTAACTAATCTTTCTTGCAGCACTGTCTACGTCTAACAACCTTCAGGCTTAATTATTTGCTAAGCTTTAAATTGGAACCTAACTAAACCTACCTTTGTAATGCACTTACTTTGGTTTTGTTAATTCACTTATGTACACTGATTGTACAGTCGAGTTCATTAATATATGAGCAAAACCAAGGTTTTAAATATAAATGTACATGGTAGGGTACATAAATATCTGAGCAGATTCATCAATAAAACATAATTACCTATGTGAATCTGCTCAGTGGGTCTAGTCAACATGCAAAACGCAAATAACGTTCGCAAAGGAAAACTTGTAAAGGAAAATGTATGCGATTTGACATTTCGAGACGCAAGGTAACGTGAGTAATTGTCAAATCGCATACATATTCTTAGCGTTTCGTGCGAACGTTATATGCGTTTTGCATGTTGACTAGACCCACAGATATTTATGTGTGTATAATCTTATAAGTACCTACTGTCAGTTATAGTTATAAGATTAGATACTTAAAAGATTTCATGATTTTCCGCACCCTCCACAAACCACTGCACTGCCACTGCCTAATACTAAATTGTCTTATTACTTTTTTTTTTCAGGGCAAAATGTTTCACCACGCCCTACTTCAAGGCTTGCATGCAATCGTTGTACCTCTACGACGAGGAAGAAAAGATGGACCAATTGATCGACTACATCGGCTAACGCTGACACGCACAAACCACACCCAGTTCCCGCCATTTTGTGTCAGCCGCCATCTTGTCCACCGACTCCAGCAATGACTCCACGAGTATCCAACAGCCGAGTGACAATGCGATTCTAAATCCAACGCACAGTAGTATCGTCGACAGTTCCTGCGGAAAGTCTTTCTATCCTCAACGTATTCTAGTCGTCTTTGCGACATAAAATATTTATGTTTGCAACTAATTATATTTTAATTATTGTATTAGTTAATGTGTATTCGTGTGTTATAAGGACATTTATTATGATAATTATGTATTTAACTTGATTAATGTGTACATTTTATTAGGTGTTGTAAGAAGCTACGTGCGAGACACGGGAGTACTAAGTACATTAAACATTCTCTTATGTATTTGCTGTCGCCTCCCAGACTTATCCCGTATACTCGACAGACTCTACTGTTAGTCAATCAGTTAGTTGACTTTATGTTAGTCTTTTTAGATATAAATAATTAAATATTTCATTACTTCTCGAGTTTACAAGTTTACAAATTTGCCATTAATTTAAACCATGTCGCTGACGCATTCCAAAATTCAGTATTCATAACTTACGCCTTGTAATTTTTGTTTTAAAATCTCTACACTTACAAAATTTTATAATGTAAACAGTAAAATAGCTCTAATAGATATAATTCACACAAAGTGTCTAAATTATTTGGATACTATTGGACTTACTTTTGACTGCTTATTGCCACTAGCAAGAACGTTAACGCTACACTAGAGTAAATCAACTTGTATTCGAGTTGAGAGTACACTCATGTTCTAGTGGCACTTACCCGGTTTATACTTTTAACCGGTCGCCTGAATATTGTATTAGAAAAAACTATAAATTTTCTTTTGAATACGTTTTTTCTGCTGTAAATTTTGAGTATTTTGCCGTAGGCATAGTTTTTTCTTTTTCGGTTGTATCGGGCGAGAGGTTGAATATTACTTTAAGTATTATTAGTTTTTAAGTATTTAAAAAGGGATATTTTTACTTACTTCTGATCTATTTATTATTCGTTACTTTTTTACATTTATTTATTTTCTATTGCATAATAAATTATTTTTATATTGGCTTTTGACATGCCTTGAACTGATCTTTACTCCAGTGACTTGTATCAAATCATACGGTGTTGTTCCTCAGAACAAAAACCAACCGAATTAGTAGATCTGAGCCCAGATCTTTGATTCGATGTCCCTTATAGAAATGTGCCATCTGCGAAAATCCGCATAAATTTTATTATCATAAATCATTTATCAAAATGCTTTGCCTAATTATCGGTACTTTTGCAATGTAACTGTAACTGCTTGTGTTTTCTGGAATAACATTTTAGGACAATATTTTGTCAAAATTGCAACTTTGTAATATTCTGCGGTTTATACTTATTCAACAGTAAGACAGTAATATTTTTTCATCAACTTTTCCTTTACTTTACACCTCGAATTTTACAGACTTCTAAACTAAGTGCGTAAAGGTCTTTTCACACCGCTACTATTAACATGTAAAAATATTTAAGATTTTATTTTAGTAATCTCTTACAAAATTGTCGATATATACATAGATAAATTTTCAATTTATTATTGTATATCCACATTGTTGTATCAGAAAACAATTATGGTGCCAATTAGTGTTTTATCAAAGACACGAAAAAATACAAACTATATTTTATTATTATCGCGAAACTTGAGAACCTGTGGTATGAAAAATACATATTAAAATTATGAAATTATTATTATAATTATATCGTATATTTGTGTCCAACATTATTATAAAAACAGCCAAGAAACGCTACGGGTTCCAATAAATATTCATTTGAAAATCTCTGTCTCGTTTGTTTACCCTTTACCCAATCCTGAGTTGATCAATTTATTAAATTGCATATTTGTATATTGCCTATTAAAGGTTATTTGCAAAGCAGCAATTCCCGAAGGATAAATGATACCATAAACGTAAAGAAAATACAACTTTATTCCAAATCAGAATAACGAACATTTCAAATTTATAATCACTCACTAGTGTGAATAATGAAATTCGGTCAAAATAATGGTACCTAGAAACATTTATTTAAAAATTATTAATCATAGCTTACTTACGATACGTCGAAGTGTTAAAAGAATGATCAAATAATGAAACTGTCAACATTGACTCGCGGCTGATTTCACATCACAACAGAGTGTTGAGTAAGCTGTGAGAATATTCTGAATAAAAAAGCTCACGTCACGGCCCGAATAAAATTATCTCTGTTTTTACCGACATAGTAACTTAACAAGTCCATACGATTTCATACCTTTCTGCGGCATGATTGTTTCGTCAGCGAGTAATTAAATATAGCATCAGATTCCAAATAGAACCAGTCAGTATAAAAAATAGAACCAGAGAATCGCAGCAGACCACAGGCTTTTCGATCGGCTTTAACATTAGATGATCAAACTATGGGCCGCTAGAAAGTCTCTGTTCTGCGAAGACACGGAAAAGGTGGTTTGTGCGATGTACTCGACGTATTTGTATGAGTAGAAATTATACAACGAATAATCTTATTATGATAATGACAACATACATGGCAAACACATCTAGAGGTAACCATTTTAAAATCACATGATATATGAGCTTTATGAATGAAACGTACTTATAATTAACAACTAATTTGGCATATACTATTATTAAAGATAAATAATTTTAACACTAATAAATTGTTTAAAGTAGATAATTTATCTTTATCTTATCACAATCAAATAGGACTTTGGAGACTTGCTTGTAAACACACGGAATATTTGTTGTAATAGCGGCGGAGGATATGGCTCGATCTTACTCGAATTCGCTAAAAGTCCTGTTCTCCTCAGTGGGGGCATTAGATTAGGGGAAAGTAGCCACATGTCACAGTATGCAAATAATCAAATAATCCGCGAGTTTTATCATGTGCACAGCCGTTCAGTCTTTCAACAGTCATTTATAATCGATCAGGCTTCACCTTACGCAAAAAAAATGGGTCAACATTCATAACCCGATCACAGAATATATCCATGCATAATGCAAACTCAATTACAGTCCAGAAGACGAGGCCTGAGATACGCGTTTGTGTGAATGCTTACATCCGTATCGACGAAGTATGAGTTGTGATTAAGTAAGTTTCGACACTGCTGTAGTGTACTTCTGTCAAGAAGCCCCAAAAAATATTATCACAAAATAAAATATACAATGTCCAAACGAAATCACCAGCAAGAGGAGGTCATTAATATAATTTTCTGGACTTGGCCCCATAGATGCAGAAATAATGATGATTAGTACATTTTTGAAAAATGGCCGGTACTGATCGTTACAACTGGAATACATGAAAATTTTATTGGTGGATTTGCCAAATTATGATAGTATTTTAATCCTTACTGTCCTATTATTCTAGTCTAATTGTTATTTTGTGCATTTAGCCCATAGAAAAATACCTACAATCATGAAATTTGGCACAAAGCAAGGTCTTATAGCACAAGTAAAGGGAAAAATCTGAAAACTGTAAATTTCTGTCTTTCTTAAAACTATAATTTTGTTTACATTGATGACATCATACTTTTTTATGTGGATACCTAGTTACACATGCATGTAACGCTCTCTAAGTGTGATCGGAACCCTTGGTGCACGATTCCTACTTGCACTTGACCGTTTATTTGTCAAGTTTCGCCTTTTGGACCATAAACATACTAGTAAAGTCAATAAGGTATTTAAAAAACGTAAACCAACCTTGTGCGGCATAAAATCACCAAAGATAAGCACAAGCGCCCTAATTATAATATAAGAAATCGGTCTAATGTTTGTTGGTTACATTCCTTGATTATACCTGCTTAACTCTACTATACCGGGTGTTTGGAGTATGTAGCGACAAAACATTTCGGGGAGTTAGGGAAATCATTCTGAACAACTTTCACTATCAAACCGATTTGATCAGAGTAACTTAATTGTTCACTTCTCTATACAAATCATCTGATAACCGCTCGGCCCAAAATGTATTGAGATGTCAAAAAAAAGTTGCTCTGATCAAATCGCTTTATAGTGAAAGTTGTTCAGAATGATGACTTATACTCCCCAAAAATTTTTGCCGCTCCATACTCCAAACATCCTGTATGTAGAATCTAGATTCACACTCTTCTATCACAACTCATCTCGTATACCAAGGGAACATACAGAGATACGTTACCGCCTTTGTCTAAAAGTCGTCCAAACAGAAGTCAAAGTGATCCTCCATTACTTTGTACTGGTCGCTCGAGAACCTCAGACATTTAGGACATTTGTAGACCTGGAAATAGAGAAAAACTGGTTACAAGTTGTAACTATTGTTTATACGTATGTTAATTGCACACGAAAGCCTATCCCATTCCTTCATGCTCAATTTGAGGTTGTAGGAAAGGGAGGTAACACGAAACGTAAGTACGAGTAACGTTTTAGGACAGTTTGGATGCATGTAGTTTTATGTAAATATAAAAAATCAAGTTAGTGTTTTACAGGATTAATGGCTTCTGAAATAAAATCAAACATCACATAAAACAACAGAAACCATGCTGTACAATTATCATAAAGTATGTGAAAGTGTTTGCTAACTTTATTTTTCTGTCTTTGACTGCCCTCAAGGTCCTCTAGAGGTACCTAGAAAGGGAAGACAGAAAAATATAATAAAATTATATTCATTGTTGACTAGCTGCCCGTTGCGCGAATTCACAGCGCGTTTTAGGTATTCCCATAGTTCCCGGCCACAAAACGATTCGTTCATCATTCTGAAAATCCTTAGCGACCCGTGTTGGGCATAATACGCATCAATTACGCGCAGATTTACGAAAATCTTTGCTTACAATCTGTACGGGTCGCAACGCACAGCTGTCAAACATAAGTTCCGGTTCCGCGAGTTCCGCTTCCAACAAAGAGGTTGAACGAAGTAGTTTGAGTGATGCTAGATGTATGGCTACCAACGCCATCTAGCGAAAGAAAGTGAAATACAAAAGTTATTTATATTTTTTTACTTTTTCTCTACGTTTATCTTTATTTTCTTTTTACCTAAACCCCAATAGGCATTATACACATCGGTTGGGCCAACTCACAGAAAAAGAAAGACTAACGTACAGCATTTCATTTTTATAAGTATAAGTAGATATCTTCTTTCTGACAGTCGGGCTGGCCACGAGCCCGACCCCCCGCCCCCAACCAGCACTGAGCCTACCTCGTATCCGAGTAAAGGCCCGTGCCCCTCCTCGCTGGGGAAATATTATTATTTGTATTATTATTAATTGTTAATCTTGTTAGGAGCACATCGATCAGAAATATTTCACTTTTGCCTCACCTTCAATAACATTTTGAGGTCATTGTGCTCAAAATGAAATTATTTCGTTACTTAAAAATGTAATAAAACAAAGTACTAAATTATCTTTGTAACAAAATAAGAAAATAATTGCAACATTAATAGAGACAAAACTATATAAATGCTTTACATCATCATAACAAACAGTTTCATAAAATAGACAGTGAAAGTTACACTATTGCCCGCGGGTTTCCTGAGCGCTGATTAAGTTAAATTAGCCTCAGCCAATCACGAGCCGCTATTATTCAAAATAATCGCACGTGATTGGCCGAAACTGATTTAACCGACCTGTTAACTTAATCAGCGCCCAGGTGACCACTTAGAATTAAATATGGCATTATTTTTTATGAAAAGTATTACCAGACCGATACTAAAGTAGTTACAAATCAATTAACAAAACTAATAAATAAAACGAGTCAGAAAATAGAACCTCCGGCAACTAGAGTCAAAATAGTCTCCGCATACACTAGCGCCACCAGTGGAAGAAATGGCAAACATAGCCACCATTGATTATAAATAACAGAAAACAAGTGATCACAGCAAACAATGTTCAACATGTTGCTCTAATAATTTAAGCGAGCGTTGTGGTGCATCACACACTGGACAAATATAGCGGAAGCCTTGTTCTTGGGGTTCAGATGTCTTCGCCGCGCCTTCGGAAACATTCGACTGAGCTTCGGGAGATTTCGGCGCTAGTTCGGGAACTTTCGACGCGCTTTCGGGAGACTTCGGGGTCGCCTCGAGTTTCGGCTTCTTACGAACCTTGGTGCGGTAAAGTAGGTGAGGACAAGGTCTCCTTAATATTTGTGTGAATAGGGTTTCGTAATTTCAAGAGAAATGTTGCGGATAAGAATTATTTATCGGACACATAACGTTTACCCGTAAAACAAAATTTGTAGGTATAAAAAGCACAGCAAGCTTACCATATTGCCGGTAGTTCCTCCGGTCTGCCGCGAGCTTGCGGCGTCGCCACTGGCGGGAGCGGGTTTCGTCGATGTGAGCGCCCTCTTCTTTATGGCTTTCAATGTTTGGTACACAGTCGGGTTCGTCTTATGTAGTTCCTCCATCTGTAAATACAAACATATACTTACAATCACGAAATCATAGAATTTTTTAAATGTCACACATAGGGTATAGCTGCAGTATTTTCTATGTTTCTGTGCAATAAAGATTATGAGTATGAATATGGGTATAGTATTGTACCTGTTCCGTCAGCTCCTCGTTCTGTCGCTTGGTGTGACGCAGCTCTGACGTCATGGTCGCCATCTCCCGCGCCATCTTCTCGCGGGCCTCTCGCTCCAGCTCGAAGTCGGTCCTTTAAAATTAAATATAGCACAATCACCTCATGCCATTCTATGGGAACTTTACGGAGGTATACAGGATGTTTGTAGTATGGAGCGACAACATTTTTTGGGGAGTAGAGGACATCATTCTAAACAACTTTTACTATGAAAGCGATTTGATCAGAGCAACTTTTTTTGACAGCTCAATACATTTTGGGCCGAGCGGTTATTAGATGATTTAATTTTGTATAGAGAAGTGAAAAATAAAGTTGCTCTGATCAAATCGGTTTGATAGTGAAAGTTGTTCAGAATGATGTCCCTAACTTCCCAAAATGTTTTGTCACTCCACACTCCAAACACCCGGTAACATACGTATAACTCCATCCAGTTCCGTTGTCCGTATACACCGGCCTAGTTTCTGGGGTACCATACCCGAAGGGTGCCAAACGAGACCCTATTACTAAGCCAACGCTGTCCGTCTGTCTGTCTGTCCGCGCACGGCGGGTCCTAGAGCACGAACCGTAATAGCTAGAAAGTTGAAATTTTCACAGAATGTGTACATCTGTTGCCGCAACAACAACAAATACTGAAATACGAGAGACATTACAAATTAAAGGGGAGACATACAAGAGACGTGTTTTTAATTTTCTTTCTGTTTTTGTGTTATTGTTTTGAGTGCTCAAGTTGTGTTGTACGATGGTTCGGTACCCTTCGTGTGCGATTCCGACTCGCACTTGACCGATTATTACTAGTGAGGGGGTATGTATTACTAATGAGGGGGTATGTATTAACTTAAACTTACTTGTAAACATCGAGTTGCGCCTGAATGACGCCTTCCTTCTCAGACGCTTGTCTCACGCTCGTCCTACAGGCAGGAATTATATCAAACATTACAGGGGGCCTAGCATCGCAGCAGCTCCATGGAGATAGATATAAAGTACTTGCAAACATTTTGGTTTCAATGTCACAAATATCATGTCGTATGACAATAGAAAACAAATCAACACTAACATTTGTAGTCGAAATACGGTGTAATCTAACATTAGCGTTCTTATTGCCAAAGGCCAGATAAATGGATACTTAAAGTCACAAATTAAAAGGCCCGTTTTGACAGTTCACGCCCATGAAGTTTTAACGCGTAGGTAATAGAAGCGGTTTTCCTAGGTGCAACTTTTACGCAACAGTTGGCTTTTACTACCTACGCATTAGGGGTTAAAACTTCAGGCGTGAACTGTCAAAACGGACCTTTTATTTTGTGAAGACTTTAGCGAGATGCCACACTGCGTTGGATCGAGGGAGCGTTCACGCTCACATACAAATCTGAACAATACTCCACTCATTTATCACGGCCTCAATTTTCTTTCAAAAAAGTTTCTACAAAAGCAACCCCCCTATTAGGCACCTGATTAATTGATTAATTTCCGATATCACCAACAATCCCTATCTTTTAGGGGACACTTTATTTTCTTTTAGGGGCCACCTAGCGGTTGTTTCGCTTTGACCTAAGTTTAAGGGTCAATTAGGCCACTATGGGACCCCCTAAATTTAAGGGTCCGACCTCCAGAACAATCGCTAGACAGCCATGAAAAAGACCTAAGAGTGCCCTAACTGTTGGTGAAATCGTGCATAAGTGTTGTGAGTACACCCCACATACCTGAGCAACTCAGCCTGCTCCTGCGCCGCTTGCAGCTCGCGGCCGCGCGCGACCAGCGCCGAGGTCAGCGCCTCCACGTTGGCCGCCGCCGCCGCGGACGGCTGCTGACAAAACAAACAAGGCTTTAAGCCGGCGCCTTAGACAAAAAAAAAAACAAATTGTCTCAAAAAAAAGTGTTTGAGACTATTTGTCCCGGTTTTGAGACATTGTATGGAGTCTCCACTTTACGCCTGTGTTCCACAAAGTTTAGGCAAATTAGTTCTACCTATTCAGATCACTGGTTATAACAACATTCAATTTACATCAGTTGGTTGGTCCAGAGGATCTCACTCTTCAGTTAGCCAAAGGGATAAAGAACAATATAACAAAAATTATGATAAATTAGATAAAGTTTGTAAAATAATACCAGTTGACAAGAAAGTAGAATATCAAATTGCCTTAGATACATTTGGAATGCGGAACCAACTAAAAAGGAGCGGCCATGGCTACCCTACTCGTAGCACTAACAGTAATAAGATCAAATACATTATTCCAAGACACATAAACTATTATGGGGTGCTGCCTAAGATACTAAATAATATGCGAGATAAGTTCATTACAGATGCAATTCCCAAGAGAAAGTTTAAATGTATGTTGAAATTTATATTATATTAAAAACCTTAAAATATCGTGAAAAATGGAATGGGGGATGGGTTTACTATTAAAAAAGTACATACTGTTATAGTTAAGAGCCAAACCAACCTGCCGACAAACTGCCTAGCAGTTTGGCAGACTTAGATTACATATAATATAAGTGCTTTTTTTTCATGAATAAACGTAAATAATATAACAATAATACAGGTAGCAAATTTATTCATAATCGTGATAACGTCTTATAAATCGATGAAACACCAGCAGCATGTTCGAAAAAGTCACGTTCCGCCTGATGTATCAGCTAAAAGCATAGCTATTTTTGTCGCAGGCAGAAGCTAGGCAGGTGGCCGAGTCGTATTAGTCAAGACTCAACAGAGCGCGGAGGGCCGTGAGTTCAAACCCACAGCGGCTTACTTTTGTGGTTTTTATTTTGCTTACATTTTAGTAGTACGTGTTGAGGTTGCGCAATTCCTCGAGGTTTAATTTCGCTTCTTATGACGTTATCACGTAAAATTATAGTCCTTAAACCGACCTTACAGACAACAATTTTTTTATACCGATCGGTTGGAAAAACCACACATAGCGCCACGCCTGTTCCGCTACGGTTTGGCAAAAGCACACATAGCGCCACGCCTGTTCCGCTACGGTTTGGCAAAACCACACATAGCGCCACGCCTGTTCCGCTACGGTTTGGCAAAAGCACACATAGCGCCACGCCTGTTCCGCTACGGTTTGGCAAAACCACACATAGCGCCACGCCTGTTCCGCTACGGTTTGGCAAAAGCACACATAGCGCCACGCCTGTTCCGCTACGGTTTGGCAAAAGCACACATAGCGCCACGCCTGTTCCGCTACGGTTTGGCAAAAGCACACATAGCGCCACGCCTGTTCCGCTACGGTTTGGCAAAACCACACATAGCGCCACGCCTGTTCCGCTACGGTTTGGCAAAAGCACACATAGCGCCACGCCTGTTCCGCTACGGTTTGGCAAAAACACACATAGCGCCACGCCTGTTCCGCTACGGTTTGGCAAAACCACACATAGCGCCACGCCTGTTCCGCTACGGTTTGGCAAAACCACACATAGCGCCACGCCTGTTCCGCTACGGTTTGGCAAAAGCACACATAGCGCCACGCCTGTTCCGCTACGGTTTGGCAAAAGCACACATAGCGCCACGCCTGTTCCGCTACGGTTTGGCAAAACCACACATAGCGCCACGCCTGTTCCGCTACGGTTTGGCAAAACCACACATAGCGCCACGCCTGTTCCGCTACGGTTTGGCAAAACCACACATAGCGCCACGCCTGTTCCGCTACGGTTTGGCAAAAGCACACATAGCGCCACGCCTGTTCCGCTACGGTTTGGCAAAACCACACATAGCGCCACGCCTGTTCCGCTACGGTTTGGCAAAACCACACATAGCGCCACGCCTGTTCCGCTACGGTTTGGCAAAACCACACATAGCGCCACGCCTGTTCCGCTACGGTTTGGCAAAACCACACATAGCGCCACGCCTGTTCCGCTACGGTTTGGCAAAAGCACACATAGCGCCACGCCTGTTCCGCTACGGTTTGGCAAAAGCACACATAGCGCCACGCCTGTTCCGCTACGGTTTGGCAAAAGCACACATAGCGCCACGCCTGTTCCGCTACGGTTTGGCAAAACCACACATAGCGCCACGCCTGTTCCGCTACGGTTTGGCAAAAGCACACATAGCGCCACGCCTGTTCCGCTACGGTTTGGCAAAAGCACACATTCGTTAAATCAGCTCAGGAATATTAGCGGCATAACTTACGGGTTCCGGCTTCGTGAGTGCCTTCTTCAGAAGTTCCTTGTACTCTTGGAATATTCCCTCGAATATTGTGAGCACGCCTTTGATCTGTGCACTGCAACACAATAAACGGACTATTTAGGAACATGCTTACTTTACACGTTATTGCATAACAACAAAAAACTGACACAATAATGGAATCAACATGCACAAAGGTGAGATTATCTGTAACACGAGATGTCTTCCAGCAAACCTAAGGATGGATAGCATTATCATTTCAGCCCTTAAGCCTGCACCGAGCTTTTTATTCACAATAACACGTTTTTATAACCCTTGTTTGAAGTGATAAACAATTAAATTTATTTTTTTCCAAATATATTAGTACTATTGGGGATATATCTCAGCCGGTATATACGATGGAAACACAATTTGATTAAGTTGGCTCGATAGAATAAATTCGCAAAGTTATCTCTAAAAAATAAAATAAACCCTTAGTACGGCCTGAATAATTACGGAAAGTTGTCAGTTTTGAATAATAACAAACTAATACATGTTTTCTATAACGTATACACTTTACATTTTCAAAATGTGGGTTTGTTTATCAATACGAAGGAAATACCTAAATTCATGCGCGTTCCGGCCATCCTAAACCCGACCTGCCTCTCCTCCCCCATATCCGCTTTAGTAGTGCTTCAGCTGTCGGACGGGAAGCTTGTGTCGCTTCCACTGAGACGCCCGGATTTGAAAACGTACGAAGAGTTTTGTCAAAAATCACTTCATTCGAGATGGGGAACAAAGTAAATAAATCAAAGGAAAGAAGGGGTTGGCGAATGAATAGAATAGAATAGAATAGAAATAGTTTATTTTGCCTTAAAAAAAATATACATAAAAAGTACAGCTAAATAGGGTACATTAGTTTAATAAGACAAAAAAGGGACGGTCTCAGCGTTTGCTGTGCTGCGAAAAAAGAACGCTAAACGCTTGCATGAGGAAATGAAGTAAGTGTAACTCGCATACCTACCTACCTACTTGCATATATATAAATAATTTGGACAAGTGCGAGTCGCACTCGTAATCGCTCAGAGGGTTCCGTACCACCACACAATACGGGTACGGAATCCTAAAAATATTGTGGTAAATAACACTGTAAATTATCTGTGTTCAATAAAGAAATTCATATGAAACAAGGCTTAGTTTGGCACCCTTCGGTACGGAACCCTAAACGACAATTTAATTTATCCTTCTAGAGCACGACGCTTACAGCTTACAGGCCGAGAATTTTGAAGACAAACAGAATGTACCTGTTGCTTCGTAAGTATACTCAATACCTACCTACCTACTTGTAGTTTGTGGTTTGTTTGTCTAAATTAATTCCACTAATATTTTTCACATTTTTTCTCACATTCCATTCTCTGTCATTCTTTTTCTTTTATAGGGTAAATGTACCAGTTGTTGACATTTCACTGCAAAATAAATATGAACCATCTGCTGAACGGGATGAGAGAAAGACAACTAATACAGAACTTTGAAGACAAAGAGAATACTGTTGCTTCGTAAGTATAATCCTCCTACCTTCCGATTATACCTACTTATTAAAAGTGGTTTGCACTTACCTATCTACCTACTTACGATATTTGAACAAATATGTATACTGGAAAATTATTTATATTTTTTTATTTTTAGGGTAAATGTACCAGCTGTTGGCACTTCACTACAAAACAAAGAGTCATCTGATAAACTGTAAGCGTAGAAATAGTAGGGTGTATAGGAAAACATTATAATAAATTAAGTATGAATGACCACTATATCTATTTTTCGATTTACAGGGTAAATTTCTTGGATGACACCGATTCTAAAATTTATCACACTCTGGAATCGTAAGTTCAAAAAATAATTATTTATATGAAATAAGTCTTACAAATTTCATCCGAACACCAATTTTGTAGATAAATAAAGTAATTACAATTAAATAAAATATTCTGTTTTATTACATGGTGCCAATTACGTGGAAACAAAATTCTTGTCTTCCAGTGGATGGAGAAATAGACAATGAAATTACTTACTTACTACTTAAAGTAACAGGTAAAAAGATCCAGATGATGAAAAATTAAACGCTAATAATTTAGACACGGTCGCGCTGTAGGCTTTAAAG
This sequence comes from Argyresthia albistria, assembly GCA_963457715.1. Taxonomy (NCBI): domain Eukaryota; kingdom Metazoa; phylum Arthropoda; class Insecta; order Lepidoptera; family Argyresthiidae; genus Argyresthia; species Argyresthia albistria. The sequence continues at coordinate 9,486,641 of OY735271.1, read as the reverse complement.
TCAAAACATGTTTTGTGTGGTAATTTTTCGTATGTTCCTTGCCATAAGACCAAATTACCTGTGCCTGTAGACAAGTGACATCGCTAAGGATAGCGAGTCGAAACGATAACTTTTTATGTATGCGATTTGATATTTGGAATCGCTAAGGTGACGTCACCTAGCGAATCTAAATGTCCAATCGCATACATAAAAAATATCGTTTCGACTCGCTATTCTTAGCGATGTCACTTGTCTAGGCCCCCTGATCATGCAACTTCACTCAGTCTTGATTGTCATTCAGAATTTATTTTGAAGAATAAATCATTTAAATTTTAAATTAAAGGGTCGATAACTGGGACTCTCACCTTATTTAGCCGTTATGTTATTTTACGTTATTAAGTTCACTTTATGAGTTTCTATTGCACTACTTACTGTTACTTAGAATATTATCATAAAAGGTAATAAGGTATTATTCAATTTATAATTATCAGGGATCGGATCGAAGAAGGTGTGAATTTACCTAAAGGTTTTAGTCGCCGATATGCTGCTGTTATTGATTTGGATGCAGTGTTTAGAGTCTATAATAGACTGTAAACACTGCATGCAAGATTTATTTTCGTTTCAAAAAATATCATGTTCCTATATTCCATAATAAATATGTAAATTATAAATAAAAAGATTGTGTAAAATTTGGAAAAAGGTTTCTAACCGTAAATATTTGTAATAAAACTATTTGAAATCGATTTTTTATTTTATTTTGTAAATAGGTATTGGTAATAGATAGGTATAGTAGAACCCACGAGTCCTGTAGTTTGATCATAGAGTAGGCTTTTTAGATAGCAACAAAGTCGAAGTTTTCAAAACTGTCAAAATACAATAAAGGTGAACTCAGACCCATCGGAGCCGAGCGATTAGTGCAAGATGTGATAGACGAGTGTGCGTTCTCCTTAATTCAGGTCGTAAACATACAGTTGCCATGACGAGATTTTTTTTGAATTTGCCGGCTTTTCAAACGACGACGCTACTCGTGGGTTCTACTATACCAACCAACCAACTCGCGAGTGACGACGGGGTGGCGGCGCAGGGCTCGTCACGCGCGGCGGGCGGCGCAGGGCTCTTGCTAGCCTTTCGCATGCTTTCGCTCTTGCCGCCGCCGCCGGTTTGCCTCACGCACACATACACGAAGCGCAAGAATACCCAAAATCGATTAGCGCTAGAAGCTCGGTGCACTCTTAAAACAATCATCAGACCCTGATTATTACCTAAACCAATCAACAAAACGTCCGTTAGCCAAACGTCCAACGTACACAAACAGTTCATTAGTTCTGTTTTGTCATAGGTTTTGAACTTTATTACAAAGTCAAGAGGTTGAAAATTACAGGCCGTCGTTTTTTATAAGGAAGTTTGAGTGATTGTGCCGTTTAGCGATCTTCAGGCCCTTTCACTGATCTTGATCACTATGTCATTCACGGAATAATAAAGAGTTTTTAGGGTTCCGTGCCCGAAGGGTGCCAAACGGGAGCCTATTACTAAGCCTCCGCTCGCTGTCCGTCTGTCCGTCAGAGGGCCCTCCAGCACGAACCGTAATAGCTAGAAAATTGAAATTTTCACAGAATGTGTATATCTGTTGCCGCTCCACCAAAAAATACTGAAATACACGAAATATTGAAAAAATAAAGGTGTCTTCATACAAGAATCCGACTCGCACTTGGCTGATTTTTATTAATCCGTGGTGTCATTGGCTACACTATTGACTGAGTCGCTGGGGCCGGACTTGGAAGTTGACGACGGTGGCGCGCTCTAGCTTGAACTATCTTATTTCGTACCGTGTCACCGGCTACACTATTGACCGACTCACGTGCCCGTCAGCTGCGCGGCGTGCTGTCTCTCCACCAACGCCTTCACCTCGCCGAGGCCGGACTTGAAGTTGTCGACGGTGGCGCGCTCTAGCTTAAAGTCGTGGAGACAGCTCAGTAGAGACAGAATGTGTACCAGGTTCTCTGATGTTCTGGAACGGGCAATATTTTTACATAAAAACTGTAGCTCGATTCTGTATAATGAATGATTCATGATGTCAATCCGGATTACTAATGGCACGTATTATTATTATTACTAGTGGCTCTGTGAGCTGTAGACCTCGCGAGTATGTCGGTGGGAAAGCTGAACTGCTAACACACATAAAAAAAATAACCCAAATAATTTTCTTTCAATAACACATACAAACTTATGAATGTACCTGGTTACGTACATGCAGTATGAAAGTAGCCGCACCAATAACTTTGTAAACTACATTTCGCGATCTTTAATACAACCTATTGACTTTTTACTAAAATTATATATATTATATAGTCTGTTTCACTCTCATGGTCTTTACGAATCCAACGACACCTCATTTGTTAATATCCATCGAGCCGTTTGGGTTGTAGCGATTTTTTTACATTTTAAAACCCCATATCTCCGCCATTTTGAAAAAATCTAAAAACTGGCTCGAGTAAAAAATTCTATTTATTTTTCCAACCTGCTCACAAAATTTCACGAGAATCGGTTCATAAATGCGACCTGTAGAGGAGAACAACCGGACATACGAAAGCATTTTTGCCCAAACCTGAAACGGAGACGCTTCGCTCACTTCGCTCGCTCGGTCAATTATGCACAAGCAGCTTGAAGTTGATGCGTGTATGTCCGTCTTTGTTCCCGCTTGGCGGCTCTTGTGTTTATAGACGCCTTTCTAGGGTTCCGTACCCGAAGGGTGCCAAACGGGACCCTATTATTACTGAGCCTCCGCTGTCCGTCTGTCCGACTGTCACCAGGCTGTATCTCATGAACCGTGATAGCTAGACAGTTGAAATTTTCACATATGATGCATTTCTGTTGCCGCTATAACAACAAATACTAGAAAACAGATATAATAAATATGAAAGGGGGCTCCCATACAACAGACAGATTGAGATTTTTTGCCGTTTTTATAGACAATGTACGGAACCCTTCGTGCGCGAGTCCGATTCGCACTCTTCGTCCGTTTACGGACAGGCTTTAGTATGGTGATAATGGGCCCATAATTATTATTATTTACAACTGTCATACCCATTCGTCGCAGTGTTGAGCAGGTCCGAGAGGTGTTTCAGCGTGCGGTCGTACAGCCTCACGTTGGAGACGAAGCTGGAGCCTTCAGGCAGCGAGGATTCCGACTCGGAGCTCAGGGAGAACCGCACCGGTTGGAACACCTGCGAATATTGCACCAACAGTTATACCCTATCCAATATAACAGACAACTTGACAGAAAAACTAAAACTTCATAAAATCCACTTTTTAAACACTACGGATGTTACCAAAACAATTGGAAAGAATCGAAATGGTTTATTCCGTTGAACTAACAGAAGAGTTGTTATCGCCATCACTGCAATCAGCACTTAAACTTATTTGGATTTTATGAAGTGTTAGGTTAGCTGTCAAGTTGCCTGTTTATTTATTTATTTATTTATAACAAGGCACATCAACAATGCAAACACTTACATTAAAATAAACAATATTCACAGAGTTCATGTGTTTGCATCAACCTGTTATATTAGATAGGGTATAGCGAACATTTAGCTCTTTTTCTTAGCTGTCTAAGGCAGGCCTTTTTAATTTAGAGATTTTAGAGGGTCCCCTAGTAGCCCAGATGGCCCTTAAACTTAGGTCAAAGGGAAACAACCGCTAGGTGGCCCCTGAAAGGAAATAAGCTCTAACATATTTTATTATATGGATCGTTCGCGAAATCTACAGTTCAGTTCAGTTCAGTTCAATTTTTTTATTGACCATAAAATCATACATATTACTTAGTCAACGTCAATATAATATTAATATTTTTGTATACTACCGCCCGTTCGGAAGTTGTGGGCTTAGGGATGGAGCAAAGAAGGGCAAGAAACCTCCCCCATTAGATACCTACTGCAAATGGAGTATTGAAAAACTGGCTGTAATGTAGCCGCAGCCGCGCCTCTGCCTCCCCGTATGGGAAAAGGCGTGACGGTATGGTAGGTTGTTACACATGAGTTTTTTGACTCAACAACGGGTGAAGAATGCTGGACAGATATACATATAGAAACATATACAAGGCGAACGTTTAGTCTATTTGTGATAAGAATGCAGTGATTCAATTTAAATCTGTTAACACACACACACAGGACAGGACACAACCTTCGCGTTCGAAAGTTTGCCTTCAACTGGTCACTGTTAACTTGGCTTGATAATTGGAAACGATTTGATTGGTGACGGGGCGTGGCTAGGCCGCCGGACAGTGATGACTTTACATTCTTATCACGAATAGACTATAATGGCCGATTTCACCAACAGTTAGGGGACATTTAGCTCTTTTTCTTAGACGCCTAGCGATTGTTTCGGAGGCCGGTTTCTGAAATTTAGGGGGTCCTAGAAGACCCTTAAACTTAGATCAAGACAAATCTACCGCTAGATGGTACTTGGGCCCGAATTCTACTGTACACAAGCATACCACAAGCCTGGCACAAACTTGAATACGACGCATTTGGTATTCTACTAAATCTCACAAGCGCCAGCGAGACGCCGGCGTGACGCCAGCCTACTTCGTATTCTACTGTCCGCTGCCGCCGTTCCAACGCCGCCGGCGTCTCGCTGGCGCTTGTGAGATTTAGTAGAATACCAAATGCGTCGTATTCAAGTTTGTGCCAGGCTCGTGGTATGCTTGTGTACAGTAGAATACGGGCCCAGAAAGGAAATAAAGTGTCCCCTAAAATTTAGGAATGGTTAGTGAAATCGGGCATAAGAGTACTACAATTACCGTTGTCTGCGCTTCCTTCAGCCTATTGTGAAGGTCGTGAATCTGATCCTTGTACATCTTCGCGGCTTCCGCGGCCCCCGCCTTCTGCCTTGAAAACTCCAACTGGAATGGAAAATTTGATATTTGTATATGAACAAACAAAAACATCAAGATATAAAAACCTTTGACCGATTTGAAAATATTTTTCCAGAGATGAGCTGGATCGAGTTTTTGCCCCCAAAAACCCCTTTAGAGAAAGAAGAAGAACCAATCATCTTAGACAGGGTGTAATGAATCATCCCTCATATCATAATCTGACGCCACCCGGACTAATAGCTCTTTTCTGGATTCAGTTAAAGTATCTGTGATCTTAGGGCCCTTACACACGGCGTTTTTTTACGCTCGTTTGTATCGATACAAACGCAAGTTGAACGCTCAGCAAACGCAAGGAAGCCGGCACGTTTTAACCTTTACACACTATCCTTGCGTTTGTATCGATACAAACGCCACGTCTCTCGAACGCAACTAGGACGCGCTGTAAACGCGCGCTTGTATTGCGCCTCTCCTCACCCCGCCGCTCCCCGCTACGCCGCTTACGGCGCGTTTCAATTGCGTTCAACTTGCGTTTGTATCGATACAAACGCGCGCTTACAGCGCGTTTTATTTGCGACCAGAAAACGTGTAAAATCTGCCGAAACGCGATGAAAACGCGCAGAGGACGCGCGCATCAAAAACGCGCGTCGTCAGAGCGTAAAAAAAACGTCGTGTGTAAGGGCCCTTAGGCATCGAATTAACCAACCTAAAAGCTTCGGCACATCACTGCGGGGTCGGACGGTTGCTAAGTGTATGCTCAGCGGACCCGCTTTTAACCCCCGCCCGTTGGTGTAACCTGCTAATGTTGCTTGTTTTTGAAACCGGCCCCGCGACCAACCCGCATGTGATATCCCGAAGCCTTAAGACGGCGCCCTAGGCAAAAACAGCCTTTACACAAATCGCTCGGAATTATGAGTATTATTGCTGTACGTTTTTCCACTAGCTTGTTTATCACGAGTGTCAGCGTGACTTCCCTTTCCATAAACGTAATTTTATTAATTTTGCTCGATAGAAAAGTCTCCTGAAGTTGCCAGAAAATCTGTCTGTCACAATGTCTTATTTTACAATTTCGCACCGCTTCTGAATTTGTGTTCTTGTTATTTATTTAATCATTATAAAAATGGCACAGTATGTTCCTCAGTTAGACTTGCTTGGCTTGGCTTTAACCTTTTTTTATTTAATCTCCTCTAAAAATAAGTTAAGGATGAAGTGCCCGCCCTTAAGGTTTATCATAAATACCTTGACACTTTCCATATCCAATATTTTGAGCTGCGCGTTCTTTAGTTCGCTCTGAAGAGTCGCCACCTTCACGTCTAGCTGCTGAATGGCGATATCGCGTTTAGCCACCTCCTCTTTCGAGACTCCTTGCTGCGGGAATAAAGAAGTAATAAATACGGCATATCCCGGGATATACGCCGATTTAAGATGGATTGGATTTATTGGACAATATGTCTGGGAATAAATAATTTATTATTATTATTATTATTAAGGATCACGTGAAACTGAAATTACATACGTAAGCCATGTAACGCAATCGGAGCAAATAGATAAAAAATATATTAAAACATCCCGACGAATTGTAAACCTCCTCCTTTGGGAAGTCGGTTAAAAATACACAAAAACAACTGTGCAGGGAGGCAGTAGTTCATAAGCAGGAGATGATTGAACGAAACTGTGTACAGGTCGTCCAAGTTTCTTGGCATCCACGTTTCTTGGGGAAGCGGCGAGAGAAAGAGAGATCAGCGGGGCAATTCTGGCGCCAGCGAGATCATGTCCATGGTCGAAATATCGATTTTGAGATACCGAAATCTCTATCAAAAACAAGAAAAAGCTATTCTTACGACTAGCCTTTCTACCAACCGAGATATCTCGATCCGTTTTCGATCGAAATAAGTGTAAATCGAAATCGTTTTCGACGGATTTAAAAACCGATATCTCGACTGGGGAGATGATCTCGATAGCGCGAGAATCGGGGGCCAGTTGCCAAGAACCCTGGCGGGACTCGTACGAACCACTGTCGAATCCCGTATGGGAAGGAAGAAAACAAACCAGGTCTTGGATATTCCCACGATACAGGGTATCCTAGTGTGGGGCTAGAAGCAATGTATGTATGTATACCTTGCGCGGGTTAACATGGCAATAGCGTTCATTAACCCGCCGCGGCGTCGGTGGCAGCAAACGTCAAATCGCATACATTTTGCAGCGGGTCAACGACCGCTATTGCCATGTTATCCCGCGCAAGGTATAAGTAAATGTTATACTTACTTCAGTGCTCTGCAGTTTCTTCTGCAACTTGTCTACAGCCAATTGCAGATCGTCTATCTCCCCGGCATGTCTCTCCTCTGCTCTGTCGCATAGCAGCTGTTGAAAGGAAATAATTCACCAAGTTAAAAACTTAAAAAAACCGACCGACAAATGCCGTCTATAGACCCGAAAACGAGCCCACGAAATCTGTCTCCTGGCAGTGAAGTCTATACGTATTACATAATATAAACAAATATACGATCCTAACAGCCAGAATTTATCTCGCGACAATGACTATAAACTCCAAAAAGACTGGATGTATAATGTCATCCAGGTAAAAACAAATTAAACTTCACAGTTTTTTCATGTCGAAACCAAACTACTGGACCGATTCCTGATTTTCAAAAAAATGGGACCAAACTATTGGGCTTCCCTTTAGAACAAAGAAATATTTTTTGAAATCGGTTCATAAATAGTACCAGTTTCGATGTAACAAACATTAAAAAAATAATGATTAAATAACCGGCCAAGTGCGAGTCGGACGTTTTACGATATTTATTGATGTTGTATTTATGTAATTGTTTAAGCAGTCTATTTCTTAGCAATAGGGGGGTTTCATGTATGTGTAATATGTATTATATTAGTATATACTTTTATTGTACGCGCAGTTCCTCCCCTTACCTCCTATCATCTCCGTCTCCTACCCAACATAATTTGCTGGAAGAAATCTCTTATTAGAGATAAGCTCGCCTATGTACACGATTTTTCTATAAGCTATCTGTTTGCAGTTATGTGAGTACAATAAAGAAATTACGAAATTACGAGTAAAAGTAGACTAACATGAATATTCTCCAGCTTCTCTTTGAATTGGTCTCTCTCCTTCGTGGTGACGTCGACGATCGTCTCTAGAGACTCCTTCTGCCACGTCAACTTCTCATTCTCCACTATCACCTGAGAATAACAATACAGACATGTTAGGAATATGCTCTCCATGTATTGGGGGCGATTTGGGAGGTGACAGAAATAAACTATATAAACTAACTTAAGGTCCGACAGGTCTTGCGCGGTGGCCACAGATTTTAATTAGTTTGCTTAATTTAATTCGCGTCGTCTCCCGAATCGCAGGCACTATTTACATAACATAAGTATTTTAAGTGTATAAGGGCCTTATCACACTGGTGGCGATTTCAAAGCGAGTCGATCGGGCAGCGAGCTCGCAGAGTGCGCAGGTATTGCGCCGCGGCGGACATTTCGCACCCTTCGCAGCAATCGATACTCTTATCATATTTTCCACAAGAGAATCGGGCCCCTGGTAAAAATAACTGTTCCCATACCTGTCGCCTTTGCTTCTCAACAAGCTCCAACTGTGCCGTCAGCTTATTGATGACGTCATCGTCAGGCGACGTCACAAACTCGATCGCGGACAGCGGCGCCGACTGGTCGCCCGACTGGTCCGATCGCTCCATCGCGTTGGACTGATCGGGCAACACATCCGGTGAGGCGGTTTCAGCGGGAGGAGCTATGACGGATTTGTAGACGGATGTGTCAAGTGTGACAGAGTTTGGTGCGCTCGAGTTTTCGATCAGGCGTGTCATGTCGGACTTCAGTTTCTTGTTTTCTATGCGGAGCTGAAAGAAACAACATTTGTAAATTAAAAAGTATTGAGAAATCTAGTTTGATCTTAGTTTAGTTTGTGTCGCCTCCCGAATCGCAGGCAATGGGGGCGTTTTGGGAAGTGTCAAAACAAAACCACTGAACTGACAACTTTAAATCATATTTTTTATTGCACGGAAATATTAAAATACAATCACAAGTAATATTATTAGCAAAGGCGAGCTTATCTCTAGAATGAGTTATCTACCAGCAAACCTAGGCAGGACAGGAAAGTGGATGCACGAGGACAGTCCTGACAAATTTGACAGCTCAGCGCGTTGGCCACAGATTCCATTTACAGACACTAAATTTTATTTAGTTTGCATAGTCTAGTTCGTGTAGCCTCTCGAATCGCAGGCAAATATTTACACAAATAAAGAACTTTGATTTCAAAGTGCGTTTGCGTCGATGGGCTGGCCCCCTGTCACGCAAAATAAAGTATTGAATTGAATAACTGGCTGAAAGTGGGCACAATAGGCTTGTGGCCAAGGTAATCCAATAAATCTAGGAACAAGTCTTAAGTTGAAGCATTATGTAAAATATGGCTTGACATTCTCAGAATTGTATATTTCCAGGAGATATATGTATTTTATAAAGTCAATTTTGTGCAAAAACAGCATTTGATGGCACTTTTACATGACGTCATTCTGTTGTTATTCCATAGAAATCAGGAACAAAATTTCCGTTTTGACACTTGACAGTTCATAAAAAGTATCTATTTTGACTTGACAGGCCACAAGCCTATTGTGCCTCTTCCGCCCCGTATAGGAAATGGAGTGACGCTATGTAGACCACGATCTTTAGTTCTGTTTTTTCATAGATTTTGAACTTCACCTCAATGTGGGTAGGTTGAAAATCACGGGCCGTGGGCTTTAGACGGACGTTTGTGTATGTTATGTTGTGAGTCCCCCTCGCCCCGACGTCAATTATTCTCCATTGTAAGTTTGTTCGGCCTAATGTCCTTATGAGAGCATACCGATTAAGAGACCGGTGACCGCGTGAATTTCCCATACAAACGTAATACAAAAATGATTTGAATTTGAGAAATAGTTTAACTTATTTAGACTGTTAATCGGATTTATACACTGTTTACGCAGGTTCCTGGTCTGTATACCAGGGTTCCACTTCAACCAATTTAAAAATATTTTTCAGTAATTTGAATAAGAACCTTGGTATACGACCAGGAACCTGCGTAAATACTGTATTAATCCGATTAATAGTCTAAATGGTTTGAACTAATTCTCAAATTCAAATCATTTTTGTATCACGTTTGTATGGGAAATTCACGCGGTCACCGGTCTCTTAAGAGAGAGGTTACATGCTCAGTCTGGTGTCAGTCTGGTCCAACAGAATGACCGGAGAATGATTGTGTACCCCACACGAATTGATCAGCCTGCTATCAGTCTACATAGACCGATCATTCTGGCGTCAGTCAAGTCAATCAAGACTGATAGACAGAACAAATGCTAGACTGAGCGTGTAATTTCCGTCTACAGATTTCATAGGTAGCTCACCCTCTCAACCAGGTCCCTGGTCTCATCAAACTTCTCCTTGTGCATGCGATGCGTCTTCAGCATGTCATCCTGACAGGACGCGATGAGCAGGAACTGCTCCTTCATGGATTCGTTGTTCTGTTTCAGCGTCTCCTTGAGGATCACGTTCTCGTCCAGGATTTCGCCGAATTTCTTCTGCAGGTGTGTGGTGGTGGAGTCGTCGGAGACTATCGCACTGGCGGCCATGAGGCTGGCTGGGGACGGCTGGAAACATTCAATAGACCAGTGATTCCTAACCTTTTCAATGTCCCTACCCCTGTAACAAGTATGGGAATTGAGTTTACCCCTACCTAATTTAAAATAATTAAAACCACACAAACTCTATTGAATAGACGGTCATGTGCGAGTAGGACTCGCGAACCAAGGGTTCCGATCACGCTTAGAGAGCGAAACTTTTGTGAGGTTTCTGTATAAAAAAATTAAGTATGATGATGTCATTCATGTAGACAAGTAAACATTGTTTTGCAGAGAGATAGAAATGTGCAGATTTCAGATTCTTCCCTTTGTGTATGACCATGCTTTGTGCCAAATCTCTTGATTGTAGGCCTACTGGAAGTACCCTATAGGTTTATGAAAATCCAACAATTTACAGCATAAACGGTCGTAGCGTTCGATTGCGTTGAAGTTCGATTTTTTCACAGTTCTATGCGACTACAGACCTGAGCAATCGATATAAATTTCAGCTTGATACGTCCACGCGCTCTCGATTTAAAGGTCGTGACATACGGACAGACAGACAGACGGTCAGACGGACAACAAAGTGATCCTATAAGGGTTATTTTTTTTTCTTTTAAAGATCGGAACCCTAAAAATAAAATTGACATTAACCCTTTCAGACTAGAGATTGTCATTCTCCTGGCCGAAAAGGAAACAAAAATGACATTAAAATAATTGAAACAAAAAGTAAACTTTAGAAAAAACCGACTTCCACAAACCCTATTTGATTAGATTGAGTTTAATACAAACTGTAACCCCTTATCCCCCCACCCTTGGGGAATTAATTTTGTCAAATCCCATCTCAGTGCTACCCCACGCTACTAAGGAACCTCTGTACAAAGTTTCATGGCTCTAGGTCCACCGGTTTAGGCTATGCGTTGCCTGCCCGTCAGCCACGCATTGTATTTGTACCTAGTATTGAGCAGATCTGGTGGCCATATGTGGTCTTCATCAGCAGTTCCGCATCACAATATTATGCTTACCATGTGCATTTGCACGAGTTATTATGAAAAACACAAAAATCACTATAGGTCTGCCTATAATATTTGAAGAGTTCCCTCAATTTCTCCAGGATCCCATCATCAGATCCTGACCTGGTGTCAATGGGACCACCCTTGAGGTATTACCTATACGCCGAAAAAAGATTTGTTCAAATCGGTTCATAATTGGCGGAGTTATCGCGTAACAAACATAGAAAAAAAAAAAAAACATACGGGTCGAATTGAGAACCTCCTCCTTTTTTGAAGTCGGTTGATTAGGGGAAATTAAGTTCTCATCTGTCAAAGTCAAACACTATACAGGGTGTTCTGTAGATGAATGTCCAAACGAAATCAGCAGCAAGATGAGGTCATTTGCTAGGTACTCACGTAACCATATTTTTCTGGACTTTGCCCCATAGTAAATGATTTGTAGATTTTTGAAAAATGGCCGAAACTAATCGTTTCTCAAACTCACACTAAAAGTGCAAAACAGCATTTTATTATCTCCTCCAAACTGTTATGAACTCTAGCAGGGTTAATTAAAACATATCAGATGAATAGGTATCACATTATGTTTACATTACTACTCATCTGTAATTATAATGCGCCATTTACTCCACCCACACATTATGATCTCAATTAAATAATGTAAGCTACAAATGGGTTCAATAATGGTGCAAGCCAAAATGCAACCAATTACTTATGGTGTATATTTGAATATATTATAATCTCGTAAACCTTTAGATTTTGATGAATAATTTATCTTAAGTACATTATGCGAATGTTCTAAAACGGTGTGATGGAAAACATCGTGAGGAGACCTTCATTACTCTATAGAGCTGCGGCGATGGGTTTCCCCCATGTCTTCAAAATGGAGGAGTATTGAATCTCTGGCTAAAAGTGGGCACATTTGTGCCTCTGCCACCCCTATGGAAAAAGAATAAAATTTGTTTGTTTTGTAATAGGTAATTTTTCTTCTATGATCTTCTTCTTCTACGAAATTCGAGTTTGGAAGCTTGGATTTCTGGTACCTATTCTGTATTTTTGCAAAACAGGCTTTCCTATAAAATGTGAATGAAAATAATTTGTACTCACACAATCCCCAAGTTTAAAATGAGCCTTGAACGCCATATTAGCTTCCACCGACAGATCTTTCATAGCATCATCAATGTTTGGTGCTCCATTAATTGGTGGGTCTCTGACCGGAATGCCGTTACACTTGAGATCCAAGCTGGTGCCCGGAGATGTTCCCAGGATGATGAAAGACTCTTCTTCATTGAGATCATGATTGGTGGCCATGTTTGAACATCACCTGTCTGGAAAATTATACTGGTTGGTTAGTTAGTTGGTACCTAGAAGACTAAAATAGATCAAGAATCATGTGAAAGTTTAAACTAATCCTTCCACTCTGTTCTTCTGTTGAGAGAAGAATCAACAGTAAAAATTAGCATTATTTTTCTTAACCTTTACTGTGGCTTGATTACTGATGAAAACTTAATTTCCCCTAATTTCAATGTCAAATATTTTTCCTTCTCAGCCAGGAGAAGAACAATCTCTGCATCATGTGGGAAAAGGCGACACTGAGCTGTTCCAGGAAACAAGCAATGCTTTAGGATCTTTTCTTCCTCATAGTTAATGCGTAGGAACAGAATGTCCGGTTGTCCTTGGCAATAATTGCCTATATTATATGTTCATAATTCTTTATTGCACAGAAAACAATGTGATGCATAGTCTTATAAAACAAATGTAAATAGGCAAAGGCGAGCTTATCTCTAAGAGGAGATTTCTTCCAGCAAACCTAGGCAAGATAGGACAGATTGTGCTGAGAGAATAATCCAAGTGTACAATAAATAAAATGAAGCTAGATGAAACTACATATAATATCTACTATAATATATCTACACAATAAAAATGCTACATAAACCTAAATACTAGTGGCTCTGTGAGCTGTAGACCTCGCGAGTATGTCGGTGGGAAAGCTGAACTGCTAACACACATAAAAAAATAACCCAAATAATTTTCTTTCAATAACACATACAAACTTATGAATGTACCTGGTTACGTACATGCAGTATGAAAGTAGCCGCACCAATAACTTTGTAAACTACATTTCGCGATCTTTTATACAACCTATTGACTTTTTACTAAAATTATATAATCTGTTTCACTCTCATAGTCTTTACAAATCCAACGACACCTCATTTGTTAATATCCATCGAGCCGTTTGGGTTGTAGCGATTTTTTTACATTTTAAAACCCCATATTTCCGCCATTTTGAAAAAAATCAAAAAACTGGCTCGAGTAAAAAATTCTATTTATTTTTCCAACCTGCTCACAAAATTTCACGAGAATCGGTTGATAAATGCGACCTGTAGAGGAGAACAACCGGACATACAAAAGCATTTTTGCCCAAACCTGAAACGGAGACGCTTCGCTCGCTCATCTGTTTCACTCTCATAGTCTTTACAAATCCAACGACACCTCATTTGTTAATATCCATCGAGCCGTTTGGGTTGTAGCGATTTTTTTACATTTTAAAACCCCATATCTCCGCCATTTTGAAAAAAATCAAAAAACTGGCTCGAGTAAAAAATTCTATTTATTTTTCCAACTTGCTCACAAAATTTCACGAGAATCGGTTCATAAATGCGACCTGTAGAGGAGAACAACCGGACATACGAAAGCATTTTTGCCCAAACCTGAAACGGAGACGCTTCGCTCGCTTCGCTCGCTCGGTCAATTAATACATATATTAAAAATAAATATATTATCCAAATAATTAAACATTTTCTCTGGTATAAATGGAAACACAGTGAATTGAAGTAACAAATGTGTACACGACAGAAATAGATAGTCGATTGTGAAACCACGGAACCACGACAACATAAGTAATTCCACTGCGGAACCCTATTTTAACGAAGGAATGTTGTTTACGAGTTGGGTACGCACACAAAAAATCGGTGGATAATGTAGATCATTCTAGACTGCTATTGTTGCTTGTTTGCTTGTTGTAGATCATTCTAGACTGCTATTGTTACTTGTTTACTCTAAGTAGGTTGTTGTTTATTTGAAGGGTGGAATTATCTAGAACCCAATTTGTCAGGTATAAATACAGAGTCGAGTTCCGGGGTAGTCACTTCTCAGTCAGATCAGATCTCAGTAAGATCACTTCTCAGTAATATCTCAGTAAGATTACTTCTCATAATAGTAAGTAATAGTAAGTTCTCATTCAGTCAAGTACGAGATACAAGACTCGAAATAGTAAAGTGCATATAGTGAGTGTAATAATTAGTGTCCATAGTATAAGTGAAGTGATTGTGATAGTGTCTCAGTATTTAGTGTCATAGTATTAAAGTCAGTGCTTTTCGTCATAATTATCAGTGTTTTTCTTCACTCGTATTGGAGTGGTGCAGATACCGGATAGTACGTTTGAGTGGTGTTCAGAAGGCAAATTCCTGTACCCCACATTTTGGTCCTTCGAGCCGGATCACTGCATCATCATGCCACCAGTAACGAGGTCTTCAGCGAAGAAAGACGACGGAAAAGTGCAAGAGTCTATGGCAGACGACGTCACAACGAGCATCACCACCGGCAACACGTCAGCAGAGTCTCTTGCATCATGTAGTGGCATACCTCCTAGGCCTGTCAGCGGTCCGCCCTTCGTCGGGTTTCCGGATTCCGCTGTGGAGGCTGCCAGCGAGGACTCTGTAGGCTTCGGCGGCGTGCCTCATGCTCATGTCAGCGGTATACCTTCACCATTATCGCAAGGTGCCGCTCATGAGGCCGTCCATGCTTCGGGTGATTCCTCAGAGACCGGCAACACGGTCATCACTTCGGACGGGCATACACTACACCGAGGCGGTCCGGGCGACGAAGTTCTATCATCGACTTTGGTTGCAAACCGCACAAGGCGGTCATCACGTTACTCCAGCGTCACCGGATCCAGCACATCAAGGAAGTCGATCAAGAAGCAGCGGGCTATTGAACGGGCTCGGCTAGAAATGGAGTTAGCTATCGCAGACAAGAAGGTGGCTGTCTCGGATAAGGCGATAGCCGTCTCAGACAAGGCGATAGCCGTCTCGGACAAGGCGGTAGCCGTCTCGGACAAGAAGATAGTCGAAGCCAAGAAGCTGCTATTTATCGCTGAGGAGTCAAGCGATGAAGATGAAGAGGATGAGGTCGAGTCAGTTGTCGATACGGGACCTAACCCGTTAGCACAGAAGATTGACGATTGGCTACAGCTTCACGACCAACCGCATCCTTCGCGCCGTGACAATGCAAGCTACCTACAGCAACCTGCATCAAAGCCAGCAATGCCAGTCGCAGAACTCATTGGACTGGAAGCGCCGCAAGCTACTGAGAGGTCGACGTCCATCAGTCCTCCGGCAGCAGCAAATACTGCAGCGCCGCGGCCCAGCACGAGCTTTGCAAGGCACCTTGTCAAGGACGGTGCGATTGCCGGTTCAACACCGGCGGGAGTACAACAGGAGGCGCCGAAGGTTAAAGAAGAAACAGCGCCACAACCTGCTGCTGATGTCACACGGACTCTAATGGAAGGTCTGCAGCAGTTGATTTCTGCCAACGTTGCCATGGCTACGTCCGCACAGACTCTCCGACCAACTCTGGCTCCCAAGTACATATCGGAGCTACCCGCGTTTGATGGCAAAGTAGGAGAGTGGCTAACGTTTGCCGAAATATATGAGGAAACGAAATCGCGTTTCGACGAAGGAGAGAACAAGGCACGCTTGAGAAAGTGTCTGAAAGGGGCTGCAAAAGACATCGCCGATGGATTATTGAGAGCTGGCGTTGGGACAGCTGACATCATGGAGGAGCTTCAGCGCAACTTTGGCCGGCCTGATGCCATCATAGCCATGGAAAGAGAGAAGCTGCGCACATTGCCGAAGCTAACAAATCAGCCAAGTGACATAGTGGCATTTGCATCCAAAGTAGGCACAGCCACTGCCACTATCCAAGCTCTCAAAAAGCCTGCATATCTTCACGACCCAACAACGGTCCACATGATTGAAGATAAATTGACACCGCTCTACCTCTCCCGGTGGTTTGACTTTGAAGAGCAGCAGCCTGAAGATCAACCTGAGCTCCTGAAGATGGCTGCCTTTCTGCGAGCAGAAAGCCTAAGAAATAGTCGTCACACACGTCCCGAGGAGCTGCGAATCGAGCACAAAAGAGAACCACCACGACGGGAACAGTACCCTCCAGTGAGGAAACAGCAGCAACGCGTGCATGTCATGGACACTACCTCACAAGAACCCCAATGTCGTGTTTGTGGATTGAGCGGCCATCGCATCGAAAAGTGTAAGATCTTTCTAGAAGCAGATATGAAGAAACGATATGGATTGGCAAAGGACAAGAACGTTTGCTACAGATGTCTGAGGCACCGCAACTTTGCACATAAGTGTAAATACAAGCCATGCGGTATTGAAGGCTGCGAACGATCCCACCATCGTCTTCTTCACACGGACGAACCGCCGACACAACATACTCCAGAGAACGACGGCTCCGGATCCTCCCGAGAATCACCTAAGATTCACCGGATCACTTCAACCACGAGTGGAACTGAAGCTTGTCAAGCCAGGAAGACTGCCTCATATCTGAAGGTATTACCTGTCACAGTAACAGGACCTAAAGGCAGCATGGAAACCTACGCGTTCCTGGACGACGGTTCGACAGTTACGCTGCTATCTAAAGAAATGGCCAACAACATTGGAGCAAAGGGTCCTCAAAAGCCTTTGCATATTGAAGGAGTCGCAGGCGCCCGAATATCTTTGATGGAGTCAGAAACCGTGAACTTCAGTCTGCGTGGCAAACATGCAAACAAAACGCATGTCATCACCGCACGCACTATAGATGACTTGGGTATGTCATCTCAGACTATATCAGCTGACGTCGTGAAGGATTGCTACCACCTGAAAGAAATCAGCGATCAACTGGTCTACGACAATGCTACACCGACGATCCTTATTGGCCAGGACAATTGGCACCTGTTGTTGCCAAGTGTTGTGAGAAGCGGAGAGAAGGGCCAGCCAATCGCCTCGCTTACTGAGCTAGGCTGGGTCCTTCATGGCACTGGATCTACGCAGTGCCTACAACACGTTCATCGCATTTCCAGCCTATATGAAGAATGGGATCAGCAAATTCGTGACCACTTCACGATTGAATCACATGGAATAGAACCTAATCGCCCTCGCTCTGACCCCGAAGTACGCGCCATTCAACTATTGGAAGAGAACCCAGAGCGACATCCCAGCGGTGCATTCGAGACAGGATTACCATCGAAAACTAAGAATCCTGCCCCAAGCAACGACGAAGCAGCGCTGCACATACTTCAGGGAGTCGAGAAGAAAATAAAAGTCTCAGACGACGCGACCAGAGCTCCAGAAGACATTGGATCACAACAAAGTTGGTCCATAAGACCTGAATTACTCGCAAGCGAGGAAAACAAGCCAGGACGAGAAGAGGCACCACCTTCGCCTGAAGATACTGGCGAAGAGAAAAAAGTAAAGATTGGTGCTACCAAGCACACAAGGATATGTCTACGGGAAGCCTTGCCAGAAATATCAAGATTTTCTTCGTGGCTGCAGCACATAAGAACAACTGGCAGAGTACAGCAGTTTATTGATCTCAGTCGTAAGAAGAAATGCTCAGCCAGGCAAAGAAGTCAGAAGAATCTGGATTCAGATCAAGACTGGCAACGAAACAACCGTAAAAAGAAGACCTGGAGAATCCCTCAACGACATGCAGATATGTTGAGGGCACTCAAGGAATATCTGCCTGAACTCCAACAGCGGCAGGAGCCACCCGATAAAAGAAAGCCTATCACGGCTGACGACTTGGTCCTCATTGTCAACGGTACACTGCACAGAGACAGTTGGCCACGTGAAATCGTGACTACAGTGTACACAGGACCGGACGGCATCATCAGAACTGTGGATATCCCGACCAGCCACGGAATACTACGGCGGCCCACAAAGAAGCTTGTCGTCGTAATGCCAGCGTCGTGTACACGAGATGATAGTGCAGCTAGGCTACACCGGCGGGAGAAATGTACACGACAGAAATAGATAGTCGATTGTGAAACCACGGAACCACGACAACATAAGTAATTCCACTGCGGAACCCTATTTTAACGAAGGAATGTTGTTTACGAGTTGGGTACGCACACAAAAAATCGGTGGATAATGTAGATCATTCTAGACTGCTATTGTTGCTTGTTTGCTTGTTGTAGATCATTCTAGACTGCTATTGTTACTTGTTTACTCTAAGTAGGTTGTTGTTTATTTGAAGGGTGGAATTATCTAGAACCCAATTTGTCAGGTATAAATACAGAGTCGAGTTCCGGGGTAGTCACTTCTCAGTCAGATCAGATCTCAGTAAGATCACTTCTCAGTAATATCTCAGTAAGATTACTTCTCATAATAGTAAGTAATAGTAAGTTCTCATTCAGTCAAGTACGAGATACAAGACTCGAAATAGTAAAGTGCATATAGTGAGTGTAATAATTAGTGTCCATAGTATAAGTGAAGTGATTGTGATAGTGTCTCAGTATTTAGTGTCATAGTATTAAAGTCAGTGCTTTTCGTCATAATTATCAGTGTTTTTCTTCACTCGTATTGGAGTGGTGCAGATACCGGATAGTACGTTTGAGTGGTGTTCAGAAGGCAAATTCCTGTACCCCACAAAATGTTTGATTTGGTATGTATGGGCCTATTAGACTACTCTATCAGCAGGGCCCTGTCTGACTCACCTTCTCTTTCTAGTTGTTCTATCATGAGTGAGACGTCTATACAAATCGTGCCCTGCCGACAGCGTAATGTAAAAAGCTCTTACTCATGGATGGCACTAGAAAGTTCTTACACTGTCAATAATTATTTACAGAAGGTAGGTGGATGATTTGTAAGTTTTTTTTTATCACACCTGCTCTGAAAATACATACTAATTATACCAATTAGAGGGAAGAAACGCCTTTATCCCGCCCTTCAAATCCTTTCATCCCAAGGTATGGAAGTTTGTATGAAAATCCTTCCGACCCAAGGGTGGGAAGTATATATGAAATTCCATTACATACCCGGTTTTTTTATTTTTATTTGTCAGCAGTCATACTGCAAAGAGACTTAAACTGTCTACTAATTAAATTTCAAGTAAATTGTTACTGGCCACATACAGTTTTTTTTTTACCAGTTACCAACCTCCTTGGTGCATACAGAAAATTGAAAACGAAATTATTTTTGTATATAAAACGCGCGGAATCACGGAAGAAGTGGCTGCATGACCTTATGATCTTAGCCTACTCCAGAAACGGGCGAATAAAAAAAGGAAAAGCCCGCGCATTTTCGCAAAAACTTCGAGCAATACATTTTCAGAAAATGAAGTCGTTTTCTTTTCCTTTTGCCAACGTATGAAATTTTCATAAGTAGGGTAAAGGGTACTAATTCCAGCACCCCCCCATTGATTGGCACTCTGGACTTTGAACACAATTATTAAGAATTACCAGATAAGAAAAGTAAAACAAAAATTTCTATTAAATCCACCATTTCGTAAGTGACAACACCAAATTGGTAGTTTTTAGATGAAACTACTGGCAACTCTGTGAAAAAATGTTCTTTCCCAACATGTCTCTGTGTGGTGCGGATTGTTGAAATCGTTACGATTTTTGTTAAGAAACAGGTGACTGTTGAAGCCTTTTTACTTGTTATTTTGGAAGTCTAGATGCGAGTTAATGGTTTTGTTGTTATTATATGAGTCAAGTTATGATATTTAGCAGTTTTTTATTGTATTTCAACGCCTAAAATCAGTTTTAATTGGGGCCAACCATTGTAACCTTAAGTTTCTATGAAGGTTCAGTTCATTGGCACCGGGGCTAATGATTGTTAAAACTATTTCAGAATTTTTAATTGCAATTAGTACCTAAATTAATTGCGACGAATGAGTTGTTTAAAAGTATGCACTCAAAACTGTCATCAGCCCTCTTTAAACAAATGATGGCACTGCTAATCATTGTACTTTTTGACCATTGGCACTGCTGATGATTGTATTCTAAGTGGGGCCAATCAATGTACTGAGTTTTTACGATTATGCTTTTATCTAGTAGTGATGTGCACATTTTATATTTTATTTTATTAAAAGTTTGGAAAGGTTAGAGGTTAGAGGTGGGTATTTTCACCAAAAATGTTTTGTATATAGGGTATTATAGGTATAGATAGATAAGGTACCCACATTCGAATGAGTCGAAATCTGAGGTTCTAGCAGGTTCTACGGAATCTACGGATAGATAGGTAGATTTTCTAGTCTGATAGGTTCTGAAAGTTCTAGGTATTTTATTTTATTTCCCATCACTATTACTCAATGGAGTACATTCATTGGCACCTCACGTGTATAATGATTGGCATGCCAATCTTTATACTTATTATAGGGCTAATCATTGTGCTGAAGGGGCCAATGAATGTACTTTTGGGTAATTTTACACTATTTTGTGAATTGATGAATTAAAATTAGATTTTAGAAAGATAAATCAGGTTTTATTAGGTTCTTAGATCCCTATAGTAGTAGAAAACACAACATCATGATAGTTTCAATAGCTAACTACATAGATATTGAACCTCAAACATGAGATTTTCCTTAAGGTGCCAATCATTGTACTGCTTACCCTACTGCAGATTTCTATGCATTTATGTCTATAATTTTCCTCGTAGGTGTAATAAAAAGCACTATACATACCTCAGGATAAAGTACAGTTCCATACCTCAAATGGTTTGCGCCCCTCGTGGAACTGTCACTTTCTTCCCTCTGAAGTAATGTACTATTAAATCAACATAACCACAATGAAGGAATTGTCGCTGTTTTAAATACAATACATACAAGGTATGGCATATATGTATGGTATCTTGTAATTGGTGATGATATCAGGACAACAGATAGGAGCATAGTACAATGTACGCAATAGAATGGAATGAATATGCAACATACAAAATATTGTAATAAAAAGGCAGAGGTAAAGGAGGTATCCAGAATGAACCTATAAATAAAACGCAGCTGGAGAAAGTGTCACTAGCACCTCACTCGTGGTATTTCTCCAGCTGCGTGAGAAAAGAAAGAAACTTACTTGTAGAATCGATGCGGCGGCGAAGGTTCTACCGGTGCTGAAGATACACGGAATAGTTTGTTGTAGGTAGGTACATACGTTTACCCACTAATATTTACTAAACAAATCTCGCGTCACCGCCGCTGCGCCGTAATAAATATAGAAAACAATAAAAATATAAATCCGCTGCGAACGAAAACTCAAGCTACAGAGGGTACGGTACGTTCGAAAACGAGTAATAAATAATCAAATCACTCCGATGCAAAAATTACGCTTAAAACGTTCGGTAACGACCCGAGTGAAACCGAGGGTAACCGAATTACCTGACATCTGTCAAACAGTATTTTCGAACAGCTCAGGTACAGAACAGACTGTCTAGTTTAAGTTGGCGTTCCTGTGACGGGGCGCCTCCTACAAGCTACCAAGCTTTGAGAACTGTCATCACTACTGGCAAAATTAGTACGTTTTTTTGCCACACGCCAATTTATACTAGACAGTGTAGAGTGATTTTCACTCTGACAAGTGCGATTTCTCGCCCTGGTCACAAATTAATAAAGAGTTATGAACAGATTGGACACTGTACAAAACCATTTAACTAAAAAGCGACTCTTGCTACAACGCAATAAAGTACAATTCATTCATGCTGCGTAGCGCGTCGCACGCACTTCGATTATTTACCTAAAAGTTGCCCCTCTTTCTGTCGCGTAACTCTATCCTCGTTTGACGCGGCCATGTTGTCTTCTTGAAAAAAATAAAAAACTGAATATTTACTTACCAGCTACGAACCAATTACTATTAGAATAATTTGGGACAGTAACACATAATATGTATAGGTACCTACCTACTTACTTAATGGCTAGAAAACCTATCGACAGTCAGTAGGACAGTAACCTTTATTCATCTGTGCAGTGAGTGATTTTATTCTTATAATTATGCATGCAAATGAGATGCAATATTTGTTAGACATTATTTTTAAAGTACACGCGGGCAGCGGGCGGTGCAGGGCGCGGGGCGGTGGGGGGCGCGGTTGGCGCGCGGCAACCCACTGAATCTAGCGCCTTGCAAGGGGAGCGTTGGAGAGGCCTATGTACTTGTAGCTTTGTAGGGAATTTGCGGAGTGTCCCCGGCCTGCCCTGGTTCAGCGTAGTTAAAAATTACCTGACAGCAGCAGCAGTCAAACTATACTTGTCTCTTTTCATTTTCCGAGTGATTTTTAACTTGTTTCCGAACGTAGCCTAACTGGATGACAGCTGATTAAAATAAGAGCACGAGTATATAAATCCAACCCTTTCTTTTTATCTTTTACCGGTTTTTCTCTCTGTCATAAAACTCGTGCGCAAGTATTTCGTTCGGTCATTCACAGACAAAAAAATTGTATTCCCACATTTAATTTTGTATTTTTTTTTGTCATTCATTCATTTTCATATTTTCATTTGGGATTGGGGATCGGGAGTTTGTGTTTATTTTGTTGCAAATTATTTTATAATTTTGTAACAGAAATGTCTAATGAAAATACTCTAGACTTAAACTATGTGCAACGAAGCTTCCAGAGAAGCCTAAAAGAAGAAGACGATGTTGTAATCGAGGCTTACATCGATGGATACAACGAACTCGTGAAGTATGAATTAATTTATTGATGTGCTATTGTGCTCGGTGCTCGTAATCAAGTTGCATGCATGATATTAAATATTCTATTCCACAGGTTCTTAAACCTCATCGGCACAGTGTTTTCCTTTGTGAGTAGTGATGTGAAAAGTAAAATCAGAGTGATAGAGAAGTACCAAGAAGCTGAGAATGCTGTTTATTACGAATCATTCAAGAAAATGATAAAGTTTGAGAAGGAGACAGGCTTACACGAGAAGAACGGGCTTTCCGGGTCCAGGACCATGCTGCGCCTACATAGGGGCTTAAGTAAGTAATGAGTTATCATCACACTCTCATCAAAATTAAGTCAAATAGGTAAGTGGTTTATTTATTCACACAAGGCCAGGCCACATGAATGTGGGCTGATAATGATAGTTATAATTTTGAAAACTTTGTAACTGGTTTGCTGTTAAAAATCTTGGAAGGACTTTAGTTCCTGACCTACTGAAATTGACCTTGGGAGGGTTGAAGGGGGGAGGGGGGAGGTGGGGGGATGCCCCCCCTACTACTCCCCCCGAACGGAACTGTATAGTTTCTGAGTTATGATTTTTTTAATTTTTGGAGGTTACATAATATAAGGACTTTAGATCCTGACCTACTGACCTTGACCTTGAGGGGGAGAGGGGGGGAAGGGGGAGGGGGCAGATGCCTCCCCTACTTCTCCCCCCCCCGCGGAAGTGCCTAATTGCTGAGATATGATTTTTTAAAGTTTTGAGTTTTGAAGTTTTTTTGCATTGTTGGGCGGGGGAGTTGGAGGGGATGAGGGGTTGGAGGGGTTGGAGGGGGTTGCCAGAAGTAGGGGGTCGCCTCGCTCCGCTCCGCTTCGCTCCGGCTCCCGGTTCTGCTTATAAGTGTGTACCTAACAAACCTATCTTTAGTTTTCAAACAGGAAGTAACCTATAATTGATCCAATCGGATTCAAAATGGCCGCCCAACCAACAAAAACTCGGACAGACAACACCCCAAATGCACTCCGTTTCAGAAAAATTACAACTTTTAATTTATCAAAAGTGATATTTTACGTTTAAAATAGATTCATCTTTTCAAATATGCATACAACGAAACGTAACTAATGTATTTTGACCACAGACCATAGATTTTGACATATTTTTTGCGTTTTGTTACATAATTTTACAATATTTTCAGATTTTCAAAAAATCATATCTTAAAAACTACTAATTTCCGTTACCTGAAACTTTCAGGAAGATGATTAAATGACCCCAACTATACGCTAAAAAAGTTTTGACAGCCTAGTCAATAGGTCAGGAACTAAAGTTGAGCCAAAATCTTATATACCAATAGTTTGCCATTGTTTGGTTGTTCAAGTGGTGTGCTTCTGTGAGATAAGGGGTATCACATGATGCTGTCCTACTGCCTGTAAAATAACAAAAAAATAAGTGACTACAGTGTTTCTAAGTTGGAGATTAATTTATAGAATAACTGAAGGGTTGGCAGACTAAAGTACATAAGGGTCAGAGTGTACATAAGGGGGCGGAAGCCCCTACTTGTTAGGTTGTCTTGCAGAGAAAAATTTTCTAAGATTTTTTTTTTCTTTGGCGCCCCCTTATCTACACTTCGACCATATTTATGCATGTGTAATTATTACAGTATTCTTTTGCCTACACTAAAGGCCCCGCACATGTGGGCCATGTGCAGGCACTTCAGCCCCCTTACAGAAGATACAAGATACAAGATTGCCTAAACCATACAAACATTACAGGCATAAAATGTACAAACAACACACACATAGTTTTTTATTCAGTTTTTTTCTTCTCCTGTAAAGTTCAGTTTTTTGACTATGTCTGTACTTTAGTCTGCCAACCCTTCAATTATAAGAACAGTTTTAACAATGATAAAAAATACTCCTAGGAGCCTTTTCCTGATATTTTAGAATAGACCAGGGAAGTTTTTTTGGTACCTAAGTACACCAAATTATATGTAATTTTTCAAGAAATGATGTCATTTGCAGCTTACTGCTCGTTTTCTTGACATATTTGGTTTGTCTATCAAAACATGCAGTGGTGCCCTAATATCACACCTCGGACACACCATAGAACGTTCGTAAAATAATCACCTATTACTACCACATAACCAAATGATGTTTGTATGCATGCAAATGTGTGCGTAAACTTTGCTAGGGCGCGGCAAATGCAGCGATATTAAGTATACGCGTCGTCACTCGTCTGGCGTTCAGCCCTGTCTATTGATCCTTTAACTAATCCTTTGACGCCAGGGGTGGGGTGCGGTATCTGAATCAGTGCGGGGAAGGAAGTGGCAGTTCTGTATGGAGTACTATTATCTCTTCTGTGCTAATATGTCACTTATGTTGCTTATTATCATTTCTTGACTAAGTATACTTTCCCTCGCTTTATTTTAAGATGATATGCATGAATATCATCATCAGCCCACTTAATTATTAAAACTATCACTACATCATTCCAGATTTCATAAGACTGTTCTTAAAACGTCTCAGCGAGTCAGAGGAGAGTGCAAATACCTGCACAGTGTGTCAAAACTCCTACAATGAGACATTAGCGGAGTTTCACCCGTGGTACATACGTAAAGCTGCCACACTAGCCATGCATGCACTGCCATCCAGACCAGACCTATTGAGAAAGGTAAGCTTTTGTCATTACATTACATTGCTTTCATGTCTCAAAAAAGATAATTGCAATATTTGGGTAACTACTGGTTGTTTTATTAGATGACCCAACAAGTACATGCAATAATAGCCACACCTGTCAATAATAATGACACAATAGGATTATTGGAGTTATAATAATTCTGCTTCTTCAAACATGCCATATTGAAGTTAACACCCACCCAATATAAGTGAGGACAAATGAGTTTCAGTGTTTGTTTTCTACGCACAAACAATAGTAATAGGTGTTAAAATATCTGTGGTAACAGTAATCAATGAAGACTATAATAAACTTACCTTAGTATTTATTCCTTATCATATCAATTTATTTTCTGTCTTGGCTTATCTATATTTGCTTCAGACAGCTGATTTAGATAATGGAAGAAAGACAAGTCATAATTATTATCAACCATTCCATGTATCATTAATTCTTCAATTAAGATACAGGCAAAGATCGAATGAAACCTTATCTTTAGGATGTGGTTACCTTGAATTTTTTTTTCATTATCATAGGGTTCCACCGTTTCCCATTTAGTGCATATGCATAGTTGCGTCCTCTTTTACCCGGTAGTCAAATACTCAATTTTGTATGACGGGAGACCAGCCCATCGTCAAAGAACTAATTATCTTGTATCTTCTTTAAGGGGGTCAAAGCGCCTGAACGTGGCACACATATGCGGGGCTTTGTGCATTTCCCCTTCTCCCGCTCATTTAGTTCAGCCATCCCAACTCCAGCACAAGCTGGAGCAGGAGGCCTGGATGTTCAAGGAGCTCATGGGTCGTTGTAGGTCCTCCCAGAATAGCCATATTGGTTTCAATTGTGGATGGACATGCCAGAAAAATGTGCTTGACCGTCTCTTCCACTTCCATGCAAACCCTGCATAGGGGGCTGTCGGTTGCACCTGCAACTGTCAAGTGTTTGTTTAGTGTACAATGGCCTGCTATAAAGCATGTTAGTATTGTTATTTTGCTGCGTGGCAGAACTAATTAAGGCAGGCGAGGTATGAATAATTACAAACCGAGGTCAACGAAGATTGCAGAAGTGAGAAGCAAATATACCTAACTCAGGCAGGAATAGGAATAAGTGGGATGGGAATTGTGCGCTCGCAGCTAACCTGTAAGCCCCAAAACGGAAAAAAAAAAACAAAAAATAAGCTATTCCAGGGAATTACATTTCTGTTCATTCTTCAAATCGCTAGTAACAACAATTCTCCACATATTACAATTAATGGATAAATCATAATTTACTAAAAAAAAAATTGGTGAAAAATATTGGAAAAATGGCTGACTTTGGATTTATTTTATATAGAGAAAAAATTATTCAAACACGTTTTCCATCATGAAAACCCTAGATTATATAGTAGTCAAATTACATAGGTATGGTACCAGAACTTGATTACGATTTGCCGAGTATTTCCTGAAATACACACGAAAAAAGCACCCCTAATTTATTCACGAGGTCACGATTTTTCCATCACCACGATAAAACGTTGCTTACTAGTCGATAAATTATATCGTGAATATCATAATGTGAAAGTGATTTTGTATGGGAATCGCACGATAAAGATGTCGATATCCAAATATCGAATGCGCGAGCGAAAATCATTATGATATGTACGATATCATTTATCGATTTACTATTTTTATTTACTTTTGTTTTATTTCAACTAATTTATGTAATAAAGAAATTATGAATCTGTGGGAATGTAATTTAATGAATTTTGTGGGATGTATGTGTATCTATTCTATTCTATAAGATCCCGTATCTTTTGCGTTGCGTGACATTTTGACATTGACTTTTTCTGGCCATCATGACACCAGCTGCATCTGCACCGTTATTTACAGATCTTCGGCACCGAGGAGAGTTTGACAGCTGCCCTGGCGATTCTGCCGCAGACCCTGGCTTCTTGCGACGAGGTGTACAGACGGGTGGAGCATCTCTACACCACCTCCGACTTTCACGACTTACCTTAGCCCTCTACTTCTGGGGGGCACTGACCTTTGGTAAATCTGCTACGACTTTAAGGCCTGCTCAAGTGACAACTCAAGTTTAAAGACACTGAAATGCTGTCTTTTATCTTAGGTAGGTACGAAATTTTAAACAGCTCTTTGTGCATTCCGCGGATTCGGACAAAAGTTTCATAAAAAATTTAAGTTGAGGCCTAAAGTCGGAACTTGGTTTGTTTAATTATAGGCGATTGTTCCAACCACGAGTTGATGTTTAGTTAGTGCTTGTCAGTTATGCGACGCCTATACGCGCGCTCGGGAGTTGCCAGATATTGCAAACAAGAGGCTTTATTGCAAATTGCGTGGTGCACCGTCGGACTCGTGCTGTTGATGACAGTAAAATCTTGCCTGCTAAGAATGTAAATATACAGTGACATGTAACACGAAACATACATTTCCTCTAATACGTAGCGTAGCTATATGTATGGTAAGAGCGGCAGTAAGTACAAAATGTAGCTTAAGGGCGGGCCCTAGACAATCAGAACTTAGATTTCATCCTTAACTTATTTTTAGAGGAAATTAAATAAAAAAAGGTTAAAGCCAAGCTAAGCAAGTCTAACTGAGGAACATACTGTGCCATTTTTATAATGATTAGATAAATAACAAGAACACAAATTCAGATGCGGTGCGAAATTGTAAAATAAAACATTGTGACAGACAGACAGATTTTCTGGCAACTTCAGGAGACTTTTCTATCGAGCAAAATTAATAAAATTACCTTTATGGGAACGCCACGTCACGCTGACACTCGTGATAAACAAGCTAGTGAAATAACGTACAGGAATAATACTCATCATTCCGAGCGATTTGTGTTTTGCTAAAGGCTGTTTTTGCCTATAGGGCGCCGTCTTAAGCATGTCGCAGAAATTCAAGTTGGCAAAGTACAATATATAGATATGCTAATTATATTTATTTCTAACCTAGTTTTCAAGACATTAATTTCTCATCAAGGCTCATTTGCCTAGTTCGGCCTTGACAGGCAAATAAAAGTCTGTTACTTTTAAATTCGTCTAGGATTTTTCTTTTCTTACAAAACGTCGTTTTAGAACATAAAGATAAGAAAGAATACGCGTGCGCGGCGCATAGGTATTCAATCTTATCTCTTCAATTTAACACTTTTATGCGACCATCTGACGTAGGTTCATACTTTCTGCCCCCCAATACAGGGTGACATTTAATTAGCTGACCATATTTTGGGGAATGATAGTACCCATCATTATGAACAACTTTCCCCAAGAATAATATAGTCGCAAATGAAAAAAAAATTCTGCCCCGATCAGCTGATTTCAAGTTACTATGGGAGACCCAAAATTTTTTTTCGGCAGCGACCATATGTTCCATGGGAAAAGTTGTTCATAATGATGGGTACTATCATTCCCCAAAATATGGTCAGCTAATTAAATGTCACCCTGTATAACACCATGCCATTCGCTAATTTGATATCGTTCGCGCGCAACGCTAAGGACATGTACCCGATTTCACATTTGAAAACGATGAGAAGGCACGTTTCTTGCCTGTTGTCTAGGGGGTCGGTATTTATGAAGACTCGGATATTTTATTAATAATATTGTAAGAACATCAAAATCACGTTGACTCCGCAACCTGTCTATTCTACGCGTGAAAGAGGAACTCAATAACACTGATATTTCGATGCATAATAAATAATATAAATAAATGTCTGCGATTTGGGAGGCGACACGAACTATACTAACTATAATTAAAATGGTGTGTTTGAAAATGGAATCTGTGGCCACCGCGCAAGAGTTGTCGGATTTGAAGGTTGTCAGTTTAGTGCCTTTAGTTCCTCTAGTCAAAGTCAAAGTCCCAAATAGCCCCCAATTTTTAAAACGCAACAATTATTTTTATCGTTTTTCTATCAGTCGCCTCTGCCGTGCTCTGCCTATCATTTCTCTTTATTGTTCGCGTGATATCAAACAGTTTTCAACCGCTGTGTTTTTTTCCCATCCTTATTAATGTATCAGTCGAATAAATTAGAAATAATCACGGAAATAATCTCTATATTAGGGGCATATGTTTTGAGTTTTGATATAAGAGGTGTGATAGGTGTGAGTTGTGACTGATATTATTAGGTACTGTGCTTGCTGGTCTAAAATATACCGGGTGTTTGGAGTATGGTGCGACATAACATTTTTGGGAGTTAGGGACATCATTCTGAACAACTTACACTATAAACCGATTTGATCAGAGCAACTTAATTTTTCACTTCTCTATACAAATCGTCTGATAACCGCTTGGCCCAAAATGTATTGAGATGTCAAAAAAAAGTTGCTCTGATCATATCGCTTTTATAGTGAAAGTTGTTCAGAATGATTACCTCTACTCCCAAAAAAAAATTTGTCGCTGTCCAAACACCCTGTATTATCTTTAGTACAATATTACTTTTTTAAGCTTTGAGGCTTTAGACCATCGCTTTGGCCATACGAAAAATGTGTTACAAAAATGTATAATTAACTTTGGGCTCAATTCTGTAACAATTGCTCAGGTGAAATTTTGTAAAGTAGATTTTTATATATGATTCGACATCTCTTGATAATCTCTAAAGATATGTCTTTAGTAAATTATAAGTGTAGGTATGTATTTATTTTATAGTGTGCTAGCATTGCATGCGGTGTTATGCAACGCACACTAAATCCAAAAGCTAGATGGCACACACGCCACTACTTGCAAGGTCAACACTTTATGATAATATTTGGATATGATAGATATACGCTGCTTTGTATTCACTTTTTGCCCCTGTTCCACACATCGTAGGTATTTTAGCTCGATCTACCTATTCCGATCATAATTACTTATATTGATCAATGATGGATGATGCTAGTATTGTATCCAAAAGAAATGGGCAGTTAGGAAGAACTATAATATGACCATCTTACGGCTTTAGAAATTGCTTTTTGTATGTTAAGTAGATCATGATAATTTATTTGTTTATAAATAGATTTCTAGTAGAATAAGATGTTTAGTATGATCAGTACAATACGTATTTTTAAAACGGTATTTTAATCACTATGGGCTCTTCTCACGATGCAACCTGGCTTGTAATCGGTCGCTGCAACTCAGAAGGCAGGTTGCCTTGCAACCGCTAGAGAAGGACGGAACAGGAAGATAGACAGAGATGAAATACAAGTTGCAGGTGACTGATTGCATCGTGAGTAGAGCCCTTTACATCTATGAATTATATCACAGATATTATAATACTATACTATTATATCTATATTTCTGTGGCTTGCCTTTAATAATTATAAGTACTTAATGTATTATTTTGTCAAGATCTTCAGTAAGTATCATCTGTTAACATTCCCTTTCCAGACTGGAATAATATTGGAATCATAGAATGAAGTATTTTTTTTTAAGTTTTATTTAATTTAAATAAATGTGTTTTGAAAGATTACACGAAGTTTTTTTTCTATTATTTCTAGCATCAGATCAAATTTAAGGTTCCTTAGTTATTTCCATTCCTAACGTTAAATTACTACTAAATATGATATATAAACTAATGTGACCTTTCAATAATAAAAAAATATTATTCTCAGATCGCTATTTATTTATTTATTTATTAAAAAGTAATTATACAGTAAACAAAACATAACTTACATACAGTGTAAGCTGAAACGAAACACATCTCAACAATTCCAAATAATAATTTACATGTAGCTTACCCCTTAACTATCTTTTACATTACATTACCTACTATCACACAGGTGTTTTCTTTGCTTTTACTTACTAAAATGATTTGTTTTAAAGATAACAAAAATAGTGAAGTCAGGCGGAGTTAATTTAACTGGGCTATAAAACATTGATCCCAAAAATAATTTAAAAAACATTTTTACAATACCTTAGGATTTGAACGAATAACTTCTGTATAGGCACAGATTCAATAATATTATACTCATAGTATAGGTCAGTTATTATAACCTGGCTCATTCACCGTACTCACACTAATGCAATTTCGGTATACAGTTTGTTTGAAAATCGAAATAGGTAATCACAATAACGCCTTCGATTGGGTTGCGTCACACGAATGTAAAAAAGATCACTCTACATTTATATGCAGAAGCAAAACATTAACTGACTGAAACTTATATGTTAGTATGAAGGATTATATTTATAAGTTCGACCTTGAGAGAGAAACAGACAGACTTTTGTTGATGCCCATGCAGTGCAACGTTACGTTGCGCGCTTATTCACAGACACTACACAAGCGCAACGTGTCAATGTGTTTAACGCGCCAGCTTTTGATAACTGATCTATACAGGTCGCTACCAAGTTTCTTGGCGCCTTATGCTGGTACAAAAGAGACCCACATATGGGCGAGAGAGAGGTGAGAGCTCGTTTAAGTGCCAAGAAGACTGACGGTGCGTGTACCCCACGGAAACATAGAAAGGTAGTTAGGTTTCACAGATATCTTTTAGATAACTGCACCAAAAACTAATGAGATAAAGCAGAAGAATATAAAAGCAGTAGTACCTAAAATAACATTATATTTTATTTATAACAATATTTACACTCTTTCTGGTATCGTAACAAAATCATATATGCAGAATAGATATCTGAAATGCTAAAATACCATTCGTCAATTAATTTATTAGACATTTATACGAATAATATGTATTAGACAAAATATTTATGAATAAGCCTCTATTTAAACACGAATTAAAACTACGCTAGATTCCATGTGACTGAGTTTAATGTAAAATGATGTATAGTATTTTCTCATGAGCAACAAGGTATCACACAAAATTGAGGAATATCATATTTCTTTACCGAAACATTCTCCCGCTTGGAAAAACTATTGTGTGCAGTAATTATTTTTAATAGCAACAAAGATCCAACTTAACTGATTCCCGCATATATTACAATAGAATCAATGGTGTAAGTTCCTAATCCCTCCAATAGTTAAAACATTGTCTGGGATTATCAAAATACCTAAAAATTGCGACGCTGACTGATGTCCATAGTTATTGTTTAATCAACCTATCACTAACACTTTCGTAGTAATAACCATGACTCGCGAAAGCCCTAGCCGCCTTGCGAACCTAGCGTTGTCTCCCATTACCACAACAGCAGCAGTGGAAGCGTCCAGCTGAACTTGTCAGGCCTGGGCCGGTTCGTCCATGGGGTTGGCCCTGGGCAGGTCTTCCTGCTCAGCGCTGCTGGCCTCGGCCGGCTCGAGGGTCGCTGATGAGGCACCGCTTCTGCCTGACCCTGACGATGATGATGAGGAGGACTCACTGGCATCAGCGTCTGTGCCCTCCCTGGAAAATGAGGAAATGATGATTTTTGGGGGATGTGGGAAACAAAATTATGCCCAGGTCACACCTCGGACACTCCATAGAACGCTCGTAAAATAATCACCTATTACTACTACATAACCAAATGATGTTTGTATACGTGCAAATGTGTGCGTATACTTTGCTAGTGGCGCGGCAAATGCAGCGATATTTACTATACGCGTCGTCACTCGTCCGGCGTTCAGCCCTGTCTATTGATTCTCTAACCAATCTTTTGACGCCAAGGGTGGGGTGCGGTATCTGAATCAGCGCGGGGAAGGGAGTGGCCGTTCTGTACGGAGTACTATTATCTCTTCTGTGCCCAGGTCTTGGATGTCTACATGTTTGTGATGTCGCCGTTTCTGGTTCCCACGACACAGGGTATCCTAGTGTGGGGCCAGACCTGTATGTAAATGTTTAATGATGTTGACATTGAAATTAATTACACATCGCCTTTGCGTTTTATCGATTTGAATGACAATGAAATCATATTTGTGCTCGAAATTCGTTTGGCAAAAAGACAAAGTAGTTATTTTATGTAATGTAAGAAACAATTGTTTGTCTTTGTATTCATATGTATACATAGTGAAATCCCTAATTGGCCTTATGTTAAGTATTATTTGAAAGTTTCATTATTCGACTGGCTGTGGATTTGTGTTAAATAAATAAATAAATAAAAATAATTTGAAAATTCGGGTTGCATTGGACCGAATTTCGAATGCAATAAACGTTTGAGTTTGAATGGCGTGGCGCGGATCGATGTTTGAGAGTTTGAGATACAGAATTGATCATCCTATCATCGTATTTTTCGTAAAGGGACAACTGGCTGTCCTTCGCTGTCGCTGTGCCCTGGCAGGGCGTCACAATGTACTAACCTTTGTTCTAGCACCTTGTGAAATTTTGTGACTGCTATTGACTATTACTATAGTTGACGTCACTCACTTCTGAAAGCCGCCGGTCTGGCAAGTGTTGTAGGCGCCGCAGTGTTGGCACTTGAGTCCTACGACGTGGAACTTCACTGCCGATATCTGTGACACAAATTAGTATTCGTATGCTGATAGAATGCCGTCATCGTGGGGCATATAGTATGTGTCACATGATTTAAGACATCTGCGCTCCTGACTATAGTCTATTCGTGATAAGAATGCAGTAAAGTCATCACTGCCCGGCGGCCTAGCCACGCCCCGTAACCAATCAAATCGTTTCCAATTATCAAGCCAAGTTCACAGTGACCAGTTGAAGGCGAACTTTCGAACGCGAAGGTTGTGTCCTGTCCTGTGAGTGTGTGTTAATAAATTTAAATTTCACTGCATTCTTATCACGAATAGACTGTACTGATGTGCCGTTGCCGGCAATATTGCCGTTTTTAGGAATATATGAATGGGGCAATATTTTTCCCATACTGCCGGCCAAATGGCAATCCGTTGCACATCAGTACTCGGGACTATACAAAGATGTACGGCTTCGGGCCGTGCACTCTTGATATTGATTGATACAATTCTAGCACATAAGACCGCATGCACAATCTATAGTAGCATTTCTTCTTTTAACAAAGCACCAGTATTAAGAGACCGGTGACCGCGTGAATTTCCCATACAAACGTAATACAAAAATGCAAAAATACAAAAATATTCTTAAATTGGTTGAAGTGGAACCCTGGTATACAGACCAGGAACCTGCGTAAACAGTGTATAAATCCGATTAACAGTCTAAATACGTTAAACTATTTCTCAAATTCAAATCATTTTTGTATTACGTTTGTATGGGAAATTCACGCGGTCACCGGTCTCTTAAGTTATGAAACCAATATGTACCTTATGGCAATCCTTGCACAGAATTGTCGCTTTGTAGTTCGCGTATTCGGCGGGCATCGGAGTGGCCGCTACTTCCGAGTCCAAGTAACTCCACAGCTTAAACCAAATAAAGTAACATTTTAAAATAACTCTTTACTCTAACTCTTAGAAACTACGCACCGCCTGTGTAACTAAACTAGCAATGACAATAACACGGCCACATGTAAAACTTGCCGCTACACTTTTGCCAGGCGCTGTCGCTATTAAACTCACATTGAGCATATCAATCATGCTGGTCTGGCAAGTCGGGCAGGCGTAGTGGCCCGAGTGCAGCAGCTGCTCGAAGCACGGCCGGTGCAGCAGGTGGCCGCAGTCCGGGATGTGGCACGGGATGCGCGACGTGTGGATGTCTTCCAGGCACACCGGGCAGTTGGAGCGCGAGACGTTCTCTACACACTGGGAAGCATAAATACTGTTTAAGAAACGGCGCCCCAGAATGGGTAGAGGCGAGAAGAGGACAGGCGGATGGCAGCACTGGGAAGCATAAATACCGTGTAAGAAACGGCGCCCCAGAATGGGTAGAGGCGAGAAGAGGACAGGCGGATTGCAGCACTGGGAAGCATAAATACCGTGTAAGAAACGGCGCCCCAGAATGGGTAGAAGCGAGAAGAGGACATGCGGATGGCAGCACTGGGAAGCATAAATACTGTCTAAGAAACGGCGCCCCAGAATGTGTAGAGGCGAGAAGAGGACAGGCGGATGGCAGCACTGGGAAGCATAAATACTGTCTAAGAAACCGCGCCCCAGAATGTGTAGAGGCGAGAAGAGGACTGGCGGACTGCAGCAAAAAGAAGGCCTTACCAGCCAAGTGGGGGATGCGACGCACAGAAATAGCTACTCCCCTTTGCACGTTAGTGCTGTCCAGTGTTTTGTGTTGTGTTGCGACTGACTGAGCTTAGCTTAGTTCTTGGTGTGCACGAAACATATTTCCTAGCAGTATGTATGTTAATGAGCTATTACATCAAATATAGCTTAGTTCTCGGCACAGAAGAGATAATAGTACTTCTCGGTCTGCACCTGGCTTTAAAATACACGCCTGCAAAGTTTGAACTGCAATGACGCAGCTAATAAACATTGCTATTGAAATCGTCACAGGCACTCACCCGATGTCCAACGATCTGCAGTTGCTCCGGCAGACACATATTGCAGCGTTCACAGTGAAAGAAGCGATCGCGGCCGCCGACGCGGCAGATGCCGCAGCCGTCGCAGTGGTACTGCTTCTTGTCCTCATCGTCGAAGAGGTTGCAAATCAGGCAGGTGTACTGCAGAGGGAAGATGACTCATGATGATCGACAGAATTATACAGGTGTTACAGAAAGATGTTGTCATAATTATTTTATTGGGTTGTTAGGGCACCATTTAATCAGAGCAACGTTTTTCTTCTCCAATCTCCAAACAAATTAGCTGACAGCTTGGGCCAAAATGTACAAGGACGTGAAAAAATCAGTTGCTCTGATCAATCGGTTTCATAGAGAAAGTTGCTCAGAATGATGTCCCTGACAAACCCTGAATTATTTGCAAACATAGCTTTTTTCCTCAAAAAGGGTTTGGGATTGCGAGAGACTTAAGTCCTCCATTTGCTATGATCCTGGCATAGATTTATTTATATTAACATTTTAGTTGACCAGGCAAAACATAGGAGGCTTGAATCATCTATGATAAATTGGTTACGCACATAGCGTTGAGCCTTTGGGTTTGTATGTGACAAGTATAACGGCAAGATTTTAAACTTTCTGAATAGGCTACATGGTCAAATAAGAGAGCAGTATGATGGCCATGGACACAGAAAACCAGGAAAGAGTCATTGGACAAGTGTCAATAAGGTTTAACGATTCCACCATACTACAGAAATAGATAGTTACCCTTTCATCAATGCTTTATAGTTCTCCATACTAAAATTGTTTGACTGGTGTGTTTATGAGAGCGACCCTGATAAAGACATACCTCCAGTTTCTGAGATGCTGATCAAAGGTTATGATTAGCTAACAAAGCAATTAACTAATTTCGGCCAATTACATGCCGCTATTAGACAATCACATACAGCTATCTTGAATTAATCTTTTATTAGCTAATCGTAACTGTTGACAAACAACTCAGAAACTTGGGGACATATTACCTTGCCAAAAGTGACATTGCAGTTCTCACACTTGGCCTGCACCTTCTGACGAGTATCACACTCGGTGCAGATCAGCTCAGTCACCGTCTTCCTGTTGAAGTAATGCTGCTCGTTCTCGTCATGGCAGTATCGGCACATGTAGAGTTTGTTGCAGCATGGCGTCTGGAGATGCAGGCATGTTGGCAATTGTTATACAAATTCCATACAGAATTCAATTCCTTCTAAAGATCGGGACAAAGCTGACCATTCAATTCAATTCAATTCAACCATACAAAGCCGACCATGAAAATCTCTGAATCTGAAAACGATCTAAATCTAATCCATTGTGTCCTTGTATTTGTTGGGCCTTCAAGGCCATAGACTTCAACCAAATAATGGTTGGTCTACTAACTTCTACACTGTTCATTTTTACATCAATTCAAACAAGGACATGATGGTCAGCATTTGGTCCTGATCATGTGAAGGCCCTAAGTCCTGAGAGATGAATGTAGAAATTAATTTATAGTTGATTACACAAAGCTCGAAAGCCAATCCAGCATGTGCTCCCTTTTGTTAATGTGAGTGAGTTTTGATGGCCACTGCCATAATTGTCTTATCTTATAATAGGTTAAAGATTATGGAGATTGATTTGAAGTCGGTTAAAAAATGATGTTCATGATTTGCTTTGTCTTTGACATACCTAGCCTGAATTTGTCTTCAAGTGTGTATCTTTCCCTTGATTATCATCGTGACAAAGCAATAACAAAACAAAGCCATAACTTGCAGCCGTGGATTGACGCCTTTGTTTTACTCGCAAATACCGATCTTTATGCGACGCGCAAGTTTATTTAAAGACACAAGGTTTCGGCAGCCGGTGTGCGTATATAGTGATGATTTTGCATTGATATCAAATCAATATAGGGTTAATTATCAATAGAACTCACGACAAACTTGGCACGACGTTTGTAGTGGGCACAGCCAATGCGTTTTTCAGTTTGTTCAGGCACTACAACTTCTTCCGTAGGCGGGCTCTTCACTGATACGTTTTCGTGCGACATTGTGGAATCTTACAATACTAACTTCACAGAGAAACGGAGGCTGACATGAGATTAAGTTCCAAGTTGAATAGGTATCGCCTGAAAATCGATCCAGATGGAATTATTTTGTGGAAAACAACAACTCTCAACTCTCTGAATTTCCTTGCGATTTGGGACTTTGACAGTTTTGACATTTACTTGAGTTATTAATCCGTTACTCGCAGAATAAGAATATAACAGATACTTTAGGTAAGTAAGACCACCGGCAGGCACCGGTCTAAAAGAGGCAATAAGCTGTTTATTTTTTGTAAAAACTCGTAAATAACATATTTTTTGTTTTATTTCAATAATTCTTCATAGGATCAAATCGAATATAATAAAAACAATTATATGAACCATAACCAACAGAAAAGGTTTGCAAGACTCTTGCGTGAAAAGAAACGTACCAATATATGGAATGTTGCTATTAACAAAAAATATTTTATTTACGGTTAATCTGTTACGGTTGTTACACATCCCTATTTCAGTGATAGTTTTTATTTTAGTTCATTTCCGGATCCGGTGTCAGAATTTGACAGGATCCATAATTTGAAACTTTTTTTGAAACAATAGCTACTAAAATAACCATGTAAAATTCCAATAATCTTTGAAAAATAATATGTAATTTAAATTATGCAGTAAATCCGTCTCATAAACTGTCCTTATTTCTAGCATTATGGGTAATCTTGCTCCACTGCTACTCTACCTCTCATTATTTCCTATCGCCTTGAGTTTGCTACCACCAAAATTCAGTTGGAATCAAATAGACTACGCCTGGGAGTGCGACAACAAAGAAGCTGCAATCAAATCGGGTGCATACATTCCCGAGAACTGTATGCCACTGGGAATAGCTAGATGGGACAACAAACTTTTTGTCACTGTACCCCGCTGGAAAAATGGTTGGCAAATACGTGGCACATGCTAAATACCACTCAACATTTAGAAAGTACACCATACACTAGACTAGAGGACTAGCTTTTGTGCTGTCCAGCCCCCCTAGACAAAGTTAGTCACTGTGCCTGTAGATAATGTTAAACGCTAAGGATAGCGAAATGAAACAATAACTTTTTATGTATGCGTTTTGACATTTGGAATCGCTACGTGACGTCTCACCTTAGAGCAGCCAAATCGAGCAGCCTAATACAGTACAATTGATACATTTTGTACTGTATTAGGTGGCCACCGCTATGGGAACAACATCCGGATAAGCGTGCGTGCTGTTACGTTATTGACCGAGATATTTGTCCTTTTGTCTCCTAAGGAGTCCCTTCCTCTCTGAACTATGTGGATGTAAACGGTAGTTCTGACCAGCCGCTCAAGCCCTATCCCTCCTGGGGCGACGCCTTTGTCCTCGACAGAGCTTGTTCCATCAACACAAACAGCACTGTCGTATGCACCTTCCGAGTCCACGTGGATAAGTGCGGGAGGCTGTGGGTCCTTGATACTGGGATTACGGATATTGCCGGTTAGTTTTACGTACTTGTGAGGTAACTTTCGTGTCTGCTACGGCGATGGGCTGCACCCCTGTCACGCAAGTAAAATCTGGTTAAGGAGCGCAATTGTTTTCCTGCTACCCCATAGATATACTCTAGGATTCTTTCCAGTGAGTTGTACAGCTCCATAATTTGTTCTTACTTTTGTTTTTTTTTCAGCAAATGCTTTTTAGTACTTACTTATGTTTTGTTGTTTTTTTATATAATTAAGTTCCATACAACTTTATTTGTAAATGGTCTGGAAGAGACTAGACCCCACGATACAGGGAATCCTAGTGTGGGATCTAGGGCTTAACCAAAATGTGAATCTTTTATTGGAAATAA
The DNA here is from genome assembly GCA_963457715.1 of Argyresthia albistria. Taxonomy (NCBI): domain Eukaryota; kingdom Metazoa; phylum Arthropoda; class Insecta; order Lepidoptera; family Argyresthiidae; genus Argyresthia; species Argyresthia albistria. The sequence goes on along the minus strand of OY735271.1, from coordinate 9,446,626 downwards.
AGAAATTCATTCTTATTAAGAGCCTTCGTAGTTAGTGATAAGTCAGCGTGCATTCGCTACTTGGCCGGTAGCCTGATAATTTGAGCTTAAAAAAAAGAAAAAAAAAAAAAACGCAAAGCGAGGTCGAGGCATTGACCTCAATGGGTCGAGGCCGCCCTAGAAAACGTTGGTGACGTGACGAACTGCTGAGGGACCACAACAAGAGCTGGTGGGAATCGGCCCAGGAGCGAGATGCCCAGCAGTGGAATGCTAAAGGCTAATAATAATACGAGTAATAAAAAAAGATTCATCAGAGTTATGTTATAAGCATAGAGCAAGTATTAGAATTTTAATTAGACTAGTATTTGCTCCATGTTATAAGTTACCTACTCCGTGTTACAGGACGTCCCAACCAAGTAACGCAGCCTGCGATAGTAATATTTGACCTGAAGACAGATAAGCTTATAAAACGAATTCCACTCGAAGAGCATAGTGTCAAAGGACCGGAGTCTTTCTTTACCAGTATTGTGAGTTTGTTAACTACTTTTTCATAGACGCCGATAGTGTGGAGGTTCTTCTTCCGGTCTCTACCTATCCTCTAATAGTATTTTGTTAACTGAGACTACTGTATTACTGCTAGGTATTTCTTCTACAATTTCGGCCGAAATGCAGGAACGCACTTCGCACCCACTGGAATCGGACTACTTGATGTTATGTGCTAGCTAGAGAGATACACATTTAGAGATAGACTCTCTAAATTTAGACATTTATGTGTATCTCTAGCTAGCACATAAGGCTAGCTAGCACATTATCTTTAGGAATGGTATATCAGCCTGATTTTGTAAGACTAGTGTGAAGCCGAGTTCCTTCCTGAATTCCAGATACAGTTACTGATTTTGAAGAGCCTTTTCAGACGTGTGAGATGAGGCCCCTGATTCTCGCGCTATCGAGATCATCTCCCCAGTCGAGGTATCGGTTTTGATACGGCCTAAATCCGTCGAAAACGGGTCGAAATATCTCGGTTGGTCGAAAGGCTAGTCGTAAGAATAGCTTTTTCTTGTTTTTGATAGAGATTTCGGTATCTCAAAATCGATATTTCGACCATGGACATGATCTTGCTAGCGCCAGAATTGCCCCCCCCCAGGCCAGCCTAAGGCCGATTGTCCACCGCGCCGCCGTACGTAACCCTCTGTTCTAGAGAAGAACAGCCAACTGTGGACAGAGGCGGTGGCGTTCAAAGGCGTTAGTCATAACATAACTATCACTTATCCTAATCGTACCTTACATAACCCAGACAGTAGAAATTGTCGGTGGCGACTGCAGCCAAGCCTACGCCTACATCGCAGACATGGGCGCCAACTCTCTCATCGTGTATAGTCTGAAAGACGACGAATCATGGCGGGTCGACCACCCTTACTTCCATTTTGACCCGCACGCAGGGATTTATAAGGTAATTCATAATTTCTTCATTGCACACAAAGACAAAAATACATAGTAAAAGTGTACAAAGGCGAGCTTATCTCTATTAAGAGATCTCTTCCAGCAAACCAGTGAGACAGGTGTATTTCTGAGTAGGGGGTAGACTAATACCCCTATTTAGTTATACACTTTCGTCGACATATCTTATTTATCTATTGTTCTCCATTGTTCGTTTGTTCGAGCGGTGTGCTTCTGAGAGAGAACCAGTAAGTACTTAGTGAGCATATAATTACAATTACAATACATTTGCCCCCTTATTAATAATAAGTTGTACTCCCGGAGTAACTGAGGGACAGCGCTACAGCTGTCTATCTTTAGTATAACTTTTTATTAATAAGACCCATAGAGTTATGTTTGCCTTATTTTTCATAGCGTATCTTATTATTATTTAACAGAGGCCTTTATTGCATGACTCGGACTTTTTGAATAGTCAGGCGAACGAACCTAGCAAAAGCTTGCTTTATTATTTATTTATATAACAACTAATAAAAACTTAACTACTACAGAGAGTGCCAAAAAACCATTTACGGTTTGCTGGCATGTCCATCCACAATTGAAACCAGGATGGCTATTCTGGGAGAACCTCCAACGACCCATGAGCTCCTTGAACATCCAGGCCTCCTGCTCCAGCTTGTGCTGGAGTTGGGATGGCTGAACTAAATGAGCGGGAGAAGGGGAAATGCACAAAGGCCCCGCACATGTGGGCCACGTGCAGGTGCTTTGACCCCCTTAAAAAGATACAGAAGATACAGATACAGAACCTAGCAAGAGGCGAGTTTATGTCTAACAAGAGTTTTCTTCCAGGTAGGCGGCGTCCACTTCTACTGGAGCGATGGCATATCGGCGCTTGCGCTTTCCGCTGAAAGTTCCGACGGGTTTGTACAACGGTTTAGCACGTCACGCTCTTTCCCTTGCGGGGTGGTAGAGGTTCTATTGTCCATGTGACAGGGAGCTAGATATGCTATGTGGGCAATACAAATACTAGTCAACTTGTGCTTTGGTAGATAAGTTCTAGACTCATTATGTAGTTGTCACTTTAAGGCTGGATTTTACCAACAAAAAGTTATACGGAGAATAACTATCCCGGGGATAACTAAAATAAAAATAACTTGTAACTTTTTTATAGACACCACCAGTGACACCTATGTAGATGAGATCACCTCATTTTGAACTGTCATTTGTCATTTATGTATTTATTTATTCATTTAATAGTTTACAATATAAGGCTTACAGTAATTATTTAACAAATTGCATATTGCTAGATAATTAGTAACAAAAAGCAACACCTATCATTTATCTGTAGAAAGTAAATAGTAGAGTCAGATCGTTTTTTAACTTTGTGATTGTATCAAAGAATATGTCCAGCTGACCCACCCTGACCATTTATGAGAGCTATATATTTATAGCTCTTGGGGTAGGCGCGTTTTCACCGCGCAGACTGCGAAAATGGTGGGTCGAGGTCATACAAGTTATCCCCGGGATAGTTATTCTCCGTATACCTTTTTGTTGGTGAAATCTGGGCTAAGTTGGAGACTTGTAATCTATTATCAATTATCATAGTAGTAACCACAATCAAGACCGTTAGCCCCGATTCTCGCGCTATCGAGATCATCTCCCCAGTCGAGATATCGGTTTTTTGATATCGCCTAATTCCGTCGAAAACGACCTCGATTTATATTTATTTCAATCGAAAACGGGTCGAGATATCTCGGTTGGTCGAAAGACTAGTCGCAAGAATAGCTTTTTCTTGTGTTTGATAGAGATTTTGGTATCTCAAAATCGATATTTCGACCATGGGCATGATTTCGCTAGCGCCAGAATTGCCCCCCTGTTGTCTTGCATGTACACTTTGCGCAGCAAACTTCAATAGGCTTGTGGCCTGTCAAGTCAAAATAGATACTTTTTATGAACTGTCAAAACGGAACTTTTGTTCCTGAGTTCTATCTATGAAATAACAACAGAATGACGTCATGGAAAAGTGCCATCAAATGCTGTCTTTTTATGCACAAAATTGACTTTACAAAATATATCTGCTGGAAATATACAATTCTGAGAATGTCAAGCCATTTTGTACATAATGCTTCAACTTAAGACTTGTTCCTCGATTTATTGGATTACCTTGGCCACAAGCCCATTCGCATACATTTTCTCAGCGTCTTCGTAGCAAATAAGTTAGGAAACTCTTTTTGGGGCTCGTCCCACAAAATTAGGATACCTAGTAAGGGGCTAGTTCATCGCTATATCTCTAAAGAAACATAACTAAAGACCGCTACTCACACGCCTGTTGCAGAGGCAATGGGGTGAAAGTATGTTAAACTGGAGCCGCCTGCTCAGTGCGCTTGGAGTGGTGTACTCACCACAGTAGGCGGCTATAGATAAGACACTTTTTCTCCTTAGATTGCCCCTGTAGCAGGCGTATGAGTAGCCGGCTTATAAGGTATCCCATTATTATAATTTTTTTTTTTTATGAGCCTGTAATATCCCACTGCTGGGCAAAGGCCTCTCTCCCCCTCTTCCACTCCATTCGATCCTGAGCGGTCTCCTCTTCGATATTATAATAATTAGGCCAAGTAGATATATCCTCTTCTAGTTTATCCCATATTTATTAACCTTCAGATGTCGCGACTTATATTTCTACCCGGTGTCGAGTACCAAGCAGTTTAAGATATCGACGAACCTGCTGCGGAACAAGCGCGTTCCACAGAGTGATTTGTTCAACGGCGTTCAGGTAAATGTGTCATTGTTCTTTTAACACCTTTAAATATATAGGTGGCAGAAGCACAATTGTGTTAACGTTTAGCCAGCTATTTAATAGGTACTTCATTCTGCGTGACAGAGGGCTAGGCCATCAGAATGTTGATATACTTTTAAAATATTTCCAGATTTTAGGCGATCGAGGGCCTAAATCTCAATCGACAGCGTGTGATATCGATCAAGAAAGGAACTTGATGTTTTATACGCAAGTAAGTACGATTTATTGAATAAATAAACTCGCATTTGTAACTATTTTAATCTTGTGAGTCTTCTGTAAGACCTTATTCAGAGTTATTTATTGCGATTAGGGACGACTTAACAAACGATTCGTTATGGCAAACTTGACTTAGCAATCCTTATAATATTCGTATCATTGATCGACTCTGAGTACCTACCAATCAATGTCATTTACCTAGTTGTGTTTTATATGTAACCTAAATTAAATTCTATTTGCACAGGTTAATAAAAATGGTATAGGGTGCTGGAACCTAAACACTACTTACACTAAAGAGAATAACCCAATTATATTCAGCGACTGCAACGTTCTCGAGTTTCCGAATGACGTGAAGGTATGTAAAAGTAGATCATTAATCCTTTATCACACGTCACTGCGACATTGCAGTGCAGTGTAGGTAGTCCTGTTATAGACGCATCAAATAAGCCATACATGAACGTCTCACTCCAAATGGGCAATGGAAGGACGCTACGATATTGTTGTTGCAAATCGATGGTTACTACGTTACTACAGTTATAGTAGTTTGTTACACAAGGGGTGAAATAGCTACTTACACCCCGAGGTAAGCATAATACTTTACATCATTCGAGTGAGGTAAATTAAACGGAAGGACTTAGAACGACTGCGGTCGCAGATGCTTATGCATGGTGGTTTTTAAATCTATTTAGATTAGTGTATTTATAGACGATATCAAAATACGAGAACCGTCGGAAATCAGTAGTTTAAGAGTTTTTAAAACGCCTTATCCCTCCATTAGCCGTTTTTCGACACGCCAGCACCGGCACCGACTTATTGAGTAAGTGAGGGACAGAGCTATAGTCTGTCTATTTCTCTCTTACTCACTAAGCCGGTGTCGGCGTTGAAAAACAGCTATTAGCGCTCATGCACACGAGACGGTTTTTCACCGGAGCTAAGCCCGCTCTGCTCCTGCGAAAAATCTTCTCACAGGAGCAGAGCGGGCTTGTTGTACGTTTAATGTTTACTCACTAAACCGGTGCCGGGCCGGGGCGTGTTAGAAAACGGCTAAACGCGGTTTCCCTAACAATTTATGAAAAAAAAACTGAGTCGTACGTATCGCCACACTGTCAAGCATAGTGAGTGGTAGTCTGTGGTAGGTTCTTCGTCATGACATGAACCATTAGAGTGTGTAATGAAGAAAATGGAACGGTTTCTAGTTTTCATTACCCGGCATCGAAAACGGTAACTTTCATGGACTCTTTTGACAGCTGCAAAACCTCTTTCCTGAGCTCGGATGATGTAAAAGTATCTTCACTTCTCATGCTCGTGAAGTCCGTCTTTGTGTTTTAGCACTAGTGCAGTAATCAAATAGCTTTTTATGCACTAGTGCAGTAATCAAAGTCTTACTCCCAGTTTCTGAAAGACCAATCAAATGTGACAAGCGATTAATCGAAGATGCATTCAAAATAGAGGCACGTGGTTGAAATCCGTTTGACAAATTGTCACAGCAAATTTTCCTTTTGGAAACCGGGCGTTCGTTAGTCTCAGACTCTTAGGCAAGGATCACACTGGCAGGAGCCTAGCTTAGCGCGCCTAGAGCGTAGCGACTCACCTAGCGTGTGCGATCGGCCACACTGCGCGCGCGCTTGGCGCCTAGCTAGTCGGCAACAGTAGAATGCAAGGCTCTAGATAGACTCTAGGCGCTGAGCTAGCGTCCTGCCAGTGTGATCCTCTAAGACAAAGGTCGTCAGGTAAACAGCCACACACACCTATGCTAAGTGCCACTGCCACGTATATTTTTTTATAGTATATTGGCGGGAAGTCCTTATTTTTATTCGGGTTGCAATGTGTATTTTTTTTTTGCAAAAGTGCTGTTTAATTTCCTCACAATCGAAGTGAAAAGCAGAGTGTACTCGTACATAAAACCCATTTTACCCTCGCCTTGGGCTCACACTGTGTCTAAAACTCAAATGTTTTTCGTTTTTTCACTTAAAGTGACTAAAATAAATTCATTCATTCATTTCCTTCGTTACAGGTGGACCAGGATCACAACGTATGGATCCTAAGCGACCGCATGTCTCGCTTCCTATATGCTGAGCTAGACAAGAACCAGACAAACTTCCGAATTCTCACAGCGCCTGTCGATAATATGATACAAGGCTCCAGATGCGAGATATCTAAACAGAAGACAGCTGTCTCAGAACTCTTGTAATAGGAACATCAATATCATTATAGCTGCAAGTCCAAGATCTGGGGGATAAAACAACCTGTATGGCGATTTAGTTTAGGATCCTGGTCCGTAAAATAACCATGGTCTTAATAAATTAAATGTTAGAAGAGACTCCCCTGAATTTCAAGCGCCATAACGTAGAGCGACGTAGCGACAAAAGGTTCAAAGCGTGGACCACGAGCGACGTAAAGTCCAAGCGACGTAATAATACATTATGAAACAAGGCAGCAAAGTTGTTTCACACGACGTTTTTCAACACACTTGTAAGGAAAAATCTATAAGTCTATCCCTGATGGTGCAGGGGAGTGCGTTCCACAAGCGGATGGCACGAAGTCTAAATCCGTGCTCATAGGACGCGGTGCTATGAGGTGGTATTGTGAGCAAGGACACTGCACGAGTTCTCCGAGACCTGCTGGAAGAAAGAAATTGAAAACGGTCTCGTAGGTTTTTTTTTTAAAATACTGAGTGTGAACTAAAGCTCCTCCCAATTATTTATTTTATTTAGTTATGAGTCGTTATGAGTCGCGATTTTCCTGTAATCCAGTCGCTTTTCCAACTTTTATTTACTTTTGGGATATATTCGCATTACATTACGGAGTGTTGGAGTTAGTAACAGTAACAGTAAATGGGCCACCCACCATAGAGTTGATACATTAGGATTCTAATTTGAATCACTTTATAGGTTATATATAGCATCGATATATACAAAGGATAGGCCCTCCCGTACTAAATTTCTTACCGTTTTGAGGCCAGACAGAATAGCGCCTCTGTTGGAATTTATCGGTACCATGTCGGTCGTCAGTCGAATGATTCATTTATCCTATTTTTACTTTGAGGAATTTTTCGAGAACAATATTTTATGAATAATCAATTTACAGCCAATAGTAATTGTGAATTATATAACTTACTTGTGATACGATACTCCTTGTTTATGTTTATTGTGATTTCGGTATGATTTACACGTTTTTACCACGCAGGACACCATTTTTGTTGTGCTGCCGATACGTCACGCGGCTAGCACCGTCTAAGCACGACTGATTGAAATCAGTTCACTTTTCCCGTTTTGACTTCGTTTTGGTAGCGACGCTTTCAAGCGCCCCGTGCCTTGTCCCCTACTATTGAAGTCTGTGGGTTATAGTAACCCATTTTGTCACTGTATTTCGTTCGGAATAACAATTTAAGTGGTACTACTTTATTTGAGCAGCAGACAGCGCATTCACTACAAGAGTTCCACTGAATAAGAGACTATTATCCAGTTGACTGCGCCTGCGGGGGAATGCGGCTCGCCAAACGTTTGTTGTATTCAACAAACGTTCTCATTCGCAACCTATGTACGATGACGGGCCGCCAGACAGTTTCACAGCGGCTGACCAATCACAGCTCTCTTACCTAAAACAATGTCTACTAAATAAAGTGCTGCTAAACGGAGTGCAACTGTCCCCCCACAACACAGGTATCCACCTAGCGTGGGGAACAGGTACACTAACACAAACTAAGCTACTTAATTGTTTTATGAACTATCCTGTGTTTTTATAATGTACCGAAATGTCTTTTGAGAACAATAAATTATTCTATTCTATTCTAATGATGAGTTATCTTGGATCAGTTGTCACAACTGCTGCCCAAATTCAGTTGTGTGAGAGATAAATAGTTGATATTATGTTGGTCCGTCACTTGAACCGTTATTGTTATCCAATGGATCCTTCAGCTGATAATATACATGACTGGTATTTAATAAATATGTACAATAGCTAGTTCTATATCTAAATGAATGTATCGCCCAAAATAAATAAAAAACAAAGCGTCTAATTGAAATTGTAGTTTTATTAAATATACAACATGGTAATTATAACTAATTCATCAAGTATATTCTATGTGATTGAATGATATAACTTTGCACGTGTCTTTCACTCCGTCCGATATCACTCATATTATTTCGATTGTCTCAGTCTTTTACACTATTTTCCATTTAACTTCGATCACTCGTCGCTACTATAACCCGACCCTATAAAAAAGCTTCAAGAAACCGTTTATTACTAATTCTCGTTGCTATTTAATTTATTTATTGCTGAACTCCACTCGATAGGCCATGAGGATTCATAAAAAATATTCAGAGGATAAAAACTTTAGATAAAAATAAAAATATTAAAAATATTTATAGACAAATAATGGCAAAGTTGAAAGAGTCAATCAACAATATTAGGTATAATATAAAAAAGCGTTTTATCTTAACATCGGTGCATCACGAGAGAGTAGGTTATCTTCTAGGCATGACTGCCGCAGGATTGTCTACCTTGAGGGTACCTCAGGGTTCGAATCTGAGCGGCATTATCTCGGGTCTGGGGTGTCGGTCTGTGGCTCAGGTGGGGTGGCAGCGGCGCCCAGGCGGCGACTTAGGGCTGTTCTGTATTCCCAGGCCTCTTCGTCCTTTGGACTGAACATCTGGAACAGATAGAGTATGGTTGATGGATGAATGGTTTTTCGGAAAGATCCGGCTAGAAAAACCTTGTGAAGAGCAGCAGCTGGGCGATAGAATATGGATTGATTCGAAGAGCGCAAAATGTCGTACTTGGCAGTTAGTCTCCAAAACACTATGCCTTATATTACTGTATTTGTTTTGTAGTGTATTTCGGAACTAAGGCTAACTGACCAATGAGGAATAAAAGAACAGTGTCGAAGACATAGGTTCGTTGCATAAAGTTGCGCAGAAGTGGCGCCTCCCTGTAAACATCGCTCATTAGCCAAAAGATCGGTGGAAGACTGGCTTTCATATTCGCCACTGTCCTTGACCAATGGAAACTGTGTTGAACCGTTCTCTCTATAACACATATAACAAGCAACTTGACAGCTAACCTACAACTTCATAAAATCCACTTTCTACAAGGGTGTTACCAAAACAATCGGAAAGAATCGAAATTGTTTATTCAGTTGAACTAACAGAAGAGTTGTCATCGCCATCAATGCTATCAGCACATAATTATATTATTATTTGGATTTAATGAAGTTTTAGATTAGCTGTCAAGTTGCCTGTTATATTGGATAGAGTAAAACTTGTGTGTTGAACCGTTCGCTCTATAGGGACCGCCATCCACAATGACGCGTGACGTAGCTATTTGCATCTTTGTCTTTCAGCAGGGTGCCCCGATGAAAGATAGAGATGCAAATAGCTACGTCACGCGTCGTCGTGGATGGCGGCACCTATACCTGCGTCTGCCACGCCTCCCCGCTCACCTACCGCCGCTTCACCGCCTCCCGCTGCGCCTGCTCCACCCCACTCTTCGCCTGCGTCGCCGCATCGCAGTCGGCGGCCAGCAGCGCGCACGTCACGTGGCGCCACACGCGCACAGACTAACCTGACCTAGACTAGTGTTGCCGCTCGATAGGCCAATATCGATTGTTTATCGATAGCCTTTCGATAGTTGAAGGAAACACGATAATATCTATAGAATCTATCGATACCATCGATAGTATCGATGTCTCTTCTACTGCAATACTATCGATAGTTTCTATCGCTGCCAACCAATGAACTATCGATAGTAGTATAGTTGGCAGCGATCGAAATAATCGATACTATCGATAGTATTGTTGTTTACCGATAGTATTACACTGACAGAGACGTCGATACTATCGATAGCATCGATACTATAGATTGTCCTATCGATCGTGTAAATGATTTTAGCGTTCGACAATCGATTGCAAAACTATCCATTTTTGGGCAACACGAACCTAGACTAAACTAACCAAACTCGTTCTCCCTACCTGCGTCTGCCACGCCTCCCCGCTCGCCTCCCGCTGCTTCACCGCCTCCCGCTGCGCCTGCTCCACCACCCGCTTGGCCTGCGTCGCCGCGTCGCAGTCGGCGGCCCGCAGCGCGCACGTCACGTGGCGCCACACGCGCCGCGACTCGCGCGAGCTCTGCCGCGAGATGGGCGCGACGCGCTTGCGACGCGGCTTCATGGCGGACGAATCGAAGAGGAGCTCAGAGCGCTGGGGAAATAGAAACAGTAGATAATGTCGGCGGCCGATCGAAGATTGAATCGTGAAATATCATGAAACGATGAAATCTCTTAAGGCAAACACAGCGGTAGCTTAGGTAAAGCCTAAAGGAGGCGAGCGCAGCGAAGCCCCCGGATAGTCTTCATGACATAGATATCGTTTATTAATAATATTCATTACAAGGGGGCAGAATACATATAAAATCATGATAGGTTTTATAATTATGTACTCTATAGGGTGTAACAGAAAGGTGTAGTCATATTTTAGGGGTTGTTAGGGATATAATTCTGAGCAACTTTCACTGTGAAACCGATTTGATCAGAGCAACTTTAATTTTCATTTCTCTATACAAATCAGCTGACCGCCCGGACAAAAAACGTATGGAGCAATGAAAAATAAAGTAGTTCTGATCAAATCGGTTTGTTACTGAAAGTTGCTCAGAATGGTCTCCCTAACAACCTCCTAAAATATGACTACACCACTATGTCACCATTATTGATTCATCTTTTATTTAATAAATTATAAATGTCATAATATTATTCGTTCATGTTCGTTTCACACGTATAACACAAAAAACATCACGTAGTGCTGAATAAAAATGCTTTTAAAAAGACATGGTTTCGTTAAAACCCGCCATATCATAATCTGCCCAGTAATGGCTTGGGCATATTATGAAATGGCGAGGCACAGTGCCATCATGATGTGCCCGATTCTACGATCGGCTGCCGACAGATATAGCATCAACTATTGGGAGGAAAACTTAAAATTTCTCATCGCTTTACTCATGTAGCCTGTGGACTAAATACACGAAGAAATCCTTCAGTGCCATTCGTGTTCAATTTAACAACGCATTCAGGCGGCTGCTGCGGCTGCTGCGGCTGCTGCGGCTGCCGCGGCGCTGTAGTGCGTCGGGGATGGTCGCGGAGGCGCGCGTCGACTGCTTCTACACAACGCTACGTAAGCGATGCGCCTCGACGCTCGCCAGACTCCGCGCCAGCCGCAGCACCATCCTGTCTGTGATCGCGGGTCAAGTTGACACCCGTTTCACCAGACAATGGTCAAATGTAATTATTAAGTCTAATTGTTATTATTAAACCTTAGAAGAAGTACAATGGATGATGTAATAATAATATAATAATTATATGTATTGTACACATGGGTCTACTCCTGCTCAGCAATCCCTATTTGGTTTGCTGGAAGAGATCTCTTATTAGAGATAAGCTCGCCTTTATACACGTTTTCTATGTTTTTTACTGTCCTATGTAATTTTTTGTGTGCAATAAAGAAATTATGAATAATAATAATAATAATCTTTTTATTTCAGGTATAGAACCCATATTGACAAATACCATAAACTAGAGATACATAACATTTTATGAAACTAACCTAACTTAACTTAAGCCTAGCTAGGGATTTTCTTCCTCGTCGGTAGACGATGCCTTCTGGCCAATAGTCCTTGGCCAGGAACATCTTCTTGAGTTCCGCCGGCACCCGAAGCTTGAACGACAGGAAGTCCTTTGGTCTTTTTGACTCTAGACTTATCTGTAGCATCACCGTCTTCTGACCGCATGGCGGAACCTGGACTTTCTTAATCCTTTCCTGGATGTGACGCTCAATGTCCTCTTTGGTCATATTCACGTCGAGCCTGGAAAGGTATATCTGCGCCGTGGGAGCGGCAGCTTTGAGGCTGCACTCGGCGGCGGGGGCGGTGCCACGCTGATTGCGGCTGCGTCTGGAGCGGCGCTTCCTGTTTTGAACCAGGATAAATCCGTCTCCATCAACGGTCGCATTCGGCGGTCGCAATGTCTGTCTGAAAATAAATATATTCTATTCTATACATTCACTCACCCCAGTATCATTCCACCGGCCGTCCATCCTCGTGTTCCACTCGCCCTGCGCGGTGTAATACGGCTTCTTGTCCCCCGCGAACACCTCGCACGTGACACGATGCTTCTTGCCTCCGTAGAACGGTTTAGTTATAAACTCGATGTTCGCTCTGTGGCCGGTCTGGGCGCACTCGATGGCGACCGTGCCGCCGAGCTCGATCCAGGGGACCGTTAGTATGGACCTGTGGAAACGGTGCAAAATGTAGCGTCACGCGTTTTCCCATACAAGGTGACAGAGCCTTTTAGCAGGCCTCCGTCACTGAATGTACTCGCGCGCTATAATTACCTACCGCCCGCCCGAGCTCTCGGGCAGCCCGGCTATGGCCCGGCTGGCTGTGGGCATCAGTATGGTTGTCGCAAGCCAAGCGCTCGCACGTTTTGAACTGTGTTCGTATCGTACGAGTATCTGCGATGCGAGACAGCCCTGTGATTAGTGTGAGATCGCGCGGTGCGAGGCGATCACAACTGTACGCTTGAGCATTTAGGCACATTTTAGCATGCAGCGTTTGCTGACGCGACGGAGTAGGCTATTATAGCAGTAGGTATTGGAAATTGATAATATAAAAAAAAAAAATAGGAGCTGTTTTTATTATCTCATACGAAAATAGATGGGAAACGATGGGACCCGTATTTTTTATTTTAGTGTTTATTCTTATTTTTAAGTTATAATTCAAGATTTTTAGAGTTACTCATTCTAAAAGGGCGTAAGTACAATGTCAGGATTATAAAACGTTGAACTTTTGTCCGTCATTGCATCAATAAAAAATTAAAATGTCATTATTCTGTCATAATATCACCCCCTGTTCCGAGTCACGCCAAAATCGATTACAGTCCGAGTCAGTTTTGGGCTTTTGGCGATACAAAACGATGGCATCTTAGACGCTGTATTCGATTATGGCGCTGACGGCGATGTCGCGGAACGCACTGTCAATATGTGTAAATACTCTTTTGTTGTTGTGCAACTTCGTGACAAGTTGACAACCAGCAGTGACAAAATTTAGATGACAGATGATGACTGACAGTTGCTTTTTTATTTATATCTAGCCTATGGAACACATGCCATAAATCCTGACATTGATAATTTGGACAACATTTCAGTTTTTATTATTTAACTCTTAAATTACTGATCTAAAAATTCTGAAAAAAATATCTAAGAGCTCAGAACACTTAAATCTCGAAATGGTTTTCTAATTTTAGTACCTTATCAAAATGAAAGGTTGTCAATTTCCTACTGAGTGAAGTATCTGTTACGTAGTAACTATTTAGTAATCTGTGCTTTTAGGCACATTGCCGGTGTCATATTTTGTTCTAGGTGGTCTACTGTATTAGTATAATATTATAGTATCTGTGCTAGTACCAAGCACCAACCTGCCATATCCGTTGGGGAATGTGAGGGTATACTCCTCGCCGAGGTCGAGCAGTGTGACCGTGCCCTTGCCGATGTTGTGCACGCCGATCGACAGGCCCAGGAACTTGCTCTTCGTCCACACGTATGCTTCGAACTGGAATGCGAAACGCAAACATAGTTAACTCACTCATCACTTCCGTTGGGATCGGAACCCGGGAAAGTAAGCTTCTTCTTCTTCTTTTTATTAATGGCGTCCTAACCTCAATTGAGTTTAATCTTGCCAGTGTCAAGTGGTCTGGTTCTCATTTGAGAAACTGGAAATTATAATGTGTTGAGATGATTTGATGATGATGATTGTCGCTCGTTAGCACTACCCGGGAAGGACGTGAAGGGCTGTGGGTTCCAAGTAATTCCTTCGGACGTGAGCGACTGCCTCCCCGGAAGTAAGCTTGTGAGAATTGACCATTTGGCCACCGAGGTCTTATGGCCGGCATACACCATCAAGCCTATCGTCAAATCGGCATGACGCTGCAGGCTTGATCAAATCTGCAGTTCGTCCATATACACCACAAACGATCAGTTTGATTGTCAAATCGGCATGGCGGCGTTCGGTTGAAGCCATGGCGTCAGACGTCAAATCGGCATGATCCACCAATACACGGTCAAATCGGCTTGATCAAATCGGCCTGATCAAGCCTAATCGAAATTCGATTTTACCGTCAAATCTAACTGTCAAGCCAAATCCACTCATACACACAGCCAAATCTAACTGATCAAATCGTTCGTCAAATCAATCGTCATGCCGATTTGACGATAGGCTTGATGGTGTATGCTGGCCATTAAGGTTGCGTAGGAATCGCATGGGTAAAGCGTGGAGGCGCAAAAAGTCGGTATTGGCTTGTCGTCGGCGCCGAGACGCGCCGCGCAGACTACGTCAAAACCGGAATTTCGCGCCCTCGCCATAGCCATTGCCATGCGATTTCGCTCGTGATACCACTGTTTCTGGTTCCTACGACACAGGGTATCTAGTTTGAGGCCAGAATTAATGTACATTGTGTCGTAAATGTTAAAAAATGTAAAGGATATCGTGAAAAGGTGATTGTTCTGTAAAGGTGATCGCACAGGGTGTCAGCACCGCACGCACCGTACGCGCCGCATTTACTAGACAATCAGCCTCCGCTCATTTAACGATATGCGGCGCGTGCGGTGCGGGTGAAACGTGTGAGGTTTCATTTATAATTTCATACAACGAATGTGCAATCACCTTTATCTCCTCATCTCCGTAATCCAAACCACTAAAGCCAATCACGTCCTCTGTACCTGTATGCGTTTGTTGACGTGCTCGGCGTAGAACGCGGAGATGGGCGGGTGATGCGAGACCTGCTCGGCCACGAACGACAGCTGACCGGGCGAGCAGCCGGGGACAGGACCCTCGCCTACCTCCGGCTGCAGCTGATGGATAATGCATTAGACTAATTAGAACAAAACTATAGGAGAAGTTGGTCAGTTTAGACGAGATAACGTCTTATAAATCGATGAACACCAGCAGCAATAGCAGCATGTTCGAAAAAGTGTCACGTTCCGCCTGATGTATTAGCTATTACCATAGTTATTTTCGTCGCAGGCAGGTGGCCGAGTCGTATTAGTCAAGACTCAACAGCGTGGAGGGGGAGGGTCCTAAGTTCAAACCCACAGCGGTTTACTTTTGTGTTTTTTATTTTGTTTACATTTTATTAGTAAGTGATGAGGTTGTGCAATTCCTCGAGGTTTAATTCCGCTTATGACGTTATCACGTAAAATTATATCGTTCGTAAACCGACTTTACAGACAACCAACTTTTTTTTACCAAACGGGAAAGTATTACTAACCGCCGATTTGACTAATCAAATTCGTGAGTATCGTTCTGTGTGTGCAGATGTCACACAAAAGAACGTGAAGTAACGATACTTAAAAACTTAGTGAATTTCTCAATACAGTCCGTCCGTCTCCGTCTGTCGTCAGTCAACGGGCTAGGTAATAGGGAGAGAGTTGAATTATTTTAAGAACTTTCCCAAACCATCTGTACTGTCGATTTGAACTATTAAACAAAGGGATATCCAAGAACCTACCTTCTCTTGTTCCCTGTCCTCTTTCCCCTTTGGCGAGGTCTGATCAAGGACCCAATGGCATCTGAACACCTCCCCCAATATAGCTTAAACCTCTTTTAAGAACTTGCCCAAACCATTCTGTACTGTCGATTTGAATTAAACAAAGGGATATCCAAGAACCTACCTTCTCTTGTTCCCTGTCCTCTTTCCCCTTTGGCGAGGTCTGATCAAGGACCCAATGGCATCTGAACACCTCCCCCAATATAGCTTAAACCTCTTTTAAGAACTTGCCCAAACCATTCTGTACTGTCGATTTGAATTAAACAAAGGGATATCCAAGAACCTACCTTCTCTTGTTCCCTGTCCTCTTTCCCCTTTGGCGAGGTCTGATCAAGGACCCAATGGCATCTGAACACCTCCCGCAGTATAGCTTAAACCTCTTTTAAGAACTTGCCCAAACCATTCTGTACTGTCGATTTGAATTAAACAAAGGGATATCCAAGAACCTACCTTCTCTTGTTCCCTGTCCTCTTACCCTTGTGGCGAGGTCTGATCAAGGACCCAATGGCATCTGAACACCTCCCCCAATATAGCTTAAACCTCTTTTAAGAACTTGCCCAAACCATTCTGTACTGTCGATTTGAATTAAACAAAGGGATATCCAAGAACCTACCTTCTCTTGTTCCCTGTCCTCTTTCCCCTGTGGCGAGGTCTGATCAAGGTCCCAATGGCATCTGAACACCTCTCCCAATATAGGATTGTAAGGCTTCTTGGCGACTTGAGACTTGCGTCCTGCGTGGTACGAGCTGAGGTACCACCGGACCACTTGGATCATGCGGTCTCTGGGCGTGGGCTGGTCGACTATTCTGTGGGGGAGGCACCGAGTAAGTAAGTACATATACAGTGTCTTTGCAGAGTCCATTGTCGAGACCTCATAATTGTAACACCTGACTACACCTGCTAATAATAATAATAATATGCTTCTCGTATAATCTGTGTTGCTCCATAAACCATAATTCAGAAGTTAGAAGTGTCGTGCAATGTAGACAATATGAGAAGCATTGTCTGGGACGGCGATACTAAAATCTATGTTAGCAGGGGGTCGGCTCCATGTTTGAAACTATTGCACATGCTGGTAAGGAATTATGGATGGAGCAATTTTCTTGTTATTCCATAAAGTTTTCATACTATTATAGTCTTGCTAATTAATTCCGAGAGACTAATGTGACTCATCCTGTTTTTAGACATTAAATTCAACAGATTTCACAAAGGGGGCTCAGCTCCCTTCCACCCAAATGCTTATAATATAACAGGCTTACTTAACAAACAGGATGTCAGACCCGTGACTCTTTATGAGATACCACCACTTTGACTCATGCTATTCCCCTTCACTCTCAGAAGCACACCGGTCGAACAACCGAACAATGGAGAACAATAGATACTTAGATAAGATGTGTCGACCAGAGGGTTAAGGAAGTACAATTAGCAATTTTCACAGATGTGGGTTTCAGCCCCCTCCTATCAAAACCATCACAAACCATACCTAACAAACTGGTCAGGCTCATTCTGTTTTAACAGTTAGCAATCTTTACAAAGGGGGGTTTCAGCCCCATCCTATGAAAACCATCACAAACCTAACAAACTGGTCGGGGTGCGCAAAGTAGTCCGCATACATCTCCAGCAGGCTCCGACGCTCCAGTATGAAGGTCGGCAGCACGACCTTCGTGAGATCCATCCCGATCTTGACTTGCGAGAGGAGGTGCGTCACCACGGATCCGTGACTCTCCATGGAGCCGAGGGAGTTGTCTGATTCGTCCTCGTAGAGGGCTGTGGAGACAGAATTGCATGATATACCTTGAGTTGAACGAAAAAATAATAATTTTAGCATAACCTCAGCATCAGAAACAAAAGACAATCCGATGAGATTCCCGCCCTTAAGAGACCGATGACCGCGTGAATTTCCCATACAAAAGTAATACAAAAATGATTTGAATTTGGGAACTAGTTCAAAGCATTTAGACTGTTAATCGGATTAATACAGTGTCTACGCAGGTTCCTGGTCGTATACCAAGGTTCTTATTCATATTACTTAAAAATATTTTTAAATTGGTTGAAGAGGAACCCTGGTATACAGACCAGGAACCTGCGTGAACCGTGTATAAATCCGATTAACAGTCTAAATACGTTAAACTATTTCTCAAATTCAAATCATTTTTGTATTACGTTTGTATGGGAAATTCACGCGGTCACCGGTCTCTTAAATCACTAAAGTGACAACCTTAAACTTCGAAATAGTTTAGTGCGACTCAGGGTTAGTCAACATAACACAACATAGCGTCACACCTTTTCCCATACGGGGTGGCAGAAGCCTAACTGTGTCCACTTTTAGCCAGTGTTTCAATTTTATTTTACATGACAGTGGGCTGGCCCATCGCCGAAGCTACGGAGTAATGAAGGTTTCCTCACGATGTTTTCCATCACCGTCAGAACGTCCGTATTATTATTGTTATAGTCATCTGAACAAATAGAACAAATGCAAGCCCAACTTATGCAATGCATGTCACGACATGCATTCATTAATAGAAAAGCTTCGGTAGTAGCATCCCACAAACTTATGCAATGGGCTAACTCTTTATTAATCTGTGCATTGGGTACAAGTACGAACAAAACCTAGAAATGTTTCATGAAGAAATCATACCCAGCTATCGTAATCACATCACAACAATAGCATTTCAAAACACTTTCTTTAACACCCACTGTAGCGTAAGGACAAAAGAGTCCTTGGAACAATATTGGCATTAAAATTATAAAAAAAAAAATTGACATTAAAAATATTTTGACAGAGACGTCAATGAATGTCTAATTTTTGACGGTGGTACCCACTGTCAAACTAATTTTAATGTCAATTTTTTTTTATAATTTTGGAGAATGACAATGGCTCGACTTAGGGGGTACTCTTATAGAGATGAGGTGACAATCAATTGCTTGGCAAAGTGGCAGAATATCAGCTATGCACATTATCTCAGATTCACTTTTGCTTTTATGCTCCGTGCTAGGGGGCCACAGATGGCACATATGTCGCCACAGTTATAGGATATGTTGATTACGATTAGAACGTCAGTATAATAAATCTATTAGACCATTCAGACATACGATTTTTACTTTAAAAAAAAAGATTAAAAGAACATTTCCAGTCTCTTCCGCATTAGGTACCATTATATGTATGTATAATATTTATATTTATGTAGGTCTATGCATTTTTAATATAGTTCATATTTATTTGTATGTTGTATATTGATATTTTATATAGTTTATGTAAGTACTGTTTTTTATATTTATGTTGTAATTTCCGTGTTATGTAGTTTCATTGCGCACTAGGACTGTCCTCATGCATCCACATTCCTGTCCTGCCTAGGTTTGCTGGTAGAAATCTCTCTTTAGAGATAAGCTCGCCTTTGCGTATAATGTTTCTTGTAAATGTATTTTTTTTATGTTTCTGCGCAATAAAGAATATGAATATGAATACGATAGTAGATACTATTCCCGACCGCTTTTCGCCTAACCCATGATTCCCCCAGTTATTCCTGACGTGTATCGAGTTGACGCAACGTTGGCCTTAAAAATGTAGTCAGCTCTGAAGTTGCCGATTTTCGACGAAAGACAGTCTTCCAACCTTTTGGCATATGAGTGACGTTTACAGGGAGCGCTAGTTCTACGCAAATTAACGCAAAGAACGTGTCTTCAAGCGTTAGTTCCACCTGTTATCACGTTCCAAAAGATCGTTGGACAGCTGTATCAACATAGGCAACTTCAGACTGACTAGAAGAAGTGTGGCGCGAGCTGTATTCACGTTATATTTAAATGAAAGCCCATACATTTACACACAAAGGCTGCCTCGACAGTTAATATGCCTTTGATTATACGGTCCACATTACGCATAGTATAGTATGACGTAGTAGGTATGTAAGTTCTTTGTTTGTGCTTGATAGCTATTGTTCTGAGCTATTTCTAGGGTTCCGTACCCGAAGGCTCCCATACAACAAACGTGATTTTTTTTGCTCATTTTTGCTCGATATTGATAATGGTAGCAGGTAGACGCTTAAAATGTTCACAATATATTGAGTATATTATTTACTTAAAAAATTAAATTAATATTTAGGGGGGGGGGGGGGGCTCCCATACAATTATTATATTTTTTTTGCGGTTTTTTATAGATAATGGTACGGAACCCTTCGTGCGCGAGTCCGACTCGCACTTGGCCGGTTATTTATTTTTATAGAGTTTCGCATTCAGTATTCAGTTGATCAAACAATGCATAGCAAAATATTTGTCATGGATGCCAATCTCAATGAGGGCTTGTTGCATCGATCTAAACTAAAAGCTAATTACTTTTATTTGCAAATAAAAGATACACAGAAAGAATTTTCGATTCACTTACTCGATTTGTAAATATTCGTGCTACAGTGCTACATGGATGTTTTGGCACGTGGCCAAGGCTCGGAACTAACGCAATCGATCCAATCAATCAATCGATCAATGTTGCAGTGGCGCCCTCCTGTCAGTGTCATTTAAGCGCCAAAACATCCATGTAGCACTGTACCACGTATTAAATCTGAGCCTATAAAAATCGTGACGCCTATACCACCTATAGCACCCACTGAACAATATTACATAGCCTGTGTCACAGTGACAGAACAGCAGCGGAAGTCTGCTTTTTAACCTCCGGCCACTAGAATTTCTCGTATTTCACAAGAGTGCCCTAAACACAGCCGGTCGACGTGGCCAGGGGCCCTACCGCGCAGCCGCCGTCGGCATCGGCTTCGTGTTTGACTTGCCGTATTGTCATAATGATAAAGTTCATTCTTGTGCGTTTATACACGATGCCGATGCCGACAGCGGTTGCGCGGTAGGGGGGCTGGTTCTGTCTCGCGATTTGTTGCTGCAACTCGTTACCTTGCAACAGAGTGGAGGTAGATTGTATCGTGAGTAGGCGGCCCGATGCTGCTCTGGGATACTCGTTTAAATTGGAACGCCACCGCTTCTAAAACGCCCGAAATGGCGTCATTTGGTATTCCGGTAACACATCGCAAATGGATTGCCAGTATTCGCGAGGCGTTTTTGAGGCATTCTCGCGGCGCTGCACATTGCTAATGGAACGCTTATTTTAGTAGCACGCTTATTCGATGAAATCGATTGCATCGGTTGCATGCAATCGATTTCATCGAGATTGCATCGTGAGTAGGCAGGTTGCAAGCAACAAGTTTGCAGCGACAAGTTGCAAGACAGATCGCACCGTGAGTAGAGCCCTTTACTCCTCGTTCCCGAGACTCTTATCAAAGGTAATTAACGAACAATTAACTCATCGATGACTAATTCAAATAGCAGCACGTGATTGGCTGAAATTAGTTGATTCGTATGTTAGCGAATCGTAACCTTCGTCGTAACCAGGGAGAACTTATCCAGTGTAGAGCGCATAGATACATTTTCCTTTGAAATACAACTCGCCCGTTTACGGGCGGCGCGGGACGAGGTAAGAGAGCTGTGATTGGTCAGCCGCTGCGAAACTGTCTGGCGGCCCGTCATCGTACATAGGTTGCGTATGCGAACGTTTGTTGAATACAACAAACGTTGGGCGAGCCGCATTCCCCCGCAGGCGCAGTCAATTTGATATATGGTCTCTGGTCGTAACCTAGCTAGGCAGGTAGGTGGAACTCCTCACCATCATAGTCGATCTCCCCGTCCCTAGTTCGCGGCAGGTCGACAGAGGTCGCGGGCGCCGCGCCCGGCTCCACCGCGCCATCTGCCGGCTGCGTTCTGCTGGCGCTGGGGACAAACAGACAGACATATAAGCCATATAGTAAATTATATGTGGATACTAATAGAACCCTAGAAAGATATATTTCTATGGGATTGATATTGTGCGAACTGATACGGCATTGATATAAGCCCGCAAAATGCTAATGCAAAAATGAGCTAGTATTCAGAAATACAGTCTTCCAACGATCCGGGCGGCCGGAACGGGGCGCCAGCTCCACGCAACTTAGTGCAACGAACCTGCCATCAACACAGACCTTTCACTCATCATTGGTCAATAAATATTAGTTCTACTATCACCGCCCGCTAAAAGATCGTTGGAAAAGGGCTATCTTTTGACAAATATCCATGTATAGAGCTGTCAAGCGCATTACCATTTTGCGAGACTTGGCCGTAGATATGCAAATAGGAAAGAAACAAACACAGTCTAATTAGCATCAATGTCTTAAGCCTCTAACCTTTAGTAAGCTTAAGGAATGTACAGCGTAACTACGTGTCTTGCTTAAGGCGAGGTATGAATAATTACAAACCAAGGTCAACGAAGATTGCGGAAGTGAGAAGCGAATATAACTCGGGAAGAGGAACAAGTGGGATGGCAATTGTGCGCTCGCGCCTAATCTGAATCATCGTAAGCGCCAAAACGGAAAAAAATAATTGTGAAAAATAAACTATTTCAGGGAATTATATTTCAATCTTCAAATCGCTAGTAACAACAATTCCCCACATATAACAATTAATAGAAAGATCATATTTACTACTACTGCGGTTTAATAGGAAAAAATATTGGAAAAAAGGCTTTGGATTTATTTCCTATCGAGAATTTTTTATCCAAACACGTTTTCCATCATGAAAACCCTAGATCATATAGTCAAATTACATATACCAGATATTGAATACGATTTGCGGAGTATTTCCTGAAATACACAAGAAAAAGCAGCCCTAATTGACCGAGCGAGCGAAGAGAGCGAAGCGTCTCCGTTTCAGGTTTGGGCAAAAATGCTTTCGTATGTCCGGTTGTTCTAATTTTGTGTGCAGGTTGGAAAAATAAATAGAATTTTTTACTCGAGCCAGTTTTTTGATTTTTTTCAAAATGGCGGAGATATGGGGTTTTAAAATGAAAAAAAATCGCTACAACCCAAACGGCTCGATGGATATTAACAAATGAGGTGTCGTTGGATTCGTAAAGACCATGAGAGTGAAACAGATGAGCGAGCGAAGCGAGCGAAGCGTCTCCGTTTCAGGTTTGGGCAAAAATGCTTTTGTATGTCCGGTTGTTCTCCTCTACAGGTCGCATTTATGAACCGATTCTCGTGAAATTTTGTGAGCAGGTTGAAAAAATAAATAGAATTTTTTACTCGAGCCAGTTTTTTGATTTTTTTCAAAATGGCGGAGATATGGGGTTTTAAAATGTAAAAAAATCGCTACAACCCAAACGGCTCGATGGATATTAACAAATGAGGTGTCGTTGGATTTGTAAAGACTACGAGAGTGAAACAGATTATATAATTTTAGTAAAAAGTCAATAGGTTGTATAAAAGATCGCGAAATGTAGTTTACAAAGTTATTGGTGCGGCTACTTTCATACTGCATGTACGTAACCAGGTACATTCATAAGTTTGTATGTGTTATTGAAAGAAAATTATTTGGGTTATTTTTTTTATATGTGTTAGCAGTTCAGCTTTCCCACCGACATACTCGCGAGGTCTGCAGCTCACAGAGCCACTAGTTTATTCATGAGACGCCATAACTATATTAACTCAAACATGATTTTCACCCTATCGTTACAGTACAGTAGTATCAGGAAGGCCCGCAAATTCCTCTATAGAGCCCTTTCTACATGGCTAATAGCAAGCAGGCCATTGAATCGGCACTCGTTGCGACTCATGCGATAAGCATTGTACAGTAGCAGTCGTACGTACCCCTACCTAACTCCACCCTCCCACACTACACACAAGAGTACATTAGTCTCCTGATTATACTATATCTGATAAACAGTCCATTCTTTAGCTCAGCGAAGAACAGATGTAAAACATTTCAAATGATTGTTTAAAGTTGACTGCTTCATATCTTTTCCAAAGCGAAAGAACAAAGGCACTGGGGTACGATTCTCGCGTATTCGATATGTCAGCGGCCGATCGTAGAATTGGGCACATCATGATGTGCCCAAACGTAAAATATCATGAGACGATAAAATCTCTTTTAAGGAAAACACTGCGCTAGCTTAGGTGAAGACTAAAGGGGGCGACCGAAGCGAAGCCCCTCAATAGTCTTCGTGTTCGTTTGACATGTATTACACAAAAAATATCACGTAGTGCTGAAAAAAAATGCTTTTAAAAAGACATGTTTTGGTTAAAACCCGCCACATCATGATGTGCCCAATAATTGCTTGGGCATATCATGAAATGGCGGGGCACATGACGGCACAACATGATGTGCCCGATTCTACGATCGGCCGCCGACAGATATACGATATCTTCACCTATATCGAGTGATTTCGTATGGGAATCTGTCAATATTGGTCTCGATATCCGTATATCGAAGGCGCGAGAATCATGCTCCAGATGAGCGCTAATACTCACTACAATACTATAGACATCAAATCTTAGCATTTATGAAGGATTGAATCACTAGTTCAAAGTGGGCACAGTTGTGCCTCTGCCACCCCGTTTGGGAAAAGGCGTGACGCTATGTTATGTTTTGCTTAGCATTTAATAAACTCATACACATCCGCATTTCTATTCACCACACATCTTCATATCGAACGATCAGAAAATAGATGGCTCCATTAGATAACATACACTTTGCGGAGTGAATCTAGACATTACGTACAAATCAGCGCAGAAAAGTCGTACACCCACACTAACGAAATAATTTATTCGGTCAAGGTCTAGTGCTAGCTTCATTCGTGTCGAAAAAATGTGTTTATCGTGTGTGGAAAAGTTTTATTTCAAGGTGAACACAGAGTTGGTAATAGAGAAAAGTTATGAATCAATAGTTTTCAGGGTTACGTACCCGAAGAGCGACCAACAGGACCCTATCACAACGACCTCTGTGGCGCAGCGGTTGCGCATCTGCCTACCATGCGAGAGGTCCCGGGTTCGAATCCCGGCTGGGGACAAAAACCCCAGGTCTTGGATGTTTACATGTTTGTGATGTCGCTGTTTCTGGTTCCCACAGGGTATCCTAGTGTGGGGCCAGAAGCAATGTATGTGCCTGTATGTAAATATTTATGTTTGTTTGTTTGTATGAATGTCAAATGTCTCCGTTGACTGTCTGTCCCTCCCTCCGTCTAACCGATAGGTAATACGCTAAGATCTTAAAACAAATATTTGGGGGTCCATTAAGCTTTGCTTTCCCTCCACTGGATAAGGGCATAAGTATCAATGTATTTCATTGACTTGTACCCACATTGCATTTGTATGGATTTTCCTTCACATAGGCGTATACTTACAATTTACTCATTTTGCCGTACAAAATATAATAACCAGTTGCCAAGTGAGTGCCATGGTCAAACGGAAGTGTCAAGGACAACACAAGGGCAAGCCAAGCCAACGCCCGCCCATGACTAATAAATAAATAAATAACCGGCCAAGTGCGAGTCGGACTCGCGCACGAAGGGTTCCGTGCCATTATCTATAAAAAACAGCAAAAAAAATGTATGGGAGCCCCCTAAATATTAATTTAATTTTAATTTAATTATTTATTTTTTAAGTAAATTATATACTCAATATATTGTGAACATTTTAAGCGTCTACCTGCTACCATTATCAATATCGAGCAAAAATGAGCAAAAAAATCACGTTTGTTGTATGGGAGCCCCCCTTAATATTAAATTTCTTTTGATTTTTAGTATTTGTTGTTATAGCGGCAACAGAAATACATCATCTGTGAAAATTTCAACTGTCTAGCTACCACGGTTCATGAGATACAGCCTGGTGACAGACGGACGGACGGACGGACAGACGGACAGCGAAGTCTCAGTAATAGGGTCCCGTTTGGCACCCTTCGGGTACGGTAACCTAATAAAAATTACGGTACATGCCTGCGACTTGACACGTTCATACTACTGACAGGGAACATTCTCAGAACGTCATTGGATACACGTGGGTCCGGTACAGACAGAGGAAGTGGTGATGACCCCTTCATAACAACGCAACATTGCGTCATGCTTTGTTCCCCATTTGTGGTGGCGGAGGCAGATTTGAAAGTATGCTTAGGCAATGCATTGTTTGGAGAGCTCCCTCGATTCTCCACGCTCAGATCCTGAGAGTCGTTGATAAAAATATTTTTGAGTTGAATTACATAGGTAGGTAGAAATTGGCAAGAAATTATAGAAATTAAATGATGGCAACATTTGCAGACTATTGCGTGTTTTCTTTGACATGTTTGGTTTGTCAATCAAAACAGGCAGTAGTGCACTTTACGTGACATATTATAATATGTCACGTAAGTTGCCATTGTTACTTTACTTTACTTGTCCATACAAATCAGCTGACCCACTCAGGCCAAAATGTACTGGGAAGTGAAAAATAAAGTTGCTCTGATCAAATCGGTTTGATAGTGAAAGTTGCTCAGAATGATGTCCCTAAAATAATAGTAACTTTTGGCTAGGGTTCCGAAAATATCCCTACACTCGCGCACGAAGGGTTCGGTATCATTACAAATAAAAATAAAAAACCGGCCAAGTGCGAGTCGGACTGGTGCACGAAAGGTTCCGTACCATTATCTATAAAAAACCGCAAAAAAAAGTATGGGAGCCCCCCCTAAATATTAATTTAATTTTAATTTAATTATTTATTTTAAAGTAAATAATATACTCAATATATTGTGAACATTTTATGTGTCTACCTGCTACCATTATCAACATCGAGCAAAAATGGGCAAAAAATCACGTTTGTTGTATGGGAGCCCCCTTTAATATTAAATTTCTTTTGATTTTTAGTATTTGTTATAGCGGCAACAGAAAAACATCATCTGTGAAAATTTCAACTGTCTAGCTATCCGGTTCATGAGATACATACAGCTGGGTGACAGACGGACAGCGGAGGCTTAGTAATAATAGGGTCCCGTTTGGCACCCTTCGGCTACAGAACCCTAGAAAGGCTACTCCATCACGAACAAGCGTTTGTATAAACGGATAAGCTTATTCTATTTCTTAGTAAACATAGTGGGTATCGTTTTCTTCAAAATTACTTATAATTCCTACCTGTTATCATCGCATTATCCGTTCATACGTCCGTATCACCCAGGGAGCACATAATCCAGTGGAGAGCGCATAAATACATTTAATACATTTTCCTTTGAATTGAAACACAACTCACCAATTTATGGGCGGCGGGGGACGAGGTAAGAGCCGCTGCGAAACTGTCTGGCGGCCCGTCATCGTACATAGGTTGCGTATGCGAACGTTTGTTGAATACAACAAACGGTTGGCGAGCCGCATTCCCCCGCATGCGCAGTCAATTGGATTATAGTCTCTGGTATCACTGATAGAAACACTACAGCTCCATAATAGCTTTAAGACACGCTACGCTTACTCTTAGAACTATATACTCGTATACTCTCGTAAATCTAACAGCTAGGTCACGAGATTTACTTCTGTATCAAGCTAAGCTTGTGGCTTATTGCATTCCGTGGATAAGTTAATTGTTGCTTTAACCCCTTAACTCTCAGAAGCACACCGCTCTCGAACGACCGAACAATGGCGAACTATTGTTATACAAGATTTGTCGGCGAACCAGTTAAATTAAACATATTAAAACATACAGCTTTCTTTAATGGGCCGAAGGATAGAAAAAATATACCTTTTACTTCTATTGAAGGAAAATGTAAAAATGTATAGCATTTGATTCCAAATGACAGTGCAGTGCCAGTATAACTCAATTGGCATTTTACTTAAGTAGCAGTATGTGCTTTCGACCATTTAAAATAAAGCTTCACATAATAAAGCTACTGGATAAACCAAGCCACAAATATGAGTATCTGCCACCAGGAATAGGAACCAGCGTTTAAAATACTTAAACGGCTCGCTCGTGTTAAGACACACGCGGGCCAAACTAAAGCGAACAATAGATGTGAGAGCAAGATATATTCTCTTAGTAGAGATAAGCTCGCCGTTGTACATTATCTAACTATTGTGTAGTTTATAAAGAAATTACTAGAATTACGATTACGTTTCCGACAACTGGCTAAAAGTGGGCGTTACTGCCCCTTTGCCACCCTGAACGGGAAAAGGCGTGACGCTATGTTATGCCACAGAAGAGATAATAGTACTCCGTACAGAACGGCCACTCCCTTCCCCGCGCTGATTCAGATACCGCACCCCACCCCTGGCGTCAAAAGATTGGTTAAAGGATCAGTAGACAGGGCTGAACGCCGGACGAGTGACGAAGCGTATAATACGTACTTTAATATCGCTGCATTTGCCGCGCCACCAGCCCTAGCAAAGTTTACGCACACATTTGCACGTATACAAACATCATTTGGTTATGTAGTAGTAATAGGTGATTATTTTACGAGCGTTCTATGGAGTGTCCGAGGTGTGGTTATGCTACCTTTCCTACCAACGACAATCAATACCGACTCGGAACACTTCGCCTTGACTGCAACTGGCATTGACCGTCACAGCACCCACAAACTACCTACATAGCTACTAGCACACACAGCTGTATTGCAGCAGGGGACATAAGGAGTTTCCCAAGGGCGGAGTTCCGCGTTCCTCCAAGAGTTCGATATATTGATTGGGAATGTTTGTTCCATCGAGTCATTAATTACAGCTTTGGATTAATACGTTCATGTTCATATGTGTTCATTTATTTCGCATGATAATGGAATACGAGTACGGTAAAAAATAGTACACAGGCGGGTTAGTTATTGAAGTAGTGAGATTTCTTCCAGGAAATGTACGACGGAGGGGAAATAATTAATCAACGACAGATATAACTGTAGTGGTTGTTTTGTTTAACCGCTCATCTGTGGGTAATTTATAACAATTATTTTTAAAATTTTCACTGATTGATTTAAAGTATTTACGGATGAATTTCTAAAAGGAACAGCTCGGTTATAGATGCTGGTATAAAATTTAAGCGGTACTTAAATTGAGCCCAGTCTATGCATACAGCCCTAGTTATTCTGTTTCAATTCCAAGAAAAGCAATCACAGACAATCAAGTGAAACCTCAGCGGAGATACGGTGTGAACTTGCCATATTTTACATCTACTATGCTAAGTAGGACGCTGTGAAAGAACAGTCGCGATAGAAAAATGTTCCATACATTCATAACTGTAATTAAAAAAAAAACCTTCTACCACACGGGCTGGCAAAAGCATATTTGTACACTGATGCTGTATCTGTGGTTCCTCGCGATGTTATCAATCACTTAATTAAATTCTCGTGATGTCATCAAGATCAATTGTTGTTTCCATTTCATTTATTAGAGTAATGTGAGTGAGTACTTTTAATTATTTTGATATTTCTGCAAGATAGCTGACTACAATATACATAGCAAGAATTAAGGGGAGTAGCCTTTAGCCGCCTTTCCGGGGTACCTAGGTATTTTTCGAATTTCTTCTTGAAACAATTTCGGCATGGTGCAGCACCTACTTCGGACAAAATATTCAATTATTTGGATGTTCTAAATTATGTAATGTTGTGCACTTGGGTCTACCTGTTGTTCAATTATTTCCTGTCCATCCTAGGTTTGCTGGAAGAAATCTCTTAATAGAGATACGCTCGCCTTTGTCACTGTTGTCCACTTTCTATTGTAAAATGTATTATTTTGTGCAATAAAGTATATGAGTTTGCGATATCGTCAGTGTCGTTGATCGAAATTCCCATTACAATATCCAATGTGATTCACCGGTTGTGCATTCGCCGTGAAAGTTTTTTACAGTTATTTGAATGCACCTTCGAATTCTATTGGAATATAGACCGTAACAGTTTTATCATAAGGTTGCTGGTCAAATACAGCAATAAATTACAGTCATAAAGGTTCAATGATAGGTGCTGCTAACTCAGATAATTATCAGGTATTGACGATATCTCCCTTCCGGTTCATTTGGACAACTGTGCCATTTCATCTACTGTGTCAATAGGACAACTGTTTCAATACGCAAACCAGATAGATAGGTAGGTATCCAATTAGAAACCGGTTTTATATTATTGGTTCCAGTCGTCATCATTATATTGTTATTGTTGCCGAATTGGAATTAAATTGAACTTGATTTAACATACACTTTTAAAGTTGGTAATTAAAAAGACACTACACATATTTAGTGTAAGTGGACGCTCAGTGCGGCAGGCAGACCACCTGTCTCTTAATTAGACTATGATTAGTCATCATTGTAAGACCTGGCCAGATGCACAATAATGCACATTAATCCGATTCTCCGAGGATAGGCATCATCAAGTCGACAGGACCTCTATGGATGCGGTTGGCCGCCAACGCCTGCGGCGGCGGTCCTATGCCAACCGTTGGCGTTAGAGAAGAAACCTTTGCCCAGCAGTGGGTTGATGTGGAAGGAGTAAGATACTGTTAGATCTTCATAATTCATAATTTCTTTATTGCACACAAACAGTTACATAGGACAGTAAAAAACATAGAAAACGTGCTAGAGGCGGACAGTTGCAGCGCGGGTAGAAGATAGTTCAACTACCCACCTACAAATTTCGAATCTATGAAAACAATCAAAATTCCTTAATTATTTACTTTCTCTAAGTGCTGAGTGGTGTCACTTACGTGTTACTACATGTGTTATACTAATATATTTTCTTGCAGTCACTAATCTAGAGGGTGAGATGCGAATATAATTGTGACTATTTCGCCCAATTTTCCCATGACAACGCAGATTCTCCCTCACGATAACGAAGAAATAGTATAAAAGTTAGTACTTCCTCACCT
The DNA here is from genome assembly GCA_963457715.1 of Argyresthia albistria. NCBI lineage: Eukaryota > Metazoa > Arthropoda > Insecta > Lepidoptera > Argyresthiidae > Argyresthia > Argyresthia albistria. The sequence continues at coordinate 9,415,961 of OY735271.1, read as the reverse complement.
TTCATTTTCTCTCTGGCTGTCCCTCCTTAGTGACCACCTTCGTGATGTCAACGCACGAATCATTGTTACAACAAAATCACTCAATAATATACAGAAAAATCCAGTCTATCACTCAGAATACCAACATCACGGTATCATCAACAAAAAACCACACAACGTTTTGTAGAACATTTGTTTTTATAACACAGATGGTATTCCAGTTGTTTTTATAACACAGATGATATAACAGTCAAGATCACAATTCGAGGCACTAAATTTTTGTTTAGAATATTTGGTTTTTGTTCAAATCATTGTTCCTTTTGGTTTATCTTGAAAAAATAATCAGTGAGGCTAAGAGGTATTTCAAGAATCAAACTACCAAAGACGTAAAAACGAAAAACTTGACTTGTCAGGAATTTACTATATTCTATTCAGCAGTAGTCAGAAGACTTACACTTTCCCTCCCTTTCTATAGCTATATAGATATAGAGCTGATACTTGAGGCCAAAGTAATTTTTAAACCAAAAAAAATCAAGTAGATTAGTTTAGAACACCTAAAACAGATTTACCAAACCTTGCCAATGCCAGTCCATGTAAAGAAATAAAATAGAAAGAATAAGAAACGGGAAGGTTGACTGGAAAAGTGCCAAAAACAGTTTAACTTGGCTCTTGGCTGGCTGGATACAATTTTTTCGAAGAAAATCTAATTATATTCTTATTTCATTGTTCGGGAGTAATTTACTCGTGATTGCCAGTGGTGCATTAGCTACATTCTACTTTCTTTATCACTGCCGGGTTTATCTACCAAGTCTACATATTAGCCGAATTCACAGACAGCTTCTCAGAAAAAGTGCCGCTTACATGACATAAGGTGCTATAATTCTCGAAGCCAGAATAACCTTTAAACTTTACAAAATCAGGGTCATTATTTCGTTTAATTTTCGGTCTTTCATATTTTCGGCACGAATAACCACTTTTAGTTCAAAGGAATTCTATAAACAGATCCTTAAATTGAACATAGCTAGTATATTTAAGTTTTACAAAGAAAAATATCACGCACAACCTTAGAGGTGGCAATACGGAAAAATTAGTATCTTGTTTGAGGGAGCACATAATGTTCAACAAACTACCGCAAAACATCAAAAATGCAGAATCACTTTCTGGATTTAAATCACTTTTAAAAAGGCATATTTCGTCTAGTATAGTCGATTTTGTTTAAAAGTCATTGTCACGAGAAAAAGTAATAGCTCGCATAAGTTTAGTGTGTTATATAATATATTTACTAACATTATTTTAATGTATAGGTTAATGTTTCTCTGTAAATGAACTATTGTTGTTCTTTTGAGAAATAAAATTCTAAAACCTTTAAACCTATATTTATTTTATAAAATAAAATATCTGGTTGCTATGCCAAATCATCGCATTATTGCTGAATCATTGATTTATCAGAGTTAACAAACACTTTCCATCTCCAATTCTCCAACGAACATTTGGCGGGCGGTGACAAGTCGATGGAACTATGGAACTTAAGAGCGTAGTCGGTCTGCGACAAAATTGAGAAATAGGTATTTGTACAAACTATTGCCGTCGCGTTGCGCCCAAGCGACCGCGCTATCAATGTGCGTGTGAGTAGTCTGTGTTCGTGTGCGTGCGTAGATACCACTCCCGCGCCCGGCCGCTTTTCGTTCTGCGGTCTTTCAGTTGCATTTGCTATCGGCATCGGTCGGCGTTTGCAGTGTTTGGCATTTACGAGCTACTTACTCGATCAAATTATTGTGTTAGACGTTTTTTATTGTTTACAGTCTATGCTTTACTGAACTGACTTGGCTTGTGTATCGGATTTTGAGTAATTATATTTACGACTAAAGAAAAAACGTAAGTACCCACCTATTATTTTTAAATATTTTACCTACTTCAAATAGATAAACGAAATGAAATACATACATATTATATTTATCTAAAATACTATACCTACTTATTGATAAATAAAAATTTGAAACCGATTTGATCAGAGCAACTTTAATTTTCACTTCTCTATACAAATCAGCTGACCGCCCGGACCAAATCGTATGGAGCAATGAAAAATAAAGTTGCTCTGATCAAATCGGTTTCATAGTAAAAGTTGCTCATAATGGTCTCCCTAACAACGCCCTAAAATATGACTACACCTTTCTGTTACACCCTGTAGAGTTCCCCTGGCCACCTTCCGGCTCCAGCATCAGCTCAGCTCCATGTCATAAAAAATATTCTAGGACTAAAGTGTTTGTCAAGACGAATCGAACGAGTCTAAACATGATGGGGTTGCGTCGTTTTATTACAGAGTTCCCCTGGCCACCTTCCGGCTCCAGCATCAGCTCAGCTCCATGTCATAAAAAATATTCTAGGACTAAAGTGTTTGTCAAGACGAATCGAACGAGTCCAAACATGATGGGGTTGCGTCGTTTTATTACAGAGTTCCCCTGGCCACCTTCCGGCTCCAGCATCCGATCAGCTCCATGTCATAAAAAATATTCTAGGACTAAAGTGTTTGTCAAGACGAATCGAACGAGCCCAAACATGATAGGGTTGCGTCGTTTTATTACAGAGTTCCCCTGGCCACCTTCCGGCTCCAGCATCAGATCAGCTCCATGTCATAAAAATATTTTAGGATCAAAGTATTCGTCAAGACAAATCGAACGAGTCCAAACATGATAGGGTTGCGTCGTTTTATTATAGAGTTCCCCTGGCCACCTTCCGGCTCCAGCATCAGATCAGCTCCATGTCATAAAAAAATATTCTAGGACCAAAGTATTCGTCAAGACGAATCGAACGAGCCCAAATTCGACGGGCTTGCGATGTTTTATGACAGAGTTCCCATGACCGTCTTCCGTCTCCATCATCAGATCAGCTTTAAGTCAGAAATATATTGCATTGTCATCCGACTTATACACGTATGCGAAATTTCAGCTCAATCGGATAACGGGAAGTGGGTCAAATTCAAGCCGACATTTTTGACGCGAACCGTGGTACCCACAATCAAACAAACAAACAAACAAACAAACAAACAAACAAACATACATACATGTGGTCGATTCTCTAGGTTACACTGACTAAAATTAATTGACAATATTAAGTTTGACAACTCTTATGCGGACGCCATAGATTCCATTTTCGAACTGACTTTTGAATTATTTTAATGTACTGATGAACTAATTCAAAAGTGAGTTCTAAAATGGAATCTATGGCAACCGCGTAAGAGCGTCGGAGCTAAAATTGTCAAGTAATTTTAGTGAGTGTGTCCTAGAGAATTGGCCCCACAGTGCGAGTTAAATAAAAGCTTTTAAAAAATAAGGACTTCCCGCCATTAAACTTTTTTTTTTGGACGTGCCTCCGCAGCCGGCTCTGGCCGCCGGCAGTGGCACTTAGCATAGGTGTATGTGGCTGTTTACCTGACGACCTTTGTCAGAGTCTGAGATTTAGACGAAGATTTTACTTTATGCTCTAGAACATAAAATTTGATTTTATGCTGGCTATACCCGACATAAAGACGAACTTTACGAGCATGAGAAGTGAAAACATCATTTACGTGTAAAGCGGAAGATTCATTTTGCACCGCGCACGGTATTATCCAAGTAAGTATTTAAGTACCTATGATACTTTAAAGAGGCTGGAATCGACCTTGAATAGCATAGCCGGATTCCACTTACTCCAGATGGTCATTAGATAAATGGTAACAATGTGAAAGCGGCTACAACCTGGTAAACCCCCGCCTAACGAAGGCAAAAGGGGTGTTATGACTTTGACGTGTGAGTCACTCTGTCTGTGTATCTGTCTGTGTGTCTGTCTCTCAGCTCGCGGAGCGTAAACGGGTGAACCGATTTGAATATTGTTTTTTTATTCGTAAGTAGATTTCTTGGAGCATGTTGTTGTGGTATATGTCGAGCTGGTCTGATGATGGACTTCGAAGGTGGAAGTGGGAACCCTAAGATGCTTACTAGTAAACCCGTCGAATTAGGGCTCATTAGATTCGTAGTGACAAGACCTTTGAGAATATGGTACCATTGGGCTGATCTGATAATGGAGTGCGAAGATCGAAGGTGGGAGCTGGAACCTTGGGATGCTTACTAGTAAACCCATCGAGTTTGGGCTCATTAGACTCGTAGTGACAAGACAACAGAATAAATACACTCGTAGTGAAGACGAAATATGCCGGTAAGAGAAAGGGTGGAAATGAGAACAGAATAAATACACATATTCAATTATTCATTGATCGATATTGTTTTGTTTTATTTAAAACTAGCTGCCCGTCGCGACTTCGTTCGCGTGATTCCCTAACCCTGCTTGATAACTACCCTTACCCTACCACTATCCCTACCCCTACCCTCCCCCTACCCTACTCTACTCCTACCCTACCCCTACCCTTACCCTTACCCTACCCCTACCCCTACTCTACCACTACTCTACCACTACCCTACCTATTTTCCCTTAAGATGTTTTTTTGTTATTTTCTTATTCTGGACGGAGACAAATGCAACAAATCAAAAACCTTGAAAATCGATCCAGCCGTTCTCGAGTTATAAGTGTTCGAACAAACAAACACGACTTACTTTTATATATATATAGATAGCCAATCTTCTTTTGTGTTCTGATTCCAAAAAAGATAAAAAAAAAAATATTTTTGCTTTTGGAGAATAAAATTAAAAGCTTCAATTCTGTAAAATAAATAGGCGGTTCAAAGGATTTTTCCGTGGAAACGGCATACAGATACCAAACTCTGTACAAATAATATCGATAATGACGGAAATCACTACATTATCGATAAAAAAATCGACAGTTGTCACTTCCCTATTTGTATACGTATTAGTCTGACCCCCCCTTACCCTTGATCTTTCCCCGTAATGTGCGATAGGGACAACCGCAGCTCAGACCGATTTTCACTACAAAATCTTGACAAGATCGATGCTTTGTATTCCCCTGTTTTCTCCGCCAAACCTGCGCCGATTCAAATATGTTTGGTGTTGAAATTTAGAGGAAGAGTAGATCTATGTCTCTATTATTTTGTTTTAACGTAAAAACTTTTCATATTTGTCTGGTAGTCATCTGAATATGACAGTAAAAATGAGGTATTTTTTAGGTTTTCGAAAATTCGTATCTGTTTTGGTAATTATTTTTTGGGAAAAAGTAAATGACAGGGACATACATACAGTACACCTAGATTTTATAAAAAAAAACGAGTCCTCTAGAGGGATAAAACAGGAAGGAAATAGGGGAATACGTTTGTATGGAAAAATGCTGGTAGGATACCCTCTTAACGCTTGATGTATATTGAGGAGTGAAAGGTCTGCGTCTGTTTTGATAACAGGTTCGTCGCATTAAATTCTGTAGAGCTGGCGCCAGCCTATCTGTAAACGTCACTCAAAATCCAAAAGACTGTTGGAAGACTACAGTCTATTTATGGAAGACTACAGTCTATTTATGGAAGACTACAGTCTATTTACGCTGTACTTTTGACAGGCCAATCCATACATTTTCGACATCTGCAATGGCTTAGGTAGGATGTACGCAAAAGGAAATGTCAAGCGTAAAATAAAGCATTGAACAGAGTCTAAAGAGAGGATGTAACCAATCTAGATACCTACTCATAGTCGTAAAAATAATCTCATCATGGGTCAACCGAAAGCTATAGCGTGATGAAATGGTGAAACTATATTTAGACATTGCTTGTTATCGTCAATGTGATTGCAGAACACATCGGGTTGTAAGTGTAAGTATAGGTCAATCTATGGTATGTTATGGCTACTAGTGTTGTTGTTGGCTGGTAGCCTAATTTATGTTTATTTTGGATGTGTTTTGGTAAACAAAACTTTTCAACATCAAAATTGAATATTAGTTGAAAGAAATTAAAGAATGGAATGTTTTCTTAGTCGAAATAAAATAAAGAATGTTCAATTCAATTCATTTGTTTATTTATTTGGTACCCTTACCCTTGGCCCTTAGAGTGCGAGTCAGACCTGCACTTGACCGATTTTTTATTGGTACTTAGTGTCAGATTTTACATAAGCGTTATAATTAGAAATAATTAGATAAGGATCGTCTAGCTAGTAGGTACATTAGGAGTTACGAAAAAGTCGTATATCTAAGTCTAGAATAAATGACGGTTTAGAACGAAAAACTAAAACAAAAGAAAACCTCGCTTGACCTTTTCACCCTTTTGCTCAGTTTCAATTTCACGACACTGAAGAGAATAAAAAGAGGCCTTGACATTGTATCGCAGTGAAAGCTTTCAAAACATTGCACCTCTGGTGTAAGCCTAAACCTATCTGCGCATAAAAATACGTGGATCATTGTGTATTTAAAAATATACACAACTCATTTACAGCAAAGTTAAATTGAATATAGAATAGAATAACTAAATAAATGTAAAACAGATACGCCACTACAACTCTTTATCCCCACTCGCCAAAACATGCAAAAACCGGCACGCACATGCAAATCAAAGTAAAAACAAAACACAAACGCCGAACCTACGTAATTCTGGCGGCGATCGCAGTGACAGTTATGTATTTCTTTTTTTTCGCGTCGCGGTCTGTTTACATTATTGATCGCGCGGGAGCGGCGCTTCGCGGGGTGCGCCCAGCGGCGTCGCCAAGTGTGCACTGTTCGATGATACGTAGGCACGGCATAGAGCAAGCTGTGTAGATGGAAGCGCTAGGTAGAAATCCGGAGAGATCTGTCGTCTGCGGATTATTTGGATTCCAAATATACGGCGGCTGAAGTAGGCAAACGGATAACGAGATTGGGGTGGGGATGGGCGGGACACTTGGCTAGACGGGACGACGGAACGGTGGACCAAAGCAGTCACGGAGTGGTGGCCACGGGAAGCGAAAAAGCCAGTGAGCAGACCACCGGCCCGATGGTCCGACGATATTGTCAAGTCGTCGGGATCCCACTGGGTGCAATGCACAGGACCGGGAAGATTGGCGCTATAGAGAAGAGGCCTATGCCCAGCAGTGGGTCGATGTGGGCTGATGATGATGAAATATCATGAAAATGATAATACGTGACTTTATCCACGTAAAATAACGTAAAGTTTCTAAGGTGGAGAAAACAGTGACTAGGTACCTATCTTAGAACCGGATTCTTACTCTCTTTGTCATCTGAACTATAGAATTACCGCTAGTCTTTGAACGGTCTCGTGGATTCATAATTCATACCTATTTGATTGAGTGCCCAAACATTCTCACTCATAATGAATCCCTAATAGAGGGAAACAACAAAACCTATCACAGCTCTCATAAAAAGCATGAATCGTAACATAAGATAGTGAGCATCACACTTTTTCCCCTCTGACTAGCAGTAAGACACACCCCCATAGGGTGCATGACAGTTGACACCAAGACGTCTGAAAATATCTATTGTAAGGGATGAAAGCATAACTTCCTTTAATTATAATGTCAAATATTTTTCTTTTTCGGTCAGGAGAAAGACCAGAAGGGTGCCGGGCGGCAGAGGCTCAAGGCTCACTTTTAGAAAGTTTTCAGTACCCTATTTGCGGATTAGACCATCGCCGCAGCTAGATGAAATCTAAAAAAAAACAAATGACTCCTACTCGTTAAATTGTAGAAAAACTGACTACCATACTTCTATCGCGTGGCCCATCTACATTTTTAGCCACCCACCTACTCTTTGACGCCCGCATCACGTAGCCCATCGATTTGCAGGTCTGCGCCGACCAACGGCTTACGCCCGTTGTTAATCTATCCCGGGTAACAGATAGACGCTATCCACAGTTAGCGGTAACTTCCTATCTATCCATAAAATTGCGTTTCACAAGCTCTAATACTCACCTACTTATATATCTTTCGAAAAGAGCAGGTAAGCCATCCTATCCGTTCCCCTCCCGCGCGTTTCATTACCACAAATGCAACATTTAATAATCAAATCTAACATTTCGGTTTCGAAGATATAATGGTGCGTGATCCTGATCATAGATTATTGATAAAATATTATATGTACTTCAGTTATATTGTAAAATATCGGCCAAGTTCCCTTGTTTAAGAAAAATACTTTTTAAATAAATATTTTGCCCTCTCGCCAAAAAAAAATAACGAAACGCAAGATACATGTGCAAGTGATGTGACTTTCTTACTTTATCTGTGCAAGAGACGTTATGTTTGAATGATTTGTGAAATTACTTACAGATAAAAGTAAAGTAAAAAGTAAATGTAGCCCATTAATGTCCCCGCCGAGGGGCACAGGCCTTACAGATAATCTTTATTATTATGAGCCTGTCATATCCCACTGCTGGGCAAAGGCCTCTCTCCCCCTCTTCCACTCCATTCGATCCTGAGCGGTCTCCTTATAAAATAGAAATAGTTATTCTGAGTGAAATAGCAAGCTAGCATATATGGATAAGGTAAGTTTTGAATGTGTGTCTACAGCCAATTTTGGCATTTTGTTTATTGATCTAACAAGTTCACTTGGTTACAGTTCAAATCTGTACCAATTTTAAATGAGGAGGCGTTGTTGTTGGTGCAAATTGTGGAGACGCACAAAGCTATTACGGTAAAGGCGACCAACGCCACCAACAATATGTTGAAAGATGAGGCTTGGCTCAAAATAACAAGACAATTCAATTCTTCAGTCTCCAGCGGGCCCCGAAGCACTGCCCAGATACGTTTGAAGTGGGAAAATATGAAAAAAGCTGCGCGGAAGCGATCCGCTCTTATAAGAAGAAATCTCAACAAGGTACCTCACACTATATAAATTCATTCTTTCATTACATTTATGTTGTAATAAACATAAACCTTTACATACAGGCACATACATTGCTTCTGGCTTCACACTAAGATACCCTGTGTCGTGGGAACCAGATACAGCGACATCACAAACACGTAAACATCCAAGACCTGGGGTACATTTTTTGCCCCCAGCCAGAGGTCGTTGTAATATGTATTAAAATTGTTTCATACTTATAGACTGGTGGTGGCAAGCCTGATTTTATACCGCCTAACGAAGCCCTAGACCGAGTGGCAGGCATCCTCGATGCAACTTGTGATGGCAACACGATGCCATTTGAAGGAGGTGTGAAGGGAGAGGTAACCCAAGCCCAAACCACCGAGCCACAGAATGCCTTGCCCATCGTGATCGAGGTGTGTGAAGGTAATGGCGAGGATGAAAAGAGGGCTGATGTGGTTCTGGAAAATATCCCTATCCATATGACTACACCTAAAAAAAACCTGTCCGGAACGTCCAAGAGTGCTGGTTTGTATTTTTAGGGTTCCGTACCCGAAGGGTGCCAAACGGGACCCTATTACTGAGACTTCGCTGTCCGTCCGTCCGTCCGTCCGTCCGTCCGTCCGTCCGTCCGTCCGTCCGTCCGTCTGTCACCGGGTCCGCCTGCACGAACCGTAATAGCTAGAAAGCTGAATTTTTCACAGAATGTGTATATCTGTTGCCGCACCAACCACAAATACTGAAATACGAGAGATATTACAAATTGAAAGTGGTCTCGGTACAAGATACGTCTTCACAACACGCTTGAAAAGTTTATACCAAGGCCATTTTGTTTTGGTAGGTAAGCCTTCTTTTAATGAAACTAAATTTAAATGATATGGCAATGTCGTCCCCGGACTTCTACAAAGACTTTAAATATTAATTGATGAATTACGACGTCTCTATTTATACTGTAGAACTTTTAGAAAATAATTATAAAATTAATAGTTTTTAATTACTTTTGTTTTCATACAAATCTCAGAGCTCAGAAATTATTTTTTTCCTTTTGGCCACTTCAAGTTTGGCTGCCAGTGATGTTTTAATTAAATACTCTTTGGTGCGTTGAAATGATGTTTTGCAGTCTGCATGACATTGACATAATGAGTGAGTGAACCTCATTGTACGGAAATTGTAGATGGGTGTCTCACGTTTTCCAGTAGGAGTAGGTTGTAGACAGTGCTGCTTACGGCGGCGTTTAGTAGGTACTAAAGGCCCTAAAAGCGCGGCAAGCTTTGAATCAATTCAAATGTTATTTTTCAACTAGCTACAAAGTTATTCTGACATAAGATGATAATTTGAACAAAACTTTTTGGGTATTTCATGAAAAATACAGTTACAGATCACACATATACAGGGTGGAACAAACGAATGGGCCCTGGAGGGAAAGTACCTTAAAATCTCAAGATATCCGTCCGTCCGTCTGTCTGTCACCAGGCCGTATCTCATGAACCGTGGTAGCTAGACAGTTGATATTTTCACAGATGACGTATTTCTGTTCCCGCTATAACAACAAATACTAAAAACAAAATAAATTTAATATAAAGGGGGCTCCCATACAATTAACGTGTTTTTTGCGGTTTTTTTAACCGACTTCCCAAAGGAGGAGGTTTACAATTCGTCCGGATGTTTGTTTTTATTTTTATTTTTTTTTATGTATGTGCCTCGATAGCGCCTAAACGGATGGACCGATTTGGAAAATTAGACCGATTAGACCTATAGTGATTTTTGTGTTTTTCATAATAACTCGTGCAAATGCACATGGTAAGCATAATATTGTGATGCGGAACTGCTGATGAAGACCACATATGGCCACCAGATCTGCTCAATACTAGGTACAAATACAATGCGTGGCTGGCGGGCAGGCAACGCATAGCCTAAACCGATGGACCTAGAGCCATGAAACTTTGTACAGGGGTTCCTTAGTAGCGTGGGGTAGCACTGATATGGGATTTGACAAAATGAATTCCCCTGGGGATAAGGGGTTACAGTTTGTATTAAACTCAATCTAATCAAATAGGGTTTGTGGAAGTCGGTTTTTTCTAAAGTTTACTTTTTGTTTCAATTATATAGATAATGGTACGGAACCCTTCGTGCGCGAGTCTGACTCGCACTTGGCCGGTTTTATTTATAATACATATTCTTCATTATCAGTGTGAGTGAGTGTGTTATCTTTCCACCAGCAAACCTATCTTGCAAAAGTTTGCTAGAATATATTAAATCTAACAGGTTTATTAATTTCAGTCAATGCTCGTGTCGAGAAGCGCAAGAATACCAATGACTTGGCAGCATCCCAAATACTAAGGTGATTCCTTAGCCTTTGCAAAATATTATGATCAAAAGACTGAAACAGGCAAACTACAGGCTGAAACATCCGAATTAGAAAATAAAAAAATTAAATTAGAAATAGAAAATATAGAACTAGACAATGAAAAGTTAAAATTAGAGATTGAACATCTACGAAATAAATCAATTTGAGCCATTCAAGCCAATTTGTATTGTATAATGCTTCCAAGATATATAGGCTGATTTACTGATAAAGTAACTGGATTGACATAGGATAAATGTTAACATGTTTCAGCGCACATTGTATTTGATTGAAATATGTTTACATTGGTCCAGTGTCAATCCAGTGCTAGATTTCAGTGATACTGGATCCAGTTACTGGATCAATAAAAATCAGCTTTAATGCTAGATTTAAAACATAAACCTTTACATACAGGCACATACATTGCTTCTGGCTCCACACTAGGACGCCCTGTGTCGTGGGAACCAGAAACAGCAACATTCACAAACATGTAAACATCCAAGACCTGTTTTTTTTGTCCCCTGCCGGGATACGAACCCGGGACCTCTCGCATGGTAGGCAGATGCTTGAGATACTATGGAGAACTGCGCTCGTACGTTTTGATTTTTTTGAAATAATGTATATTTTAGGAAATATAAGAACATATCCCAGTCCATATAAAAATATAAGTTCCAATATTTCCTAAAATATATAATATTTAAAAAAAATCAAAACGTACGAGCATAGTTTTCCATAGTATCACAAACATGTAAAAAAATTGTAAAAATCGGACAAGGTTTAGGGGGTGGAAAACGTTACCGCTTTTTGTATGGAAGCTCGCGAGTACACCATTTTCCATCCACGAACGAATCACGAATATCACGATACCTTAATTAGTTCCACGATACAAGTACAGATGGCGCTGTTCCGGATTCCTACATCGCGGTATGGTTTGGTTTACGCCGCGGGACATAAGCTGGCGTTGTCGTTTTGTTCGTTACTCTGGTTTCCCTTCAAAACGTACAAATCTTTCGCCTTTTACTAAAGATTTCCGTGGAGGGGAACACTCAAATGAGTCTTACTCTATTTTTTGATGCCCTTTGCGGGGCTAATTAATAAACTCCAAAACAAATCTCGTTTTTAGTAAAAAAAAATCGCATTCCAACCAAACACCTAATTGATATAGAGCTTTATTTATTTATTAATACAACTACACACCACATTACATAAAATATTTATCGATACGATTTTCTTTGAGCTGTTTTATCAGGCAAATAATCCGATTTTTATCTGTTGAACTGCCAATAAATTAATTTTTAAAGTGCCGCTTTTATCAAAATTTTGGCAGTGAATTAGAAATACAAGTATTAAGCGGTAGGGCCTCCCTCGGATAGATAGGATAGGAAGACAAGATAGACTTTTCTATCGATCCATGCGTTATAGAAACGGAAAAACACCTCGATAGATAGAAATTGTTACTGGAGCTGGAGTAAGGCAAAACGATGGATAGATAGAAATTGTTACTGGAGTAAGGCAAAACGATGGATAGATATAAATTGTTACTGGAGTAAGGCAAAACGATGGATAGATAGGTTATTGAAAACGGCCGTTAGCAGCTAGCGAACTGTCGGACAAGGGACGTAAACATTCCAATCTAGGCCTTATGTAGTGTTTGGGAGAAAAAGTGGGTCAAAGTCAATTTGTCACCTGCATCCGTCTTCTTGGGTTTTCTCCAGTTCAGGGCACAAGGTATTAGGGAAACACACGGAACACGGGCTTTCTGGATCAGTTCATGGTTCAGGCACAAAATCAAGTGCATTTATGGGCAGGAGCGGTAACACGTCAGTACTCAGTCAACTCCAAGATATTTGCGGATGGGTGCTAAATTATATTTGTGTAGGTAGGTGCATCCGAACAAAGACATAACTAAACGTTTAAACATCTAGTAACACAGTACAGTACAGTACCATACAGTACAGTACAGTAGTATTAACAGCCGGGTAACTGGGTACCGGATCTACTGAACTGATAGAATTGAATCCCAGCTGGGAAGGTAAAGAAAAATTAATCCTATGGGGGCTGTCGTGTGATAATAACAATAATAACAAGAGCATTTATTCCTATTAAAAAAAAAACTTTTCTCGAGGCAGGATCTCAATTTTTTTTTGGTTTTAGTTTTTAGTTACACCTCGTTAGCTGGCCGGACAAATGGTTCACTTTCTTCATGCAACATAAGCCTCTTTAACCGACAACACTATTATTAGTATTAGCCACTTCCCTTGGCATGTTTCCATTAAATTGCTACTATGTCGCGCGCTTACTTAAGCCTGACAACGGGTTGCGCTCAGGTCGTTACCCAGAATGGCGTATTTCCGTCCAGCATCCTGATCAATACGGCAATCTATTTTGGAGTCCCTGTAACACACATTGTTGCCGCTTTAGGCTTCGATCGGCTCACAGTACGCGATCAGAAAACAGTAAAGTAGCTACAAATAATGCGTGCGGAACCACCGGTGCTCTAGTACGACTCGCACAAGGCCGATTTTAGGGTTCCGTACCCGGAGGATGCCAAACGGAACTCTATTACTAAGTCTCCGCTGTCCGTCCGTCAGCAGGCTGTATAGCACGAACCGTAATAGCTAGAAAGTTAATATTCTCACAGAATGTGTATATCTGTTGCCACTACAGCACCCATTTTTTCCACTACAGTAAGTACTGGAAAAAATGGGTGTTTATAATTTTATGGTAAATTTCATTATTTGACATTGCCTGTAAATTTATTTATTATTTATTTATTTATAACAAGGCACATCAACAATGCAAACACTTACATTAAAATGAACAATATTCAAAGAGTTCATGTGTTTGCATCAATTAGAGATGCGCACAACATTCACAATTTGTCAAATCGATCAATCTATGACAAAGTAGACAATATGAAAGAAAAACATGTGTCTACTGACCATGTAAAGTAAAAATTAATATCAAACAATTAGGGTAGCTACTCAACATGAACTTACAGAAGAACAAATACTCGTACCTATTGTACAAACACCTAAAACACACCTAAATTATTTGATTGGCAAAATTACGAGATGAAGATTGAAGATAATGAACTGTCAGGCACTTGTTTCTTGTACGATGGTGCGGAACCCTTGCTGGACGAGTCCGACTCGCACTTGACTGTTTATTTATTAGTTTATTACCTTGCAGTTAAGTGCAAGTGAACACAGTAGTCATAGAGTTATAATGAATGACGTAAATTGAAACGTAACAGGTTGACTGCCGCATAAACTTGCAAACGCAATTAGAATGCTTTTGATGATTTTCACATTAAACTTAGTTTAGATTTCAATATACAGGGTGACATTTAATTAGCTGACCATATTTTGGGGAATGATAGTACCCTTCATTACGAAGAACTTTCCCCAAGGAACATATGGTCGCAAACGAAAAAAATTTTTGGGTCTCCCATAGTAACTGGAAATCTGCTGATCGGGGCAATGTACTGGTGGACGAAATTTTTTTTTCATTTGCGACTATATGTTTCTTGGGGAAAGTTGTTCATAATGATGGGTACTGTCATTCCCCAAAATATGGTCAGCTAATTAAATGTCACCCTGTAGATTGTCGCCGGCAATATGCCAGATTGCATTTTTAGCTTTAATATTCATAAATTTCTAACTAACGTTTATTGTTTATTGTTTATTAATTGCATTCCACTGCTCTGTTATAAATATGAAGTTACAACAACATCATGGGCCTTGCTCAGGCACAGCAATATGAGAGAGTATACGCATAACTGCGTCTTAAAGTGACCTTATGAATAAAAATCTATCATGACTTTTCTTGTGAAGACGTTACAAATTCTTCGAGATATTCGTTAGTACGGACAAGTGCAGGTGTTCTTTCAAAGTTTCGTGCAACCACAGGTACTATAATATTATACTAATACAGTTAGACCACCTAGAACAAAATATGACATCGGCGTAAACTGAGATGCTACGGAAGCTTCTTCAGTTCGAGGCCATTATCGCTTGGTGCAGCACCATCTAAAAATTGCAAATACCACGAGATGGCGCTAAGATGTATAGGATTTATTCTAAGATTAGCGCCATCTAGAAGTATGTTAACTAAAACCATGGCGTTTAAACTACAAATCTTACTCCTCACGCCATCTCTTTTTTACGAAGGGTTACTAATTCTAATGTGTATGGGATGAGCACCCTGTGTGCTCTTCGGGGTTTGAAAACGCATTGTCATCTTAAAACCCATAAGCATAAGATCCACTAACCTGGCACTAGAAGCAGGCTTTTCAGGTCCGAATGGCTCGTCATCAGCGTCATAGAAGTCATCTTCGCCCTCCGATGACGAGTACGAGGTGTCTGGCACTAGGAGCGTCATGGCTTGTCCTGTCAAACAAATCTAGCGTCACGACATTTTGGACCGGGCGGTTATCAGATGATTTTGTATAGAGAAGTGAAAAATAAAGTTGCTCTGTTCAAATCGGTTTGATAGTGAAAGTTGTTCAGAATTGTGTCCCTAACTCCCGAAAATGTTTTGTCGCTCCACACTCCAAACACCCGGTACAAAGAAGGCTACTACCATTCAGATAAAGCCGCATTGAAATCCTTCCACCCGTTTGTGCGCTAGAGTGCCATGGACAGAGGCACAATTCACACGCAGAACAGACGCTACAAACTTATAATATAACGTCGGGGTTTAAAATGTGAACTCACTTGGTGAATCTAAATCTTCTAATGGTGTCAACACCATTGCCGTCACCAGCTCTCGACATTCGGAGCCAAGCTCCACGTGGGAAGCCTCTGGACCTGGTAACAGATTAATTAATTTACAAAGAAATTATTGACCGAGCGAGCGAAGCGAGCGAAGGGCTCCATTTCGACATGATAGGAGGCCGATTTTGCTTTCGACTGTCCCTATGTATGTATGTCTGTCAGTGTCGGTTCCAGTCTAGCGGCCACAGTTTTCAAGCGATCCTCACATAACTTGGCACACGTGTTCCTTGAATTAAAGTGTTTTTTTGTCGAGAGCTTTTATCGATTTTCCCCTTTTGAGTTAGGACGTCATCATTTTTTTATGGTTTTTTTTTCTGAAACCTATCGTGTGGAGTATCAAATGAATGGTGAAGCCCAAGTTTGTACTCCTCGAAGTAGGAGACGGATTAGTAAAGAGGATCTGTAGAGACCATGAGAGTGAGTGAAATAGACTTAAACTATTTTCGTGAAAAGTCAATAGATTGTATTTTAATGTCAACAATATAAATAACCGGCCAAGTGCGAGTCGAACTCGCGTACGAAGGGTTCGTACTAATTTCTATAAAAAATTGAAAAAAAACACGTATGTTGTATGGGAGCCCCCTTAAATATTTATTTTATTCTGTATTTTAGTATTTGTTGTTGTAGCGGCAACAGAAATACATCATCTGTGAATATTTCAACTGTCTAGCTACCACGGTTCATGAGATACAGCCTGGCGACAGACAGACAGACGGACGGACAGCGAAGTCTCAGTAATAGGGTCCCGTTTGGTACCCTTCGGGTAAGGAACCCTAAAAACTTGTTAAGTACCGCAATGTTACTCTACGGGAAGAGCGCCCTACTCATCCTAAACACAGGGTTCACCCTTCTTTAGGGAGTAGTATCTCACCCATTGTTATAATTAGATTATTTCTCGAACAGTTTCCCTAAAAATCCAACAGAGGACCCTGAAAGTGAACAGATTTTTAGAATATCCTATACTCTGTGGTAGTTGTCAATGTCAGCTCTCTAATTGTTTCACTTGTAGCAAGAACCACAGAGCAGTGAAACAGAGAACAGAGACACAGAACGCGACTCTGATTGTTTCTCTGCTCTGTTTCTTGTTACAAGAACCACAGAGCAGTGAATCAATTAGAGAGCTGACTTTGACAATTACCACAGAGTATAAGATATTCTAAAAATCTGTTCACTTTCAGAGTCCTCTGTTGGATTTTTAGGGAAACTGTCCCAGAACAATCTAATTATTATGTAATAACTATAACAAGTACTGTACCTACCTATTTTACTGAATAAAGCATTATCTTATCTTATCTTATTTTAAATCGCAAAATGTAGTTTAACTGTTCGCGAGGTCTACTGCCACTAGTTATTATAGGATGCAATATTATCAGGTACACAATAAAATAAACGTTTTGTACGGCATAAAGGTTGATATACACAGGGTCAGTGGACAAGTCTGTAGCGGCAGTAGAGCCTTTACATTACAGACGTCAGGTGAGGTGCGTTCCGTGTCAGGTCTACAAAGATTACATCGCTCAGTTACGTCACTATCATCCCCTGCCCCGTAGACAAGATGCAAAACGCTATTATCGTTCGCACGAAACGCTACGCTAGCGTCACCAAATGTCAAATCGCATACATTTTGAGTTTTCGTTTCGTTTTCGTAGCGTTATTAACTTTGTCTAGGCCTACTGATATCGTTTGTCACGCTAAAACTGACTGAGAATTAGATTGAATGTTTTAATGTATGTAATGTATTCCACACCGAAAGGTGGTGTTATAAAAGATTTTTTGCCAAGGTGTACATCTTTGATCAGATAAACCCATGAATGAAAATGACGTAGCATGGTTTTGCTGCCAAATATAACTTCTGTCTTGCCTTTTTAGAAAGAAAGAAAGAAAGAAAGAAACGTTTATTACAAGGACAGAAACACACCAGACAAAGGATAAAGATAGAAACCAAACATAAAAGTAGGACACACACAATATCATTAATAGTAACAGTTGTAAACACCATCAATGACGGTCGTGGTGTGTCACTGTCATTATAAATGGCAACTGACTCAGCGATATGCTGAAGGCCAGGCCTTCAGCGCTGATTTTCAGTCATTTTTCGAAGACATGGTAACTATGCCAGATACAGGGAGCACTTATCCAGTGGAGAGCGCACAGATACATTTTCCCTTGAAACACAACTCAACAATTTACGGGCGGCGGCGGCGGGGGACGAGGTAAAAGAGCTGTGATTGTTCAGCCGCTGCGAAACTGTCTGGCGGCCCGTCATCGTACATTAAGGTTGCGTATGCGAACGTTTGTTTGTGGACATAATGGGAACTTGTCGTAATGGGGACTTGTCGTAATGGGGACTTGTCGTAATGGGGACTTGTCGTAATGGGGACTTGTCGTAATGGGGACTTGTCGTAATGGGGACTTGTCGTAATGGGGACTTGTCGAATTGTCACAAAAATTGCTGATGATGCTGATGAAATGGTAAAAAAATGGTTTAACTATAACGGGTCTTTCAGAGAGAGATAGACCGATACCATAGAATGAGAGGACAAACTACCCACCCGCGTTTTGTACCTACGTAATATTTACCAGTTTTGATATGTGACTGTAGAGACAAGTTGGTGGGCCCTTGATATATGCCATTTACAGGATTAACGGTATTCTGCGAACAAAATAAGCGGTTATTTTCATGAAAGAATGACACAGATAACGCGTAAGATGATTTATTGACGGGGTGCAATAGGCTTGTGGCCTGTCAAGTCAAAATAGATACTTTTTATGAACTGTCAAAACGGAACTTTTGTTCCTGAGTTCTGTGAAATGACAACAGAATGACGTCATGGAAATTGCCATCAAATGCTGTCTTTTTTTGCACAAAATTGACTTAATAAAATATATCTGCTGGAAATATAGAATTCTGAGAATGTCAAGCCATTTTGTACATAATGCTTCAACTTAAGACTTGTTCCTAGATTTATTCGATTACCTTGGCCACAAGCCTATTGTGCCTCTGCCACCCCGTTTGGGAAAAGGCGTGACATTCTTTTATTGTTGTAAATGTGTATCGTGTTTGACGTATGGGAAGTTAAAGAATTACCATTAAAACTATTTCAAGAAAAAATAAATGTTGCTAAGACGAAACCATTATGGTTCACTGTCAAAAAGTTATCAGATCTCTTGTAGGGCCACGCTTCTAAGTCTACAAGCTCTAACTTCACAAACTCTACACCTTAGTCAAAATATGTGGCTTGGCCATTTTCGTTCTCTATCCATGCTTAGAAGCAACTTGACAGCTGACCTAAAACTTCATAAAATCCAAAACCAAAACACTCGGAAAGAATCTAAATTGTTTATTCAGTTGAACTAACAGAAGAGTTGTCATCGTCATCACTGCTATCAGAACTTAGGGATATAATTAGTTCATTTTCAACTGTATTGTCTATTCATAATTCATGATTTCTTTATTGCACACAAATAGATGAAATAAAATAAAAGTAAATAAAAATAGTGTACAAAGGCGAGCTTATCTCTCTATTCTAATGTCTCGTTGCAAATCTTGTAAAATTCCCGATTCACAAATGTTTAAAGGGTGTATCGATTCTTTTGATTAATCGATTTTTATAAGAAATATCCCCTCACTTACAGGCTAAGATTGACATCGGTCAAGTTGCCTGTTATATTGGATACACTATACAAGAATTATTGTACAACACAGAAAAGTAATAAACGGTGAATAAATTCTTTACCTTACACCCATGTGATGGTAGCGTTGGTAAGTGTTTCGAGAAAAGGTAGGTAGTAAGATCTCTTATTAGAGATAAGCTCGCCTTTGTACATGTTTGTCTTCCCATTATTAAGTGTCTGTATTTTGTTTTTGTGCAATAATGTATAAAGTATAAGTATAAGTAAGTAGTGCCATAGCGCATCGCTTGGCTCGACTTGGCGGGGGCGCTTCCGTGCTCCAAGATAAAGTGTTCAAGTTAACACCAACTTGAGCTTATTTTCAATTTGATAGCCCTAAGTGGTCCTTCTCTGCAAGCAATAAAGTCGAATGTATGGAAAGTGAAGTAAATGAGGCATACCTTAGCTATTTGAAGAAGCACTATGGAATGTTTTATGTTATCCAACATTGTCTGAAAATAACAACACATTGATGGTTAACGATATTGGAAATTATGAAATAATCATGAGAGATTATAAAGCTGAACTAACCAAAGGCAAAAACTTAAATTACTATGATATAATCGGATGGTGAAATGTCTTGTACAGGGTGTAACAGAAAGCGGTGTACTAGCCGAAAGAGAGTTGTTAGGGACATAATTTTGAGCAACTTTGATCAGAGAAACTTTATTTTTCACTCCACCATACAGATCAGCTGAGCGCTAGGCCGGAAATTTACAGGGTAATAAAAATAAAGTTGCTCTGATCAAGTCGGTCTCATAGTGAAAGTTGTTCAGAATGATGTTCCTAACAAACAACCCTCTTTCGGCTTGTACATCACTTTCTGTTACAACCTGTATAGGGTAAGGTAGGGTTAAAGAAAGGTGACAGTTCATTCAGAGCCAAAGAATATTGGCCAGAATTGTACATAAGTTAAATCAAAAGCAGCAACAAAGTAGTAGCCAAGGCGAGCGACCAGGCAAGTCATTAAACCACTTGGGCCTCGAGTCGCGTACAGAATCACATCGCAATAGCTTACATTGGAATGGTCTAGTATCACTTGGCCTCTCGCCCTCTCTTCTGGTTCCGTCAACTCTGAGACGCGTGTTGTCATTTTCTGCAAAATGAAAGAAATTACTTGTTATTATCAAGTACTTAACTCTTAACTACTAGCTCGTCCAACGTCCACATAAGACCCCATCTTTTGTTCTGTTTTTTTCATAGGTTTACTTTTCGGACCAGCTGAGGATGAAATAGCACGGTCGGTTCGAAGCCCGGCCGAAGAGGAGGATGGTGACTTAGGTACAGTCTCAGAGACTGCTGTCTGTCACTCCTATCTAAGAATAGGAGCTTCTGTGCCATTGCTAGCGATGTTCTTATCAGCAATACACGGTTAGTTTTGGCCCTAGCCTAAATTTATTATTATTTTAGGGACATAATTCTGAGCAACTTTCACTAAGAATCAGTTTCTTGAATTTGAGCAACTTTATTTTTAGCTTTCCAGTACATTTTGGCCCACTCAGGCCGAAATGTACTGGACATTTTGGCCTGAGTGGGTCAGCTGATTTGCATGGAGAAGTGAAAAATAAAGTTGCTCAGATCAAATCGGCTTAGTGAAAGTTGCAGAATGATGTCCCTAAAATAATAGTAAATAGGGGTCAAAAAATAACCCTGTAGTGACCTCTAAATTACAACTAAGGCAGGCGGCACTCACAGCGACTAGGTCGATCAAGATCTGTGCTGTAAGGCTGGCACTCTCCTGGACCATCGTTCGCAATGCTTCTTGTTTCTATTTCTAGTTCCTATGCCCTAGGGTGTTTCATATGTGGAGCCAAAGCCAATACGCCAATGTTTACTCACAGAGACTCGCCGCTCCAAGTCCCCATGTCTGTGGGTTGAGTATAGTAGACTCTACAAAACTTAGTAGCTTACAACAAAAGCGGCATATACTCACAGAGACTAGGTCGATCATGATCTGCAGATATGCGTCAGCCTCAGAGACTCGCCGCTCCAAGTCACCGCCGCGAGCTAGACCACCGTTCCCGGCGGTCATATCAGTTATAGTAACTCTAACTTGTAACTAAAGCGGCATATACTCACAGAGACTAGGTCGATCATGATCTGCAGATATGCGTCAGCCTCAGAGACTCGCCGCTCCAAGTCACCGCCGCGAGCTAGACCACCGTTCCCGGCGGTCATATCAGTTATAGTAACTCTAACTTGTAACTAAAGCGGCATATACTCACAGAGACTAGGTCGATCATGATCTGCAGATACGCGTCAGCCTCAGAGACTCGCCGCTCCAAGTCACCGCCGCGAGCTAGATCACCGTTCCCGGCGGTCATATCAGTTATAGTAACTCTAACTTGTAACTAAAGCGGCATATACTCACAGAGACTAGGTCGATCATGATCTGCAGATATGCGTCAGCCTCAGAGACTCGCCGCTCCAAGTCACCGCCGCGAGCTAGATCACCGTTCCCGGCGGTCATATCAGTTATAGTAACTCTAACTTGTAACTAAAGCGGCATATACTCACAGAGACTAGGTCGATCATGATCTGCAGATACGCGTCAGCCTCAGAGACTCGCCGCTCCAAGTCACCGCCGCGAGCTAGATCACCGTTCCCGGCGGTCATATCAGTTATAGTAACTCTAACTTGTAACTAAAGCGGCATATACTCACAGAGACTAGGTCGATCATGATCTGCAGATATGCGTCAGCCTCAGAGACTCGCCGCTCCAAGTCACCGCCGCGAGCTAGATCACCGTTCCCGGCGGTCATATCAGTTATAGTAACTCTAACTTGTAACTAAAGCGGCATATACTCACAGAGACTAGGTCGATCATGATCTGCAGATATGCGTCAGCCTCAGAGACTCGCCGCTCCAAGTCACCGCCGCGAGCTAGATCACCGTTCCCGGCGGTCATATCAGTTATAGTAACTCTAACTTGTAACTAAAGCGGCATATACTCACAGAGACTAGGTCGATCATGATCTGCAGATATGCGTCAGCCTCAGAGACTCGCCGCTCCAAGTCACCGCCGCGAGCTAGATCACCGTTCCCGGCGGTCATATCAGTTATAGTAACTCTAACTTGTAACTAAAGCGGCATATACTCACAGAGACTAGGTCGATCATGATCTGCAGATATGCGTCAGCCTCAGAGACTCGCCGCTCCAAGTCACCGCCGCGAGCTAGATCACCGTTCCCGGCGGTCATATCAGTTATAGTAACTCTAACTTGTAACTAAAGCGGCATATACTCACAGAGACTAGGTCGATCATGATCTGCAGATATGCGTCAGCCTCAGAGACTCGCCGCTCCAAGTCACCGCCGCGAGCTAGATCACCGTTCCCGGCGGTCATATCAGTTATAGTAACTCTAACTTGTAACTAAAGCGGCATATACTCACAGAGACTAGGTCGATCATGATCTGCAGATATGCGTCAGCCTCAGAGACTCGCCGCTCCAAGTCACCGCCGCGAGCTAGATCACCGTTCCCGGCGGTCATATCAGTTATAGTAACTCTAACTTGTAACTAAAGCGGCATATACTCACAGAGACTAGGTCGATCATGATCTGCAGATATGCGTCAGCCTCAGAGACTCGCCGCTCCAAGTCACCGCCGCGAGCTAGATCACCGTTCCCGGCGGTCATATCAGTTATAGTAACTCTAACTTGTAACTAAAGCGGCATATACTCACAGAGACTAGGTCGATCATGATCTGCAGATATGCGTCAGCCTCAGAGACTCGCCGCTCCAAGTCACCGCCGCGAGCTAGATCACCGTTCCCGGCGGTCATATCAGTTATAGTAACTCTAACTTGTAACTAAAGCGGCATATACTCACAGAGACTAGGTCGATCATGATCTGCAGATATGCGTCAGCCTCAGAGACTCGCCGCTCCAAGTCACCGCCGCGAGCTAGATCACCGTTCCCGGCGGTCATATCAGTTATAGTAACTCTAACTTGTAACTAAAGCGGCATATACTCACAGAGACTAGGTCGATCATGATCTGCAGATATGCGTCAGCCTCAGAGACTCGCCGCTCCAAGTCACCGCCGCGAGCTAGATCACCGTTCCCGGCGGTCATATCAGTTATAGTAACTCTAACTTGTAACTAAAGCGGCATATACTCACAGAGACTAGGTCGATCATGATCTGCAGATATGCGTCAGCCTCAGAGACTCGCCGCTCCAAGTCACCGCCGCGAGCTAGATCACCGTTCCCGGCGGTCATATCAGTTATAGTAACTCTAACTTGTAACTAAAGCGGCATATACTCACAGAGACTAGGTCGATCATGATCTGCAGATATGCGTCAGCCTCAGAGACTCGCCGCTCCAAGTCACCGCCGCGAGCTAGATCACCGTTCCCGGCGGTCATATCAGTTATAGTAACTCTAACTTGTAACTAAAGCGGCATATACTCACAGAGACTAGGTCGATCATGATCTGCAGATATGCGTCAGCCTCAGAGACTCGCCGCTCCAAGTCACCGCCGCGAGCTAGATCACCGTTCCCGGCGGTCATATCAGTTATAGTAACTCTAACTTGTAACTAAAGCGGCATATACTCACAGAGACTAGGTCGATCATGATCTGCAGATATGCGTCAGCCTCAGAGACTCGCCGCTCCAAGTCACCGCCGCGAGCTAGATCACCGTTCCCGGCGGTCATATCAGTTATAGTAACTCTAACTTGTAACTAAAGCGGCATATACTCACAGAGACTAGGTCGATCATGATCTGCAGATATGCGTCAGCCTCAGAGACTCGCCGCTCCAAGTCACCGCCGCGAGCTAGATCACCGTTCCCGGCGGTCATATCAGTTATAGTAACTCTAACTTGTAACTAAAGCGGCATATACTCACAGAGACTAGGTCGATCATGATCTGCAGATATGCGTCAGCCTCAGAGACTCGCCGCTCCAAGTCACCGCCGCGAGCTAGATCACCGTTCCCGGCGGTCATATCAGTTATAGTAACTCTAACTTGTAACTAAAGCGGCATATACTCACAGAGACTAGGTCGATCATGATCTGCAGATATGCGTCAGCCTCAGAGACTCGCCGCTCCAAGTCACCGCCGCGAGCTAGATCACCGTTCCCGGCGGTCATATCAGTTATAGTAACTCTAACTTGTAACTAAAGCGGCATATACTCACAGAGACTAGGTCGATCATGATCTGCAGATATGCGTCAGCCTCAGAGACTCGCCGCTCCAAGTCACCGCCGCGAGCTAGATCACCGTTCCCGGCGGTCATATCAGTTATAGTAACTCTAACTTGTAACTAAAGCGGCATATACTCACAGAGACTAGGTCGATCATGATCTGCAGATATGCGTCAGCCTCAGAGACTCGCCGCTCCAAGTCACCGCCGCGAGCTAGATCACCGTTCCCGGCGGTCATATCAGTTATAGTAACTCTAACTTGTAACTAAAGCGGCATATACTCACAGAGACTAGGTCGATCATGATCTGCAGATATGCGTCAGCCTCAGAGACTCGCCGCTCCAAGTCACCGCCGCGAGCTAGATCACCGTTCCCGGCGGTCATATCAGTTATAGTAACTCTAACTTGTAACTAAAGCGGCATATACTCACAGAGACTAGGTCGATCATGATCTGCAGATATGCGTCAGCCTCAGAGACTCGCCGCTCCAAGTCACCGCCGCGAGCTAGATCACCGTTCCCGGCGGTCATATCAGTTATAGTAACTCTAACTTGTAACTAAAGCGGCATATACTCACAGAGACTAGGTCGATCATGATCTGCAGATATGCGTCAGCCTCAGAGACTCGCCGCTCCAAGTCACCGCCGCGAGCTAGATCACCGTTCCCGGCGGTCATATCAGTTATAGTAACTCTAACTTGTAACTAAAGCGGCATATACTCACAGAGACTAGGTCGATCATGATCTGCAGATATGCGTCAGCCTCAGAGACTCGCCGCTCCAAGTCACCGCCGCGAGCTAGATCACCGTTCCCGGCGGTCATATCAGTTATAGTAACTCTAACTTGTAACTAAAGCGGCATATACTCACAGAGACTAGGTCGATCATGATCTGCAGATATGCGTCAGCCTCAGAGACTCGCCGCTCCAAGTCACCGCCGCGAGCTAGATCACCGTTCCCGGCGGTCATATCAGTTATAGTAACTCTAACTTGTAACTAAAGCGGCATATACTCACAGAGACTAGGTCGATCATGATCTGCAGATATGCGTCAGCCTCAGAGACTCGCCGCTCCAAGTCACCGCCGCGAGCTAGATCACCGTTCCCGGCGGTCATATCAGTTATAGTAACTCTAACTTGTAACTAAAGCGGCATATACTCACAGAGACTAGGTCGATCATGATCTGCAGATATGCGTCAGCCTCAGAGACTCGCCGCTCCAAGTCACCGCCGCGAGCTAGATCACCGTTCCCGGCGGTCATATCAGTTATAGTAACTCTAACTTGTAACTAAAGCGGCATATACTCACAGAGACTAGGTCGATCATGATCTGCAGATATGCGTCAGCCTCAGAGACTCGCCGCTCCAAGTCACCGCCGCGAGCTAGATCACCGTTCCCGGCGGTCATATCAGTTATAGTAACTCTAACTTGTAACTAAAGCGGCATATACTCACAGAGACTAGGTCGATCATGATCTGCAGATATGCGTCAGCCTCAGAGACTCGCCGCTCCAAGTCACCGCCGCGAGCTAGATCACCGTTCCCGGCGGTCATATCAGTTATAGTAACTCTAACTTGTAACTAAAGCGGCATATACTCACAGAGACTAGGTCGATCATGATCTGCAGATATGCGTCAGCCTCAGAGACTCGCCGCTCCAAGTCACCGCCGCGAGCTAGATCACCGTTCCCGGCGGTCATATCAGTTATAGTAACTCTAACTTGTAACTAAAGCGGCATATACTCACAGAGACTAGGTCGATCATGATCTGCAGATATGCGTCAGCCTCAGAGACTCGCCGCTCCAAGTCACCGCCGCGAGCTAGATCACCGTTCCCGGCGGTCATATCAGTTATAGTAACTCTAACTTGTAACTAAAGCGGCATATACTCACAGAGACTAGGTCGATCATGATCTGCAGATATGCGTCAGCCTCAGAGACTCGCCGCTCCAAGTCACCGCCGCGAGCTAGATCACCGTTCCCGGCGGTCATATCAGTTATAGTAACTCTAACTTGTAACTAAAGCGGCATATACTCACAGAGACTAGGTCGATCATGATCTGCAGATATGCGTCAGCCTCAGAGACTCGCCGCTCCAAGTCACCGCCGCGAGCTAGATCACCGTTCCCGGCGGTCATATCAGTTATAGTAACTCTAACTTGTAACTAAAGCGGCATATACTCACAGAGACTAGGTCGATCATGATCTGCAGATATGCGTCAGCCTCAGAGACTCGCCGCTCCAAGTCACCGCCGCGAGCTAGATCACCGTTCCCGGCGGTCATATCAGTTATAGTAACTCTAACTTGTAACTAAAGCGGCATATACTCACAGAGACTAGGTCGATCATGATCTGCAGATATGCGTCAGCCTCAGAGACTCGCCGCTCCAAGTCACCGCCGCGAGCTAGATCACCGTTCCCGGCGGTCATATCAGTTATAGTAACTCTAACTTGTAACTAAAGCGGCATATACTCACAGAGACTAGGTCGATCATGATCTGCAGATATGCGTCAGCCTCAGAGACTCGCCGCTCCAAGTCACCGCCGCGAGCTAGATCACCGTTCCCGGCGGTCATATCAGTTATAGTAACTCTAACTTGTAACTAAAGCGGCATATACTCACAGAGACTAGGTCGATCATGATCTGCAGATATGCGTCAGCCTCAGAGACTCGCCGCTCCAAGTCACCGCCGCGAGCTAGATCACCGTTCCCGGCGGTCATATCAGTTATAGTAACTCTAACTTGTAACTAAAGCGGCATATACTCACAGAGACTAGGTCGATCATGATCTGCAGATATGCGTCAGCCTCAGAGACTCGCCGCTCCAAGTCACCGCCGCGAGCTAGATCACCGTTCCCGGCGGTCATATCAGTTATAGTAACTCTAACTTGTAACTAAAGCGGCATATACTCACAGAGACTAGGTCGATCATGATCTGCAGATATGCGTCAGCCTCAGAGACTCGCCGCTCCAAGTCACCGCCGCGAGCTAGATCACCGTTCCCGGCGGTCATATCAGTTATAGTAACTCTAACTTGTAACTAAAGCGGCATATACTCACAGAGACTAGGTCGATCATGATCTGCAGATATGCGTCAGCCTCAGAGACTCGCCGCTCCAAGTCACCGCCGCGAGCTAGATCACCGTTCCCGGCGGTCATATCAGTTATAGTAACTCTAACTTGTAACTAAAGCGGCATATACTCACAGAGACTAGGTCGATCATGATCTGCAGATATGCGTCAGCCTCAGAGACTCGCCGCTCCAAGTCACCGCCGCGAGCTAGATCACCGTTCCCGGCGGTCATATCAGTTATAGTAACTCTAACTTGTAACTAAAGCGGCATATACTCACAGAGACTAGGTCGATCATGATCTGCAGATATGCGTCAGCCTCAGAGACTCGCCGCTCCAAGTCACCGCCGCGAGCTAGATCACCGTTCCCGGCGGTCATATCAGTTATAGTAACTCTAACTTGTAACTAAAGCGGCATATACTCACAGAGACTAGGTCGATCATGATCTGCAGATATGCGTCAGCCTCAGAGACTCGCCGCTCCAAGTCACCGCCGCGAGCTAGATCACCGTTCCCGGCGGTCATATCAGTTATAGTAACTCTAACTTGTAACTAAAGCGGCATATACTCACAGAGACTAGGTCGATCATGATCTGCAGATATGCGTCAGCCTCAGAGACTCGCCGCTCCAAGTCACCGCCGCGAGCTAGATCACCGTTCCCGGCGGTCATATCAGTTATAGTAACTCTAACTTGTAACTAAAGCGGCATATACTCACAGAGACTAGGTCGATCATGATCTGCAGATATGCGTCAGCCTCAGAGACTCGCCGCTCCAAGTCACCGCCGCGAGCTAGATCACCGTTCCCGGCGGTCATATCAGTTATAGTAACTCTAACTTGTAACTAAAGCGGCATATACTCACAGAGACTAGGTCGATCATGATCTGCAGATATGCGTCAGCCTCAGAGACTCGCCGCTCCAAGTCACCGCCGCGAGCTAGATCACCGTTCCCGGCGGTCATATCAGTTATAGTAACTCTAACTTGTAACTAAAGCGGCATATACTCACAGAGACTAGGTCGATCATGATCTGCAGATATGCGTCAGCCTCAGAGACTCGCCGCTCCAAGTCACCGCCGCGAGCTAGATCACCGTTCCCGGCGGTCATATCAGTTATAGTAACTCTAACTTGTAACTAAAGCGGCATATACTCACAGAGACTAGGTCGATCATGATCTGCAGATATGCGTCAGCCTCAGAGACTCGCCGCTCCAAGTCACCGCCGCGAGCTAGATCACCGTTCCCGGCGGTCATATCAGTTATAGTAACTCTAACTTGTAACTAAAGCGGCATATACTCACAGAGACTAGGTCGATCATGATCTGCAGATATGCGTCAGCCTCAGAGACTCGCCGCTCCAAGTCACCGCCGCGAGCTAGATCACCGTTCCCGGCGGTCATATCAGTTATAGTAACTCTAACTTGTAACTAAAGCGGCATATACTCACAGAGACTAGGTCGATCATGATCTGCAGATATGCGTCAGCCTCAGAGACTCGCCGCTCCAAGTCACCGCCGCGAGCTAGATCACCGTTCCCGGCGGTCATATCAGTTATAGTAACTCTAACTTGTAACTAAAGCGGCATATACTCACAGAGACTAGGTCGATCATGATCTGCAGATATGCGTCAGCCTCAGAGACTCGCCGCTCCAAGTCACCGCCGCGAGCTAGATCACCGTTCCCGGCGGTCATATCAGTTATAGTAACTCTAACTTGTAACTAAAGCGGCATATACTCACAGAGACTAGGTCGATCATGATCTGCAGATATGCGTCAGCCTCAGAGACTCGCCGCTCCAAGTCACCGCCGCGAGCTAGATCACCGTTCCCGGCGGTCATATCAGTTATAGTAACTCTAACTTGTAACTAAAGCGGCATATACTCACAGAGACTAGGTCGATCATGATCTGCAGATATGCGTCAGCCTCAGAGACTCGCCGCTCCAAGTCACCGCCGCGAGCTAGATCACCGTTCCCGGCGGTCATATCAGTTATAGTAACTCTAACTTGTAACTAAAGCGGCATATACTCACAGAGACTAGGTCGATCATGATCTGCAGATATGCGTCAGCCTCAGAGACTCGCCGCTCCAAGTCACCGCCGCGAGCTAGATCACCGTTCCCGGCGGTCATATCAGTTATAGTAACTCTAACTTGTAACTAAAGCGGCATATACTCACAGAGACTAGGTCGATCATGATCTGCAGATATGCGTCAGCCTCAGAGACTCGCCGCTCCAAGTCACCGCCGCGAGCTAGATCACCGTTCCCGGCGGTCATATCAGTTATAGTAACTCTAACTTGTAACTAAAGCGGCATATACTCACAGAGACTAGGTCGATCATGATCTGCAGATATGCGTCAGCCTCAGAGACTCGCCGCTCCAAGTCACCGCCGCGAGCTAGATCACCGTTCCCGGCGGTCATATCAGTTATAGTAACTCTAACTTGTAACTAAAGCGGCATATACTCACAGAGACTAGGTCGATCATGATCTGCAGATATGCGTCAGCCTCAGAGACTCGCCGCTCCAAGTCACCGCCGCGAGCTAGATCACCGTTCCCGGCGGTCATATCAGTTATAGTAACTCTAACTTGTAACTAAAGCGGCATATACTCACAGAGACTAGGTCGATCATGATCTGCAGATATGCGTCAGCCTCAGAGACTCGCCGCTCCAAGTCACCGCCGCGAGCTAGATCACCGTTCCCGGCGGTCATATCAGTTATAGTAACTCTAACTTGTAACTAAAGCGGCATATACTCACAGAGACTAGGTCGATCATGATCTGCAGATATGCGTCAGCCTCAGAGACTCGCCGCTCCAAGTCACCGCCGCGAGCTAGATCACCGTTCCCGGCGGTCATATCAGTTATAGTAACTCTAACTTGTAACTAAAGCGGCATATACTCACAGAGACTAGGTCGATCATGATCTGCAGATATGCGTCAGCCTCAGAGACTCGCCGCTCCAAGTCACCGCCGCGAGCTAGATCACCGTTCCCGGCGGTCATATCAGTTATAGTAACTCTAACTTGTAACTAAAGCGGCATATACTCACAGAGACTAGGTCGATCATGATCTGCAGATATGCGTCAGCCTCAGAGACTCGCCGCTCCAAGTCACCGCCGCGAGCTAGATCACCGTTCCCGGCGGTCATATCAGTTATAGTAACTCTAACTTGTAACTAAAGCGGCATATACTCACAGAGACTAGGTCGATCATGATCTGTAGATACGCGTCAGCCTCAGAGACTCGCCGCTCCAAGTCCCCGTGTCTATGAGTTGGGGCGGGAACGCTCCTAGACCACCGTTCCCGCCGGCCGTGGCGGGCGATCGTGTCTTCTAACGCGCGGACCCAACGTTCGCGCTCTGAGCCGTCTCGGGCCTGAAATATGGTCAAATCGTTGACATTCTTCTTCGTTTGCGGGTAAACACTATTATCTCAATACAGACAACTCCATATCAAGTAAGTAGCTATCAAAGTTATTTAGAGAACAGTGTTGACTCGCGTTCTACGTAGTAAAACTTATTATTTATCATACATCGGACAGGGAGGTGTGTGGAGATCTGAACGCCCACCGACAATAGTACAGCAGGGGCACGTTATGAAAAAGAAGATTATGAAAGACACAACATGAACACAGTCAAGTACAGCGTCAATCATTAAATGATTAAAACAAATAATAATTCTACTACATTCCATAATAACTCTAAAACGTGTAAATGATTTAACGCAAAATGAGAAACTACTTTGATATGGACATCATGTCCCTAACAAAGTAGTTTCTCATTTTGCGTTAATTCATTTACACCTATATCATTTCACTAAGGTATCTCTGCTGGTTAATATATTACAGTAGAAATTGTTATGCAGCCTACGAAAATAAACGTGAGTCTATTCTAGAGCGTAAACTATATAAAGTTATGATCTGGTCATCATAAAGATACGTAATGTTGTGACGGCTTTTCTAGTATGTTTTTAGAAACGGTATTCAGTATAAAGGCCCGCCCAGCTAAACACGTTTCTTACTGAGGCTTATTCATCATAACACCAAATAAACAATCTGTTACGCAACGCACTCACATCGTTTTTGGCCCTACACCAGGATATATAACATCAGTAACACCGGCAGCAGAACAACTTGGAATAACGAGTTTCCTACTGAGCCTCACGCACCTATTACCAAATAATGTGTGACGCAAGCACTCACATAGTTTCTGGCCCCACACTAGGATAAAACGCGGCAGGAACAGCGACTGGCACCGGCAGCGGAACAACTTAGAATACATACGAGCGGGAATTGCCTGCATGCTGCGTCTCTTATGCCTATTTTGGAATGCTGCCAAACTGGCCAAATCGATTTACGTTCACATACCCAACTTCAAGTGAGGGATGCCATTTTTGACCCTCTCCTCTTATCCTACCCCTCCTTCAACCCGCAATGAGATAGCGTGGCTGAGTATCTTTTGGCTTGCAATGACAGGTGGAACTAAAGCCTTTTAACAGGTTCATTGCAATAAGTTGCGTCCTTCTGAAGATTATTTAGATTCATAACATAACATAGAGTGACGCGTTTTCCCATCCCGGTGGACCTAAAATATGTATCCCATCAAAAACATCCTGTAAAAAATACCAAGTCTCGCAGCTCTGTGATTCTACCGTAAAAAGTTGTGAGATCCATGTTATACCAAGTCGGTTAACTGATTTAGTCCCTACTTAAGGGGCCTTCTGTCTTAAGTTAATACGTAAGATATTTTCATATCTATATTCAAATCTTTTACTTTTTAAATAAAAATATCGACTTGGCCATCGCATGAAGGCACAATGTATCTTCGAAATCATATCTACATTATATTAGGTTGTTTAGAGTATAATTGCGTTCTACACGATTAAAACTTGGTTCCAAAACTAATATATGTATACCTTTAACAAGCGGCAACAATAGAAAATGGAAGACTAGTGCAACAAAATTACTAATGCTCTAGTTATTTTCAGTCCATTAAATTCCAGTACCTTTCACTTCTTTATGCATTCGGAAGGAATTTGATGAAAAACCAGGTTTCTGGCTCTTAGTTCTGTGTGATAGATAACGTATTTGTATATATTTATTACACGATACATGACAGGACATAAAAACAGAAATAACATGTACCAAGGTCAGCTTATCTCTAAATAGAGATTTCTTCCAGCAGACCCTGGTTGTAAAGGACTAAACAAACTAAGCATGCGATGGCCAAGTCGATATTTTTATTTAAAAAGTAAAAGATTTGAATATAGATATGAAAATATCTTACGTATTAACTTAAGACAGAAGGCCCCTTAAGTAGGGACTAAATCAGTTAACCGACTTGGTATAACATGGATCTCACAACTTTTTACGGTAGAATCACAGAGCTGCGAGACTTGGTATTTTTTACAGGATGTTTTTGATGGGATCTCACTTCTTTTTGTAAAGTTCTACTTTTTAAAATTTGGTACCTTTGGTACTTTTACAATAACAATAAAAAACATAAAACCTGTCTTATGATTATTTCTTATGTTTGTAGGTAGTCTTTCTCTTTTTCTTTTCTGGTATTACTTCTTGAGCTTCAGCTACAGTTTTTCTCAAAGCCCACTCCCTGTCACGATGTGTTTTTCTCTGAGGCTTTGATGTTAAAATTTTTGACAAATCTGGGCGGTAAATGCTTCTCAATCTGTTGTATTCACAAATTGTACGGATACACGACCCATCGCCAGGTATCCGTACAATCCGGTGTGGGCATGGTTGGTCATTCACATACACTATTTCCGAATCCATTGCGACTACTAGTTCTGGCAAATGTGCTAGATGAACAAATCCAAATAGTTAGTAAATATAATAATTAATGCAGATACAAAAATTATCAACAACTAGTTGAAATCGCTGGCGAGCAACTCCGCTACTTAAGCTAGCGAACGGTTTCAAACCATAGCGTGAGTTAAAATACAGGCAGCGCCATCTATCGAGCAATTGGATTAATCTGCTACCACTCCCGTCGCATTAGAACGCAATTTGTTATATTGATTGAATAGTTTTATTATATTTGAAGCATTTTGTCGGGAATGTACATCATACATATATACAGGGTGTAACAAAAAGGGTTTAACTCCCGGATGTATGTGGTTTGGGACATCATTCTGAGCAACTTTTACTATGGGACCAACTTGATTAGAGCAACTTGATTTTTCACTTCCCCATACATTTCGGTCTGGGCGCTCGGCTGATTTATATGGAGAAGTGAAAAATCAAGTTGCTCTGATCAAGTTGGTCCCATAGTAACCACATACATTCGGGAGTTAAACCCTTTTGGTTACACCGTGTATATAAAATTCTCGTGTCACAGTGTTTGTCTTCGTAGTCTGAGAATCGGCTAACATCTATTTTTCATACCCCTAAGTGTTATAATTATTTATATGGCAAAACAGCGTTTGCCGGGTCAGCTAGTAATATATAATTTAAGCATAATGGTAACCAAAGGAAACGAGGGATGTATGCCTGGACCGTGGTAAGTGGTGGTCCCTGGTGGATGTACGTATCCCTCTTCTAGGAAACAGGCGTGATATTATGTATGTATTACATAATATGTTTATAGAATCTTGTTTGTAAAGGCATATTTTCCTAGGGGCATTCAATGATTCATAAACTGCAAATGTAACTTTGTAATCCTATACATTTTATATAAGATTACAAAGTTATTGATGCAGATGGGTTTTCTGGAAAACTATAACATAAGCTTGAAATGTTTAAGTTTTCCCTTGATAAGAATACTAATTACTATTTATATCCCAAATTTGAAGGTTCTATGTCTGCTAGAAGTGCCTGGGAGTTTTGATGATCGGTCAGTCAGTCAGTGACAAAATGAGGAAACTTTGACATGTTACAATTCTTAAACTACTGGTTCAAATTGAATAAAAAATTTAATATATCGTGTTGATATAAGGCCTAATTAGTAACAGAAAAATCAGGCTTCTTGTTTTATCCACAACGAAGTTTTAGGGGGGTCGAATATGGCCTGAATTGCTTCGAGAAAAGGATGGTACGGCTGTGCTTGCTCGACTTGGTGGTGCACTGCCGTGCACCCAGATAAGCTACCCGGGCCCATCAAAGCTGTCCTAGGACCCTCAGCGAACTAGGCTAATGGGCCATATAAACAAACGAGACATGAAATGGCAGATCCCGACTCGTAACCGTGTATGTTAGGCTATGTTCTCACTACGGCTGACAGTAAGCTCCGACTAACATGTTATGTTCCCATATAAATAAGTCCCGGGTTCGGATCACAGCTGAGGAGGGCCAAAAACAATCCAGAGATCTTGGATGTTTACATGTTTGTGATGTCGCTGTTTGTGGTTCCCACGTTGCTTAAATGTTACACTGGCACTGTCATTTCTGTTGTCTTGTCAGTTTGTTCGTTTATCACTTTCTATCTTTAAAAATAATTAACATTATACACCGGCACGACTGGGTACCACAAGACGGATAGCGGCGCGCGCAGGCCGAGGCGGAGATGGCGGGACGACCTCGATAAGTTTCTGCCAGGATGGACAGACGTTGCCCAAGATAGGGAATTGTGCTTGCAACATGGGGAGGGCTTTGTCCAACAGTGGGAGACTGAACGGCTATTAAAAAACCGCAAATCGCTTCTGGCCCCACGCTAGGATAGCCGATGTCGTGGGAACCAGCACTGGGGGTTTCTAAACCTGGACCTATATACCGGCTTGGGTGACAGTTACGCTCTTCCGTTCATCCTCACCTGAAAGTGGAAGGTCTTGTGGTCGACGGTGATGGTGAAGGTGGAGTCGTCCTCATCGTCGATGCCGATGACTGCGGCCCGGAGTCGCACGCAGCCGCGCCGCACGCCGCGTGTCATCTTCTCTTTGGACTGGAAGAGGTACAAATACAGTTTTAGATTTACTATAATTAGTTTGAAAATATAACCTGCTCCAACTGAACATGCAAGGCAAGATCCAAGGACGCAGAAGACCTGGTCGCCAACGTACATTCTGGCTCCAAAATCTAAGATAATGATTCGGGATGAGCCAACCGGGCCGCAGTATCCCGTGAGCAAATTGCCGCAATGATCGCCAACCTCCGATAGGAGATGGCACCCGAAGAAGAAGAAGTTTGTTCTCGTGTATCGCATGCACCTCTATAAATGGGCCCAACTTGCCACCAAATGGGTGCCCGCTGATGGATACCGGAATAGAGGCAGGCCGATACGTCGATGGTGGCACGACATGGACAGGTTTTTGCCGGACTGGGTGGAGGCGGCTCAAAGCAGGGAGGAATGATCTGAGATAGGGGAGGCCTCTGCCCAGCAGCGGGACACTCTACATAAAAATAGAAGTTTGTTTACGCCTCATCATACGCAAAATGTTGTTTCTTTATACTAGCTTGTTGATCATGATGAGTGTCAGCTTGCATTCGGTACCTAACGTTTTTCTCTATCTCTGGCATCAATCCGGATTGAAATTTGAAGGACAGTAAGTAGACTGTCTGACAGTAAGTAGTCTTCAGAGCACATTTTGATTGAGATCGCGACGATGTTTGCTAAATCGCTCGTTGTAAAGTTTTAATATCAAACTTGCAATCAAATTACAGGTCGCAATACCTGTCAGTGAGAGTGTTTCGAGCTACTGAAGGTACACATCAAAGTAGGTATCTACATTTGTTACACACATCAAGGTCGCTTGACCCTTCGTTATGTCAGCAAAATGAACTAAAATATTAATTGCAAATGAGTCCCTATTTAAATTAATGTATTTCGACTAACATATGTATATCGGCAAACCAATACGGCCGAACGGAACTTTGGATATCACTTGGCCAAATAGTTAAATCGATGTCTTGCTCACACCCGCCGAGAGGCATAATATCAGAGAGAGAGTTTCATCGAACTGTTTATTTGACTGTAGGAACCCAGTGGGAACATGAATCGTTGGTCAGACAATGCAATATGCAGGTTATATGCACGTAATAATCAGGAATTCACAATTTGTGTAGCAGTGTGGTGTGTTGTTTCAGCTGTGTTTCAGAAGATGGATTTGATATTACGAGCCTACGATATAGTCTTCTATGAAAGGGCAGGTATGTTTACGCAAGCCAACATTTTCATTAGAGAAATTAGATTGTTTCCGTTTGAATTCCAATACATTAGTGGTGGAAGCAGAGGTATTGTGTTCTGTTTGTTTGAAAAAGCACAAACAGATATCAGTACGATATAAGATACATAGGGTCACGCCTTTTCCCATATGGGGTGGGAGATACATTTTGTGCTTACGTTTAGGTAGATACCTACTCCATTTTGCGTGACATGGAGGTAACCCATTGCACGCCGTCATACAGTACGATAATTGGTGGAATTGCCCCAATACCATCACACTAAACTCGCAGCAGAAGTAACCCCATGAATGTGACCAAGCAACAACCCCTCAGCTGGGAACCGAATCTGAACCTCTCGCATAATAAACGCAACTTCAACCATTTATATTACAAATATCGACAAAAGCTCAAATAGTAGCTCTATATGAATCCGGCGCTGTCAATAATAACACTGTAATAGCATCAGCCTGAAAAGAATTTCGGAGCATTCGCGTTGAGGAAAATGTGGCAACGAGAAGCGAAAGTAACGGAAAATGGGAAGTTCCTGTATCGTCACATTTTTCTGTGCCACCCGCGGTGTCCTCTCAATGCAGGCTGTCAGTCTCATTCTAGCTTTCACAATGGTATGAATATTCTGTCACTGTAGCAAGAAGAATCTTACTTGTACAAATAGACTTTCAAAAAGCAGTCTTACTCAGAGTCAGTTAATGAACCATTAATCCCATTCCTAAGCAAATCTTAAGTTATTCTGGGCTTTAGCGATGGTGGTTAATCAAGTAAAATAGAGCCGAATTGTTAAGACCACATTAAAATTCCTTCGGCAAAATTTCAGTAACTGGAAGGTGAAAACGGAGATCCAGACTCAACTGTGGAACAGGAATAACCCGCTAAAACCGATTCGGATGAAATTCCGCCAGATTTCTCGTGACATTTGCACACAATTTATTTGTTGACATTTCGCGGTGGCACTGCTGGATTGGATTTCTGCTCCCCTTCTTTCAGTTTCAACAGTGGCCATATAATGCTCATAAAACAGTTACCATGTTGCTTGTGCAAGGATGAAGACGAAAAGCGTCCTATTAACACAGACTTAGGGCAGTAGGTGTTTGAAAATTTCTCTACATGATTAGTGACAAAACTGAGAACTAGTCGTCTGCTTATCAGGCTTTATTCCCGTAATACTGACCAGTGACCACCTGTGACACGTAGCAGTTCGGGGCTGAACCACCAAGCAAGAGGAACCAGGTTTTAAATACCGCTAAAAACACAAGAGTTTTGGATGTTACATGTGTTGTGTTGTTTCTGGTTCCCACGACACAGGGTCTCCTAGTACAACCAGAACCAATGTACGAGTATGTTCCTATTATAAACGTTTATGTTTGTAATAGGAACATATATTCTGTTCTCCCTTCATTTCAGACGCTCGCGTGAAGGACTGGGCGCTGATGACGTCACCATGGCCTCTCGCGTCCCTCATATCCTCGTATCTGGTCATCATAAAGCTGGTGCTGCCGTTGTACATGAGGCACAGACAGCCGTATGAGCTGAAGGGCATCATCAAATGGTATAACGTTGTGCAGATTGCTGCCAATGCTATCGTTTCTTGGGGGGTGAGTATTGTCAACTTTGACATTTAGCAGACCAAGAAGAAGCACAGAGAAGGCAAGGGCAGACGAGAGGGAAGTGTGAAAATACAATAGTAGCCTACACCTTAACCTCAGGAAGCCCTCTGTCATGCAAAATGATGAGTTGGATTACTGGGTATACTTGGGCACAACCTCTGTGTGCTTCGGCCAACACGTCTGGGAATAGGTATGACGCTATGCTGAAGTTATAAGCTCGCCTTTGTACATGTTTTTTCAATTGTTAAGTGTCTGTATGCACTTTTTGTGAAGTTATAGAATTTAGATCCTGATTTAGAGGTGCACCCCGCCCACCATCGATAGGTAACTCCTTCAATAAAAACCCTCCCAAGCTCTAAGCTCTTTCAAATTTTGTCGGAAGGTTTTTGATTTGCCCAAGTTGTTTCTGTTTCTATGTTTCTATGATCGGATACGGAGAAATGCTCAGTGCTAATGCTAAAAAAGATTTTTGTACATTTTTTTTGTCTTATTAAGGAACTAATTTAAAGTACCAAGCTGCTGCACTAACGGGCACCTTCAAATAAGGTGTATAGTCTTTAAAAATTCAGTAATTTAACCTAAAGGGGTTGTTTACCAACTTTCGGAGCAGTGTAGCAAAGATGGAAGGCCAAAGTGCTCTTTAAATTCATAATTCGTGTTTTTATGACGCCTAATGCATGAAAGAATAATAATATCCGTGGCTTAATGCAAACAATATGCAAATTCGGTATTTTTTTTCCGGCTGGGTGACCTATGAAGACTACGTATTGTAATATAACGCATAATTAAAAGGTAGGTGCCTAAACATTTGCTGATTTCTTAGTTTTGTGATGCATGTTGGCAAATGAAATCAACTGCATTATTTTAAGTGATTTTATTAATTGCTAGTGTATGTACTGTACATACCTACATTGATTCTAGCTATTCTATGTGAGGTACCTATATATTCTTGTTCTTATTTCGCACGGAAGGAGCAAAATTATAAGTGCCATTAGGTTGGTCAACTTTTATTGATGTCAAAGTCAAGGTATTGTTTTAATTGACCATAAAATCATACAGATTGCTTAGTCAATGCATGAATCAAAGCAAACCTCAATCATTAGGAGTGCTATTTTGAATCAGTTAAACATAAAACGCATAATCATATCGTCACTCCTTTTCCCATACGGGGAGGAACAGGTTCTGCCCACGGTTAGCCGAATCCAATACTGCATTTAATCTGTCACGTAAAACGAACCAAATTCACAAACACTTCGCAATGTGCCTTCAATTCTTGAGCCTGAAGTAGCAAGATAAAGTTGCCAATGTTCGAATCAGCTTTTCCCGGAAAACACGTAAACGAGATTTGGGTGATCGATCAACTTTACTGTTAGAAAAACTTCCTTCTTTTGTTCGTATAAAAAAGGGATTTGGTTGATACAATAATACAGTTGATGGACGTTAAACCAATTTAGGGAGAAAACAGAAACAATAGAAAAGAAGTTTCATGAAATGGTAAAGGTTTCCTGTGAAATACACTAGCCTTTGAATTGAATGTCACAAACTTTACAAATAAGACATTAATTTGTCTACCAAACAGGCACTTAATTAATTACTCAAAATTGGTTCCAAGAACGACTGTTACACGGCATTATTACGCCTCTCAATAACTCTCGGCGAGAGAAGCGTAATTACGAAGTCGGTTTAACGATATGATGTTGTTCTGAAATACTGATGCTTTTGTTAGTAGTGTTGCCGTATACTGTATGAAATTACTAACAAATCGTACATGTAAATGGGTTTTCCAGAAATATGGAACGGATATGGAATGGATATTATGACTGTTCCATTTAAACCCTACTGCCCCCTCATTCATTGACACAAATCGGTCGACATTGGAAACGTCTCAGTTATTCCAAGAATTTCATCCATGAACTGAGGTTTTAGACACTAATCGTCAATTTGACAAAAACTGCGTCAATTTGGTTGCGATTGAAGTAACTTGGGAAGAAAAGTTGGCTACGTCTGTTCGGAGTAAATATAGGATCCCATAGCCCTTCAATGGGTACGTAGTGCTAATGAGCAACACACACTAAAAGTTCCAAAAAGTTTCACCATGCTCTATCAGATAGTATGGCGTCGATTTGACTGTTTATTGGAGTAGCTAAAGAGAATCGGGGCGGTGACATTTTAACCCAGAGGCAGCTCTTGTTTCAACGTCTGGTTATTTTTGAGCTTCTCACATTATGACCTTTTCGAGGCGTCATCATTAGCGAGCAAGCAGGCTCGCGTTTCTGCATAATTTTTGAAATGCTCCAAGTTATTTTAAAATGGAAAAAGAAACATGGAAATTAGCTAAACGTACGTCGTGGGACAAAATGTGTCGCGCGTGCATCATGAAAAAAAATAAGCGTGACGACATGTTATGTAGATACTTACCAAAACCTATTTAATCTCCACATTCTCAAGAAAATAGCAAAAATATTACTTTTTTCTTAGCTGTGCCCTCGTCTTTCAAGCAAGCGACCTACTTTTGTCAATGTCGGACAAATTCAAAAAGCCTCTTCAGGCTTGCTCGTTATGTAGGGCGGAGATTCAGAATGGGTATGATCATCCCCGTGAATGCTCGCGGTTTGAAATTGGTCCTTCGAGTGGCCCTTTCTCATAACTGCATGTCCATATAATTCGGGCTTTACGAACTGGCAATGTTAATGTCTAGTTATGATGACCTAAGTACTTCAAAGGCTTTCGAATAATTAATTACAGATATTGCACTCGCTGCTGGAATAACTGGCTAAGCCTCGCCATTGTGCCTCTCCACCTCGTATAGGAAAATGTCTGGAGCTATTTTGTGTCTGTATAAACTGATATTTGAAAAACAACAACACAACCCAAATGAAGACGGATTCTGGATCTCTATTGATTTTCAAAGGCCAAGGCGCGTTCCGCGTTTTCTCATATTAGGGTCAGAACGTTAATCCTTCGACTGCAAATAAAATCCGGAGCGTTTTCGAGGGTAAACCTGAACCTGATTTGTGACCATTCCAAAAAGGCGCGGAAATAAAATTACCCATTGCTCTGTGAAAGGTGTACTTATGATCTTTAATTATAGAGTCTTTCGAATTATGAAAGTCGATAGACTATCGGGACTCAAGATCGAAGTTGATAAGGATATAATTGACGTTGGGTGTTACGTAAGACATGTCATATTTTAATGTAGGTACCAAAAAACCTCTACAACAAGAGTGCTGAAATACCTTACCAATAGTTCCAAAGTGAACGTTGATGGATCTAGGCAGTGCTTGTTTATGACACTAGATCAAAAATGCAAATAAAAATGCTAAAACCCGTCTATACTAAAGGCGTATTGATCGATTAGGTGGTTCGGTGACCTAGTATGACACTAATAACTCTTGTCTTGAAACGACTAATACCAGATGAAATCTATCTAAAACTTAATGTAGGAAAATCCTAAATAGAATTACCGAAATAATCTGTCGGGTATACGAGTAATAGGGATAACAAAAGGTGGCTCAGTTGGATAAAGGGTAAAGCAGAAAAGCCTACTTGAAAAATGTAGGTCGCAGTCACCGCGCCAGTCCAGAGTGAATGTCTTTGAAAGACATGAATTTCATGTTGAACTTGGCATATAGTCTGAATGGTTTGTATTATTTGTGTAGCCTTGAGATTATGGTAATGAAGATGAAGTTAGATGGTTGTTTATTCGAGTAAATGGACTACGTATGCCTGAGTCGGTATCTACGCTACGGTGGAGCGTTGTGGGAGGGGTGTTATGTGTTGTTGTGCCATATGCGGGTTCGGCTGCATGTAACGTCACAACCCCCCCCCCCCCCCCCCTCCAAGCACCTTCCACCACCGCAGGAAGCTACTCAGCCAGGGTCAAAATTAGCTTGAAATTGTTTCTATAATATAAGTATAACACACGGCTCGGCTAGTGCATCGCATGCTTCTCGGTACCTATATATAAATTCCAATTTCAAAACGAACTCCTACATCATAAATTGTTTTCCAGATAGCCACCTCTGGGTGGACCACCACCTACCATTTCGGCTGCGTACTCCCAGACTACTCCATGAACCCTGAGGCACTTCGAATGCTGCGCTACCTCTGGTGGACCGTAATCCTGAAACTTCTAGAATTCTTCGAGACGATGTTCTTCATATTGCGGAAGCGGGAGAGGCAGGCGTCGTTCTTGCATGTCTACCATCATATTAGCACGCTGATCATTGTGTGGTGCGGGGTTAAGTATGTTGGAGGTGAGTGATTATCTTTTGTATGAATGAATGAAGTTCGATGAACTAAAGGGTAATTTAAAGTTGACCTGGCATTGTAGAGACGGGTAGATTTTAAATATTTGAGCACCATGTGCGAAATCTATCATGCATCGACAAAAATCAACCGTTAGATACAGATTGTCCTTAGACAAGATGAACAAAGACTGGAATGGGCTCCTTTTATCCCTTTTATAGGGTAGGATATTATCTTCAAAGTAAACCAAAATGTTTGTATGTAGTACCGAAGACATGGAGTAATATCGAAAAGAAAGATCTTTTCCTAATACAACTCGTATGCACTTCTGTTTAGGACTGCAGATAAGGTGAAAGCATAAAGCATGATCTGCATCTTATCAGAACCCTCGTCACGACCTCGGTGAAATTCGACCCGTTCGCGGAATAGGAAATTGTTCGCAAACGTTCTGTTACAGTTTCTGCAGCCGGGTAGGAATTTTGAGTGAAGAGAAAACTACTGACCATCTACCAATTAGAACTGTTTTTTTTTTGGGACGCCCTGATAGTAAGGGGAAGCCCTAAGACAAAACTTACATACCTATTACAGAT
The DNA here is from genome assembly GCA_963457715.1 of Argyresthia albistria. Lineage (NCBI taxonomy): Eukaryota > Metazoa > Arthropoda > Insecta > Lepidoptera > Argyresthiidae > Argyresthia > Argyresthia albistria. The sequence goes on along the minus strand of OY735271.1, from coordinate 9,372,673 downwards.
AACTTCATGCGTGCCTGAATGTGCAAACGACAACTCAAAATTAGTAAGTTCGCCATTGTTCGGTCGTTCGAGCGGTGTGCTTCTGAGAGAGAAGGGGTTAAAGCAGAAGAGTCTGCATTCAGAAATTGGTCATATACCGCCATAAAAAAATTGGGAATACACACCCGATAATTTATTTCCCAAAGCCCGCCGGGGATTCATCAGGACGTCCATAAGAACAATTTTTTCATTATTGTCTATTGTCTAGAATCTAGACTAGAGTCTAAACACTAGATTACGCGATGAAACATCAGAAGCGGACACTGAGAGCGATAGCTTCATCGGAAGACTATGTTTATTGATTTTGTTCTACAAAAGATACAACAGGTACAAATAGTTGATAGATAACGGCGTTGCAGACTAGTTGTTTTTTGTGACATGGAAGAGGACACTAGAAACTCTAGAAAAATTAGAATGGTAAAAAGTATATTTGAAGGGGTAAAAAATTTACGATGAACATTCCCATACACAATTTATTTTTTTAGCCCCCTAAAATAGACCTAAAGCCAGCCAACAGATTAATTCAACTAATCAAATAGATACCCGGAGAAAGTGCATCTTATTATCCTTGATCAGATGACCAATAAAATATGGCATCACAAGTGACTAACTTCACTAATGTGTAAATCATACATAAATCAGTATGGCACAACACAGGGCAGTTTATTTATATTCCACATAATCCAATTTGGCATCAAATGATCATAAATGATTAGCGAACAATCATCATGTGGACTGAATGAGGCGTACCAACTAATGCCGTGATGCAGTCAAGGGTACATTTTGAAATACAAGAGTATTGCGTGGCTCATGAATGGGACATTCAATAGCTTTATTCTGATTTCATAGTTGAGGGAAATATGGCTATTTGGCCTCATTAAGAAGCTATAACGATTAGATTGAATGTTTTAATGTATGTAATGTATTCCACACCGAAAGGTGGTGTTATAAAAGATTTCTTGCCAAGGTGTACATCTTTGATCAGATAAACCCATGAATGAAAATGACGTAGCATGGTTTTGCTGCCAAATATAACTTCTGTCTTGCCTTTTTCGAAGACATAGTAACTATGCCAGATACAGGGAGCACTTATCCAGTGGAGAGCGCACAGATACATTTTCCCTTGAAACACAACTCAACAATTTACGGGCGGCGGCGGCGGGGGACGAGCGAGGTAAGAGAGCTGTGATTGGTCAGCCGCTGCGAAACTGTCTGGCGGCCCGTCATCGTACAAAGGTTGCGTATGCGAACGTTTGTTGAATACAACAAACGTTTGGCGAGCCGCATTCCCCCGCAGGCGCAGTCAATTGGATATATAGTCTCTGGCCAGATACTAACACCCACACCAACCCTGCCACTTACTTTGTTACAGTGGCAGCTAATGCAACGAGCTATCGCTTTCACTCAGCGGCAGGCGTTCCGAGTGCATCTCTAAAATGGAATTCGTGTCCAATTGAGGCAGGTGCTAAATCATGTTGTCCAAGATTGGCAGCGTGATTGTTTCCGTTTCGATGAGATTATGGCATCTTTGATTGCTGATGATGTCACTGTTTTATTACTACGAGTCTTCGGCTTTCTTTTTGAGGCAGTTACGATAATCGGAGCAAATTTTTGTCCATCATTTATCCTATTAGTGGGATACTAAGGGAGAAGTTCGATTTCAATTGAATGTGCATTTGTCTTCTGTTTGCTTTTGTAATATAACTTGTCTTGTTTGTAACCCCTGAATGAATAAATAAATAAATATCTATCGCATGAGTATGGCTGCCGGTGAATATATCTTAGAGGTCAACCAATCTCCAAAGACTATCAGACCAGGATCAAAACGATAAAACTGATCCCAAATTAAAAACTTTCAACAAACCTCATTTACCTTTAAAATCTTCACTTTAAATTATGTCGATGTTGTTTTTTACTCACATACATAACTCAGACAGAGAACCAATTTTCCTAATCGCTGCATAATAAAAGGCAAGGTTCCACTATAATTCTGTCAAGCATAATTTCAGCAATATTCCAGCTCAATAGCAGTAGAGCTCGTCTAAGCTGGAATGACGCGCCCCACTCTTTGGTTTCGTATTTACTTGTCATACAAAACCAAGGAGTGGGGCGCGTCATTTCAGCTTAGACGAGCTCTACCGGCGAAACAAATATATTATTTAGCGCCAGCCGAACAGAAGTGATCAAAGGTGGTTTTCGACGCTAGTACATTATGCACGGACATAAAGTGAAACTCGGATATTCCTGGTTACTGGCTGCTGCAGGCTCGAATGCTAAATATATTTTGAGGTGGTCTTAAAATCTATACTAGTCTTCAGGGTTAAGTACCCGAAGGGTGCCAAACTGGACCCTATTACCTAAGACTCCGCTGTCCGTCCGTCCGTCTGTCTGTCTGTCCACAGGCTGTATCTCATGAACCGTAGTAGCTAGAAAGTTGAAATTTTCACAGAGCGTGTATATCTGTTGCCGCTCCACCAACAAATACTGAAATACACGAAATATTGAAAAAATAAAGATGTCTTCATACAATAAACGTATTTTTTGTACTTTTGGTACAATGATGGTGCGGAACTCTCCGTGTGAGAGTCCGACTCGCACTTGGCTGATTTTTTAATGTGACGACTGGTGGGCTTGTAAATTGGAGCACTGAATCAATTGAAAAGCCTGCGTCTGTTCTGTATGACTGACATCTATCCCGATTTTTACAAATTGTGGTTCTGAAGGATATTTCGATTTCGTTGGACGTTTGACCAATCAGAACGCGGTAATTTGACCCGAGATTTCAAGAACGACTTTCCAACGATCGGCGTGCGGTGACAGGTGGAACTAACGATTTTTGACAGGTTCATTGCATTAGGTTGCGCAGAAGTGACGCCCCCCTGTAAACGTCACACACACGCCAAAATATCGTTGAACGACTGTACAACTGTTGAGTTGACTTGAGACCTGAATCGTGACGTCATTCAATTCAATTCAATTCAATTGCATCCCAGCTAGGTCTCAAGTCAACTCGACCAGGTAGTAATTTTAATTTGAAACGAGTCGGGGTGTTTCATGAGATAATGGGCGCAAATAGGTCAAAGCGTTCTATTTACAGTGGAATCATCAGCAACAGTTATTAGATTTAACTACCGTAATCAAATAGCACGCAGCAATACCTATAAATGTTATTTCAGAGTCAAGGTTTTACAGAACGAATAAAAATTAAAGTTGAAAACTGAAAGCGTAAACGTTAATGTTAATGGCGATGTTTATAGAAACAATAAAACATGATGCAGCATTTTATAACGCTAATTGTGAAATGCATGTGGCAGAGAAATTAAATTAATAGCACGGCAATACGTTTTACTCATATGAGGTGTATTCCACAAATGTTTCCTTGTGTCCCTCGGTGAGAATTTGAAGAACTTACAGCCATGGGTTTTGTCCAATATCCCTCTTTGAAAGGATATTCTTCCTAGTGAATACTTTTCAGATCCAGAAAAACTCAGCAGCAGGAAATGTGGCCCAGATTAAGCACAAGATTTAACTTAGAATAAGGGATGTTTTGATGAGGATAGGATCCAAGCGCCTCTTGTTGTGTATTTAGATCGATATTTAGGGAAAGTCCATAAGGTCTTCAAAACGTGTAATTTTTTGAGCATCGACCAACGATTTGCATAGCGACTCGACTGAACTCCTTAACTATGAAATCTCGTGGATATTATCCAATCACCTTTGAACAAGTGCAGCCAACAATCTCCATTAAAAGTTTGTTTGTCGCCAATGTTTGTCACTTGCTCCGTCAATATGAGACGCGCATACAACTTTCTCCATTGAAACTGATCCCTTACATGCGACGGGAAGTGTAATGTACCTGCTCTTCCAGTGTTCAATTACTAATAGTTTTTAGATGTTACAGTTCTGTAATCGATGTATTTGATAGAACGAGGCTTTTGGTAACATAATAACATTTACATAAGCCACATGCATTGCTCTGCACTCCCTCACACTAGGATACTCTGTGTCGTGAGAATTAGAAACAGCGACCGACATCACAAACATGTAAACATCAAGACCAAGGGATTTGTTTTGATCCACCCCAGCCGGAACTCGAACCCGGTATCTCCTGCTTGGGAAGCACAGCCTTGAACACAAAACACAGATGTCGATATCAAATGATAAATACAGTGATATGCATTTGGAGATTAACTGGGGTTACTCTGTGAACAAAGATGATCTTTAAGACTAGGCTGATGAACCTATTCTAAAACCGACTTGAAGGACACTTCCGCCAACTGATTTTAGAATAGATCGATCGAACGAGAGTCGAAAGAAATCGATATGCCGAGGCAATCTGGATGGGAGAAAGCATTTCGTAAACTCGTGAACATATAATTATATCAACACATACTGTGACATCATTAGTGACGATGACGACAAGACAGGGCAACCGTGCATTTTATGGCTAATAACACGGTGTTATAAGGTACAATAAATAAGACCACCCATAAAATAGCGGAATTTAATGGCAATACCATTTTTACGAGTGTTTACTCGTGTGAACTGCAAAGGTGTGGGGCGGTTATATGGTGTAGGGCGAAGATTTACAGACAGAGATTTAGAGACAGTGCCTTGTGTGTGAAAGTATCAATTCAATTCAATTCTATATATCACACAATAATTTAAACAGTTACATTAAAAGAAACACATGTACAAAGGCGAGCTTATCTCTAAAAAGAGATCTCTTCCAGCAAACCAAACCAACAAATCAATAATAATTGTTGACTGTTAATCTGAGCCTAAAGATCATAATCCACTCATATTTTCATTCAAAACAAAAACAAATGAGAGCTGAGAGTCAAAGATTTAAGTAAATTGTCAATAGATTTATATTATATTATTGTCTAGAGATGACTAGAGATATGTGGGCTCAAATTGGGGAGGCCTTTGCCCAGCAGTGGGACAGAATATAGGCTAGACAAAAAGAAGTATGCAAAATTCAGGATTTCTTTCACACAATTCAGATTCATATTCTATCCACCAGGTGGCATAACCTCCTTCTCGCCACTCATCAACAATTCGGTGCACGTCATCATGTACAGCTACTACCTGGCCGCGGCCGAGGGTGGGCCGGGGCTGAGGGCTTTCCTGGCCAAGTATAAGAAGTGGCTGACGGTTATGCAGATGGTGAGTAAGGTCTTAAGTTCAACAGTAACCAATCTGTCCTTGTGAATATGCCACGTAATTACCAGTATTTGATCACTTGTGAAAAATTGTATGTACATTTGTGTACATTATGAAGTAAAGTTACAGTAAGGTTTGTATGCAGGTTTGGTAGGAACATGTTTAACTTGCTATTATTTATTATATTTTTTTGAAAGAAGAAAGAAAGAAGAAGTGTTTATTTGCCACATAAAATGAACATAGCATGTAATCTAAACTTATTTTATTTGTGGCAAAAAGGATTGGACTCAGCTGATGCTGAGTGATGTGACATCATCACAGCACTGTTTTTCAGCTTGTGCGCTGTTGTTCCCCTCTTTTGGCTTAGCCATGGGCCGTGCATGAATGAAGAATTTTAGAGAAAGGTTAAGGAAACCTACCTATATTTTCGTTCCCCATATTAGAATTCTCAGTAGGTAATCCAGATAATATAGCCCTTACTTACTACTAAGGATCAAGGTACAGTCTTCCCCAACTGAAAGATGTAAAAAACTTAAAGGTTAAAATCAAACAGTTAACCTCTCCGCTCACATGTGTATGGTTGCTATTGCTAGTTTGGCCCACATGTGTCTTAAAGAAATTAATGATTTATCATATGTAGTATCAAGCATACGGCAAACATATATATATGTTTATTACTAAAAGTTTATTATTATTATTATATCTAATGATTCACTCATGTTAAGATAAATTCACATCTTTGAGAATGGCAGAGCCATAGTCGATGTGCCCACAAAGAGCCAAGAACCCAATACCTTATTAACTCATTGAATGCCGACTACTTATATATATGTAGTAGACAGCTTATAGGTTTTGAGTTTTATTACCATGACTAAGGTTCAAAATTGCAATGCGTCAAAAGTATGGCTAGCACTCAATGTGTTAACTAATTAAACAAACATTCAAACATTTACATATACAGGCACATGCATTGCTTCTGGCCCCACACTAGGATACCCTATGTCATGGGAACCAGAAACAGCAACATCACAAACATGTAAACATCCAAGACCTGGGGCTTTTTTTGTCCCCAGCCGGGACCTCTTGCATCGCAGGCACATGCGCAATCACTGCGCCACAGAGGTTGTCAGGAATACTAATATTTATGTTCCTCTGTTTCAGATACAATTCACCCTAATGATTGTATACAGCGCCCAAGTATTCATGCCGTGGTGCCCGGCCCCTATAGGGGTCACCTACATATACTTCCCCAACGTAATATTTGTTTACTATATGTTCTACAATTTCTTCAAAGAGAACTACAGCCAGAAGAGAGTGAGCAAAATCAGCAAGAATGGGAACACAAATAATATTGAAAAGGTTCAGTGAATTGTTATTTAGATGTATATATTGATATTAGGTTATATCAGCTATTATATTTGTAATTGAATGAAAGTGAATTTGTGTATACCTATTTGCAAGGAACTGTAAAAGTATTTTCTTAATGGAACCTGATCTGCTATGCAACAACAACAAATAGTTATTGTATGATTTAAAGGTTTGTGACGTGTTCACTGATGAGCTATTACTTCACCCTGATAATTAGTAACTATCTCGGTAGAACAGCCAGCTATTTCTGATTCATTTGAGGCCTATGACTTGTATAAAACAATAAATAGAGGCAAATGTAGACGTCACTTACTGTATAGTACGACAGCAGGCCAGCGTTCTCGTCCAGCACGAACCACCGGTACTGCCACCCCTTCATCACATTAGTCCATTTACTCAGAGAACCCTCCATCATGATTTGATCAAAAACTTCTAGTGGAAAACATGGATAAACGTAACAAAGATTTTGTGTAAATACGTCGAAGATTACCTACCAACCACCTCCACCTCCATGAACTATTTGACAGCTGTGCGGTGCAATCAGTGTTGCCAGCACACAAAAATTGGAAAGATATAAAGGTGAGATGTTGTTCGGGAAACCATTTATATATTTTCATGTGAAGAATCGATTCATACTATTTTCTAATAATAATAAGAATAATAATAATGAGAATTGAGATGCATTGCTTTTGTCAGGTCAATAGGCTTTAAAACCCGGTTGAGTTAACTTGAAACCTCGCTGACTTGTGCAATGAGATTTTTTCCAAGACGAGTTCCTTCAAAATCCAACAGAGGACTCTGAAATTCTAAAATGTTTGAAGTAGGTACATAGAATATCAATCATAGATAAATGTGTGGTTATCGAAAGCTGTCTTATTGCTCTGGTCTGGCCAGCACTTTTGGCTCAAGTCTCAAGATAACTAGACCGGTATACAAGGTGTAAATGAATTAACGCAAAATGTAAAAAAAGGATTGAATCAAGTTTATTTGTGTGACGCTGACTGATGTCAATGTCATGTCTTGCTACGTGTTGCTTGATGGTTAGTGCTTGCTTTCATGCTAAAATTACTTGAAATGAAAACTTACAAAACTTACATCAAAAGTCTATTATAATTCTAAGTCTGGGCTATTAGTTTGAGTTGCTAATATTTCGTTTATACTCTATACAATATAAAAAACAACTTGACAGCTAACCTAAAACTTAGCAGCAGAAATAAACACAATATTTGTCTTACAAAAAGGGCCATTCGGGCTATCTACCAACTAGATGCTAGGCACTCACTAAGGGATGAATTCAAAAATATCAATATACTCACTGTAACCTGTCAATACATTTATCAAAATATCATGTACACCAGAAAAACATAGGTTTACATAAGACTTTAGGTCATAATCATAGTATTAGCACTAGAAATAGAAATAAGATTGCTTTGCCCGCGTTCAGACTCAATAAGTTGCTAATTCTTTTATGTGTTAGTTTTTATAATAAAATACCTAACGAAGCTCAGAACAAGTAAACCAAGTGGTTTACTTGTTCTGAGTAACGAAGCAACGGACCTACCAGAAAGGAGGTTCAAAAACTATGTCAAAAACGGTCTATTAAAGAAGTCTTATTACAGCGTAAAAGAATATTTAGATTACAAAACTGCGTGAAATGGTTTATCCAGTTGAACTAACAGAAGAGTTGTCATTGCCATCGCTGCTATCAGCACTTATAGATATTATTATTTGGATTTTATGAAGTTTTAGGTTAGCTGTCAATTGGTTTCCCTGTTATATTGGATAGGGTATAGTTTATTTATGTTACAGTGTCTGATCTAGGGCAAAGAAAATAAAACTATTTTTATAAAAATAAGGTACTTTATAATGTACAACTTGATTATCACTTTCGCAATAAATTCAACTACGAGTACTCATCATCACGCAGTTTTTAATTTAGTTTTTCACTAATACTATACTATTTACAAGGATCAGACACCCACTACCTAGTAAGGCGTTTTACATTTCATGTCAGTGTTTTCTTAACGATCTTCCGAGTTTCGTTTTACTGTATCCTGATGATATTGACACTTGATTACTGTTATCTTGATCTAAACTAAGACCTGATAAATCTACTAATAATGGCACATTTTCTGATCCGTCGGCTTCTTTGTCATCTTGTGTTGATTTTTCGAAACTTTCAGGGACCCCTTCCCCTTCTATGGCAAGGTTTTCAATATCTTTACTGAGCGAATTATTTTCTGCTGCTTCTACGAATGCACTTGATAAATCTCCATCTAGTTTGTTCACTTTTCCCGATGATATGTCGTACATGAATATTTCTTTGTCTCCAGACGGATCTTCCTCGGGTCTGAAATGGAAAAAAAACATGGTTAGGTTTCATTCTCGAGCTTGTCTACATCTCAGAGTTTTCTATCAAGTTAAATATAGGCTATATTGCATCTTCCATCCGCTGTGTCATTATTACTGTGTTGCTTACGTCATTAAAATAAGATTGTTTTGAATGAACTGTATACCCATAATGCTAAATTAGAACTAAAAACGATGTTATATCTTACCCCGTAACAAGCAGGACAACGGATTGCAGATCAGCAGCCGTATTCTTCTCGGTGTCCAACCATTTTTCGAAATTCTCTCTGTCGGGTCTTTTCAGTAAATCTTGGAGACTTTCCCCAGCGATGAACTTAATGCCCTTCAAACCAGTGGTCGCCTCACGGGCTGGTCTGTTCTTGCCTAGTGCCTCGGTTTCGACGGGGGCCAAAACCACAACTGAAGTCACTTTCCTTCCTTTCAGAATCTCTGGCAAAGGGAACTGATTTCCACTTACTTTGAGCGGCAAATATCTGTTATATTTCTTGTCATTTAAAGCTACAGGGTCGAGTTGAGTGGCGTCGTCCTTTACATAATTTTCCGCCAGCTTCTGACCTTCAGCTGTTTTAGGGTTGAAATGTACAACCTTCATTTCAACTGCTTGTTTTGCCTGTGGTGCAGGGGCAACATATGTGGGAAAGTTTTCTGAAGCAGCTATCTCTTGGTCGTCTTCTTCATCATCTTCGTCATCAATTCGCGATTGAAATCTCTGCCTTCCGTCGGGCGCTACGACAATGGGTCTTGGTTCACTGGCAGCTATTTGCTGACCTCCACCTGCGCTGAAAAAATTAGCTAGCTGGTCTGGCGGCAGTGAGTCCAACGGTGTCTCCCCAACCTTATCGTAATCCAAAACGCTGATATCTGCGTTGTCTAAAATTCCGGATGAAAGTAATTGCTGTCTCAGATCGTCTGGGACTTCATCAGGCAGTTCAAACGTGGGTTTCTTTTTCTTTTGTTCGTTCTTCTCTTTTTGTACATTTATGGAGTTGATGGTTGAAGATACGTACTTCTGAGTGGTGGGCTTGATTTCAACAGTTCTTGACGTTGATTGATAATACGGGGGTGACGCCGTGCTAGTGGCGTAAGTTGGTTGATAGCTGACAGGCTTTGAACGCTCCTGATGATATTGGGGTTGCGGAGAGGTAGACTCTACTTGTTGTTGGCCGAAACTGCCTTGATGGTTTCTGTAGTTGAGTTGCTGTTGCTGTTGTTGCTGAGCCTGAAGTAATTGCGACTGAAGTCTTTGTATTTCTTCTTGTTGTTTATGTACATTTTGGGCGAGTTGCAACCTGACCTGCTCCTGTTCTGCGTCAAAATGTTGTTGTCTTTGATCTTGAAGCTGTTGCTGGTGTTGTTGCTGTTGGTGATGCAGTTGTTGTTGTTGCTGTTGCTGTTGTTGCTGTTGTTGGATCTGTTGAGATTGCTCATGTTGTTGTTGCCGTTGTTGCTGCTCATGTTGTTTCTGTTGGGTTTGTTGTTGTTGCTGACGCTGTTGTTGTTCCTGCTGCTGCTCCTTTTGTTGGCGATATTGCTGTTCTCCGTGGCTTGGAGTCGATGATGGCTGCAGTTGACTTAAACCACTGTAGTCAGGCTGAGCAGAGGGTCCATTTACAGTTATATGCTGTTCATATTTTGGTATAGATGCAATGAATTCACCTCCATCGGGCACGAATTGGCCAACATTTTGATGATGCTGAAGGTTTGGTTGTTCTTGAAAGTTATTTTGAGGGTGGCTTACTATTGGTCTTTCTGAGGGATTATTGAATTGGAATTGAAAAGGTCGCTCAGATAAAGGATTTTGTTGAAAGTGGTCGGGACGTTCAGGGTTAGACGGTGGTTGAGGCTGGAAGTTGAATTGCTGTGGTGACGAAGGCTGTGGCAAGAACTGTGTTTGGGGGATAGTTTGGGGTGATGGAGAAGCAGACTGCGCTGGAAATCTGTGATTCTGGTGAGGGTTTTGCGGCGCAGGTCTTGACAGAGGCTGAATGCCTTGGTGGAAACTGAACTGCTGTTGTGGTGGTCCATTTTGTTGGAATGGTATATGAGGTTCCTCAATATGGGGCGGCGAAGGTTTCAGATTGAAAAAAGGTGATCTGGTGGGAGAGACAAATGTCGGTTTGTTATGGGTGTTTTCAACAAACTGCTGATGAGGTCTTTGTTGAGGAAGCAGCTGAGTGCTAGGAATATGCTGTGGTCTATGTTCCGGAAACTGAGGTTGGGCCGGGCTTGGACTAGGCTTTGGGATGAAATTGAAATTCTGAGGTCTGCTAGGCAACAACTGATCTTGTGGTGGTTCAACATTTTCAGTAGTTATGGTGTGATAATTTTCTTGCAGGTATTTTGCTTCGTCAAAGAATGGCTGTTGTTGTGGTGGTTGGTGGAATGGTCTCTGTGGTCCAGAGTGGAAAGCTGTGCGCGGTGGGCCATTAAAGTTTGGTCGGGGAGCAAACGGTGGCTGACTGTTCGGACGCGGGTGGAATGAAGGAGGTGCACTCGGTCTTGGCTGTGCTGTTGGGAATACTGGACCTCCAGGTGCGTTAGGTGGTGGGCCATTGCCTGAGAATTTTGGGAAGCTTGAGACTGGTCCCAGTTGGGTAGGAAAAGGATTTTGCCTCGGGATCTGGCCTCTGAAAGGAGCGTTAGACGGGGCTTGTCGTGGAAGCTGTTGTTCATTTGTCAAAAATGGTGACTGGAATTGGATGCGGCTTTGGGCATGGTGTTGCGGTGGCTGGAGTGGTCGGTAGTTCTGAGGAGGAGGGTGGCTCGGTGGGGATAGGCGTTGTTCATGGAACTGCTGCTGTTGGTTAGGGTGCGGCGCTCGCTCTAGGGAAGGATGGTTAGGGGGTTGTTGAGGGTAAGCAATTGCTGGCCTGGGAGCAGTTTCTTCATGGTCTTCTTGGTTTCCATTGCTTTCACGTCTGTCGCTGTAGTGGCTGTGATGTTGACCGTGACTCTCACTTCCAAATGTTACTTTGACACTGCTATCGCTATGGAAGACTTCCGATTCTGGTTTAATGATTGCCCTTAGCGTAGTCGTTTGTAGTGGCTGGTAGTATGGCTCGGGGGTAACGGTGACGTATTCTTCATGGTGATCGTTTTCATCTTCAAGATTTGAAGGTGGAGTGATTGCTGGAATAGGTTTGTCATACACGACTTTATCGTGTGAGTGGGGGTCCTTGCTGTATTTTACGTAGAAAACTTGAACTGGCTCCTTCTTCTTCTTCTGGATGAGTTGTGGCGGTGGTGCTGGTAGAGACTCGTTCGATTCTTTGATGATGATCTCGATGATTGGTTCGGGAGCTTCGTAATACTGAGGATGGTGGGGCTCATGGCTATACAACGGTGCTGTAGGCAAAGAGCCATAGGGTGGTCCATATGAACCTTCAGACAATTGATCACCAACACTAAGGATTTTAGGCTGGGCGTAAATCTCGTTCCGGTTGACGACGTCATCTATATTTTCGACGTTGGGATCATAGAGAGGGTCTTTTTGAGAATATTGTACAACTGGCTCCATTTGCACAGCATAGGGTGGCAGGTTTCCTCTGGGTGCTGCATAGGATATTCTTCGGTTGCTGGCGCCTAGTGATCTGTAGTGTGATACCCTTGAGTTGGGTAAAACCAATGAATATTGCAGGTTCTGCGGTGTTCTGATATTTTCAAGCTGTCGTTTAGGTTTCGCTTTCGCTGTTGAATTTTTCGCCCACGCAATGCTGAGCACAGCCAAGGCTGTTACCTGTAACAAACAAAATGTTTAATTTAGTCAGCTATTGAATCGATTATTGAACAGATTATTGAATCTATTTATATAGAATAAAAAACTGGCAAATTCCTGTAAGCCGAACATTGTTCTGAGAGCCGAACAAATCATATGTGTGTTGCCAGCGTAAAATAGTATCACGTTAGCCAACGCTACGGCGAAACATTGTTACCAACATCCAGAATAAAAACGCGCGAATGTTTAAAAACTTGTAAGTCGAGTATGTACCCGAGTCGTATATTTCTAAGGTTAAACGATTACATTAGATTAGATTTATGATGCTGTACAAAATATCAAAAGCCATTTATTTGGTAAGTACAAGTATTTTTCACAATCCCAGCTATTCCCAACGGAATCAAAATGATCTCAAACAGCTAAGTAACCAAGTTGATATTTTCGGCAAACCCGTTCTATAGAGAAGCTCCCACCCACCGACATACTAAACATTTTCCTTACGTAAAAGGTTGTCAGTCTAGGCGAAAGTGCTAAATGTGGAGCCAGTTTACTTTACAATGTGTAATATTTATTTACCAGCTTGTTGTGGACATGTGTCTTACTTATGTCAACGTCCCTCATTTAGGGCGACTTGCATCAGAACTTTTGCCGCTAAACGCAGTTTAGACAAAACTAAAGTTAAGTAAGTACTTATAACAGGGTCAGTTACTAAGTCAAGCACGGCACGGTCAAACTGTCAGCCAAATGCCCACAAAACATGGCGGTGTTCACAGGTGTTACACTTAACTTGTATATTTAAACAATATTTATAAGGCTGTCAAAAGTCTGGTGAAAGTCGGCATAAGCCTCTAACTAATCTAGAGTCAACAAAAGAATTTTAAAGGCAGAAAGCTACAGTTCCACTGCGTTCCGATGAAGAAACATTCAAATAAAATTGATAATTCTTAAATAATCGGCGTTTTTATAGATAATGGTACGGAACCCTTCGTGCGCGAGTCCGACTCGCACTTGGCCGGTTATTTCAGTATTTGTCGATGAAGTGGGAACAGTTAAGACATTCTGTGAAAACAACTCTCTACATATTACGGTTCGTGAGACAGAGCCGCTGAATGGCAGACGGATAGACAGACAGACGGACGGACAGCCGAGACTTAGTAATAGAGGCTAGAATAGGATAGGATTATTGCATTAGACTTAAGGTGATTGTCCAGCTAAAATGCCCAACTATAAAAGTTATTCCAGCAGATTGAGACACTTTCTGAAACCAGAAAAAATATATGTTATAAAATAGTCCCTTTCCTAAATATTTAGTGTTTGAAAAGATCATAATGTCATCAGAAACTATATGAAAAAAAAAACGAATAGTCGTTTTTTACCTAAATCGAGTTATTCCAGCAGAACAAGAAATATTGGTTTGATTCTTGTGTCTAAAAATAGGTAATCGAATTATCTTAAAGTTTAGTGTTTAACATTTTAGAATTAATCGGCGATTTCGAATAAAGTTTATGTTGTTGAATGGTTGTTGATGTTTGTACCTACTCATGGGCGCCGGCAGGGGGTTGCAAGGGGGTGCAAATACATGGGAATAATTGCGCCGGCCATGAGTACTTCTACGGAACTCCTTACTCGACTTGCTAGCTATGAGAAATTTCATACATACAATTACCCATCATCCGTATAGCAATACCGATAACCAATTTCACTATATTTGTTAAGTTTTCCAGACAATCGTAAATGAAAGTTATCGTTTTATTCACCAACATTAAATATTTGTTTTTAACGACCATTTAGTTTAGGGAATCGTTTCAATCAATTGTTATAGTAGCTAGAATAGTTATGTGTAGGTGGTGATGCTTCGCTATAATGCAATTAATAGAGATTGTGAGCTTTAAAAGTCTTTATGACTTTGTCTTATTGGGTTTTATTATGGTCAATTTACTTAATGGTCAAAACGTAGGCAGGTACAATAACTCTTCTAATTAGTTCGCGCCTAGTGTATTATTTTTTATGAAGGTTTTTTTCTTTGCATTGCCATGCTTGAGAACTGAGTACTGAGTACAGATACTATAATATTATGTATTACAAAGAAAAGAAGGACGTCGTCAGTGGGGATTGTTAGTGACATAATTCTGAACAACTTTTACTATAAAGTAATGGTCTATTGATCAAATTAATCGGTATACTCTCATGTAAGGACATGGGCCGAACAAACTAACAATGGAGAAAAATAGACTTCGGAGCGAGTGGGTCAATTTTTAAACCCCGATGACAAGATAAGAGGGGTGACGATAACGGCTTCAAATTTAAAAGTCATTATCTAATAGTTATATTGATATTCTTTATTGCGCAGAAACATAAAAAAAATACATTTACAAGAAACATTATACGCAAAGGCGAGCTTATCTCTAAAGATATCCATCTACACGTTAATCCATCTTCAAGTTCACCTCGACGGTTGGCTCCGGATAAATTGAAGATCACAAGGACGAGTTTTCCGCGATCATCCAGAATGGTACAGCGAGGCCATCAGAGCCACTCACCATGAGCGTCCCCACTTCATCTGGTGCCAAAGAAGGTTTGCCAATTGCTCACTAACAGAGACAATATATCCAATAGACTGCGCCTGCGCGGGAATGCGGCTCGTCAAACGTTTGTTGTGTTCAACAAACGTTCGCATACGCAACCACTGTACGATGACGGGCCGCCAGACAGTTTGGCAGCGGCTGACCAATCACAGCTCTCTTACCTCGTCCCCCGCCGCCAGTAAATTGGTGAGTTGTCTTTCAAAGGAAAATGTATTTATGCGCCCTCCACTGGATAAGTGCTCCCTGGCGTCCCCACTTAATCTGGTGCCAAAGAAGGTTTGCCAATGGCTCATAAATAATCGAGAAAACAAAAGGCACATACAAATTATGTACAAAGGCGAGCTTATCTCTAATAATATATCTCTTCCAGCAAACTAAGTTCTGACGAGAGAGATACATAGGTACATAGTCGTTAGGTATGCAGATGAGCAAAATGATTGGTTGGAAAGGTCCTGCCTGCCACCTCATGGAAAGTCATCTTCTAACTAGGCTTTCGTCAGAGACGGATAGCATCAACCGTGTATAATCTACCGTTTAAACTGCCTTATTAACCGGGGGCTAACTAACTTTCCAACCTGAGGGACCGAGTTATTATCAGCAAGAAGAGTAGGTAAAGTAAGCTGCACGTCAACCTTAACATTGTAAATAGGTACTATATTGGCCTTTTTGTAGAATGTTTACAAAACCTAACTTTATACATACTTTAAAAATCTATGAATGCTTCATCGCAAATTCATCCACATTCTCAAATGAACGCCCGATCAAACCCATTACCTATCAAATCTCACGTAACACCTATAATAAAACTACTTTCACTGCATCCCATTCATTTCATATAAATAACCGTTATATAGTGTTTTGACAAAGTTTTCACATGATCTAATCATGCGAATTGAAAATTAGTTCTGCGACGGTGTTTCTGCCTGATGCCAGTCGACCTTTCAAGGACATGATTAGTTTTTAGGGTTCCGATCCTTAAAAGGAAAAAAGGAACCCTTATAGGATCACTTTGTTGTCCGTCTGTCTGTCTGTCTGTCTGTCCGCCACCCCTTTTCTCAGGAACGCGTGGAGGTATCATGTTGAAATTAATATCAATTACTCAGGTCTATGGTCCCTTGGAGCTGTGAAAAAAATAAACTTCTAGGTCCACGCAATCAAAAGATACCGCGATATTATGTCATAATTTTGCTGAATTTGTATGAACTCGCGTGGAACTCGCAAGGGATATCAAAACCTAGAGGGTACTTCTCGTTGACCTAGAATCATGAAATTTAGCACGAAGCAAGGTCTTATAGCACAAGTTAAGGGAAAAATCTGAAAATTGCAAATTTCTGTCTTTCTAAAAAAATATTCAATTTGTTTTACATGGATGACATCACACTTTAGTTTTTTTTAGTTAGATGAGCCAGGAAAATGGGCCTATTAGACTACGCTGTCGACAGGGCCCTGTCTGACTCACTGTCTCTTTCTAGCCGTTCCATCAGAGTGAGACGTCTATACAAATCGTGCCCTGCCGACAGTGTAATGTAATAGCGCTAAACCGCGGGTCAAACTCAAACAGTTCTTTTTGCATAACAACCGGACCGGAGGACTACAAAATTCGAATTTCATCTTTATCTGCAGTCAAATAGAGGCTTCAAATTGATAAGTTCCACCGAGAGTGAAATGTGTGTATTTAGCATAATAATCTCACTATGCTGTAACTTGTCCATTGTGAAGTTTTGTATTGCTCTCTCACGATAACAGATAAGGATATTTTATTGTTAAAACAAAAAATAAAAGATCTGTTTTGTAATTCAGTTTTTGCGAGTGATATCTGAGTGAAAGAATCGTGTTGGAGGATTGACTAATGGCAGTTCTTTTGAAGTAGGTAAGTATTGTTTTACAGAACATATGGAAAATTCTGTAAAAGCTTGTGATATAAAAGCTCGCTTTTTAAAATGTGTTTTGCATCGTCAAGTCGACTGTTACCATATAATAATTTGTGCTGTTACAGTAAATATTAATATATTAAGAATGAAGCAATTTATTATTGGCTTCTGTGGTTTTAGAATATCTAACGTTCTGGGCTGTTATGAAATTCTGCAGACATATGCAGACATATGCAGATATGTCAGTCGTATTATGAGTCAAAGAGAAAATGTTCCGTGAATCACACACTTCTGCGTACTTATTAACTTGGCAGTCACATCGTCTTGTGTTACCCCATACCGGATGAAGTTAAAAAAAAACCCGCTGCCAATGAAATCGGTAAAATTAGCAACACGATACGCGGTGATTGACATTTTGGAAATTAAGAAAATCTCGTACTTACTACGATTATTGTAACTTTACCACTGGACACTTCTCGGCTTTATGTTTTATTTAAATATCCATACTCAGATAGCGTTCATCTTTGATTGAGTTGAGCATTTCACACGACAGATAGATCCACCACGTTATCTAGAGAACGGCCAAGGCGGAACTACTGATGTGATGACACTATGAAAACGTCACTTCGCTGCTGTGAGTTTGTTTGCATTGTTAATTAGCGTGGTCCACGCTTGTATGAAAAAAAAATTAGGTATGCTCTTTGATTCTTGCTCCACAAGTCTTATCTTGTTTGGTTAGTTATTAAAACGATATGTGCCAAAATTTAGACTTCTACAATCACGTTTAGGGGTCGCTATGATTTGCCAGTTAAATCACTAGGTATCACTCTACTACATAGTATAAAACAAAGTTGCTCCCGCTGTCTGTCCCTATGTATGCTTAGATCTTTAAAACTACGCAACGGATTTTGATGCAGTTTTTTTCAGTACATAGAGTGATTCAAGAGGATGGTTTATATGTATAATACATTATTAACATAGTGGACCGTGCATTGCACGCGTGCAAAGCCTGGGCGGGTCGCAGTATTGTATAATTTCGTCAAATACAAAGTTGAATTTTGGTGATATTAACGCATGCATGTAAAATGTTACTATGGCATAGTGGCAATTAATCTGCGGAGTGCGGAAGGCGACTCTCCTCCCCCTCCCTCCGCACTCACTTGCATAGGTTAATCTTTTGTTTTAGTTTTAGTGACCGGCAGGAAGTGCGCGCACGAGGAACACCGCAAGCGCAAAACGTTTTCACGTTTGGGCATTCGTAAACTTGTGAAATATGACATCTAGTAGTAGTTCTGGGTCTACTAGGTATTCAGCAGAAGTGTAGTTAATAGAAAAACCAGTAGACCCGATTTCACACGGTGAGACTTCCATCAAATTACGATGTATTAAGAAATCTCACAGTTATTAAACAATTTAATTTTAATTTAATTTATAACACTGGGCTGAATTTGGGTTCATGTTTCTTGATGGAAAAAACTCTAGGTAAGGAACTTGTATGGATTGCTTGCCAACACCAACAAAAACAATTTCTAGGTAATCCAAACCGTCAATCTTCACAGAAAGAAATAAACAGTGCCCTCTAAATCAAAAATCCTCAAAATGAACTTGTGAGCTAAGGAAGGGAAGGACATTGGTTAATAGCGATAATCCCTACATTAGTTTTAAGTTATCTTACCTTAAATTTACAAAAATTAATATGCTCTATGCATTCATGCTGTAACAACGTACCTACGTCTCCAATTTACGTACAAATAAAATAAATAAAACAACTTAGGTAAGAAATCAAACGAGCATGAGCGTGATTTGCAGAAGGCTATATTATCTCTATGGTTTTATTACAACTTATAAAACGATATCTCTATCTCAATAAATGTCACTCAAGAACTGTGGCTACATGCAGCCTCCGGGCATACAGTAAGTAAGTATTGTATTATAGTATCTATTATTTTGTAACATGACTTTCATTGTTACAATAAGGTGGGCAATTACTTGTCGAGTCATAAGTTTGTGGTTATTGTCTCAATTTGCGCTGTTTGCGTCTCAATTTGAGATCATAACAGTCCACGTAATGTTTTTGTTGAGTCAGAATGACAAGTAGGTTCTTATACTTTATAATTGAGGTAACATAACAATAAAATAGAGGGATATCCAAATTCCTGCTTTTCTGTTTTCTGTGCTCGAAGGGTGATCAACGGGACCCTATAACTAAAGCATCGACTGTCCGTCCATTTGTCCGCTGACTAGCAGAGTAATGTTATCCTATTATAACACCAATAGTTTCATAATAGGCCAGGCAGACAACAGACTGGAATGGAGACAGAAATGAAATGAAATGAAATAATTTATTTGCGTTGATGTGGTACAGTCATAGGTCTTATTAGTAAGTATATAGAGCGGCACATTCAGCCAATTTATTGCATGCAAATAGTATTTGAAGGTACGTACTAACATACGTTCTCTAATATTAAAATCCGTAGGTGCGTTAGGATAGTATACTAACCCTGAATCTTATTGAATTAATTCATAATTATTCGTAATAGAAACATAATACACTTTAAATTCATTATAACCATAATATTATTACCTAAATTTGTTGACTTTTTCTGTCGTTTTATAAAGCTCCGTTATGTTATAAAAGCAATTATTAACCAGCCATGAACCAGAAATGTGTTGAATGAAACACAGAATGTTCACCAGAAGGTGTTCCAGTTTGAGAGGCATCGCAGAGCTGAACTAGACGCTAAGCGAGATGAAATCAAGGCCAGACCACCTACTGCCAGACACGACTCCAACTACGTTCGAGGAATACTGACCTGTCCCTTGTGTCACCGAACGTTCAAAGCCAAGATAGGCTACATGTGCCATATGAGGGCACACCCGCGAAGCTCTCAATAGCTGAAATGGTCGCCGAGACCGAAATCGGTCGGGACATCATCATCAAAGGTGGATTTGTTTACTTAAATACAGCCAGTGAACCGCGTCTGGCCAATATTAATGCTTAGAAACCACCAGTGCACTAAATGTGAACCATTAAAGAGAACAAAATGCTACCTGGGCGTTCTTTGTGTCTGTCTGTCCGTCAGCGGGCTCTATTATCTTATATATTATGTAGCGATTTTACAACTGAGTATACCACTCTTGAATGAGATCGAATGACGAGTATGTTGGGTGAAGGAAATAGGCATACCAGTGCAACTGTATAACAGTAAATAAAATAAATAAATAAAATAAAAGCCATTTATTCCCAATTTTCACAAATTAATCTTAAGTAATAATTATGTTGCATGCATTAATTTATCAATTAAATATTTATTTATTTATATTTAAATTACCTATCTTATATTTATCCATTATTGTTATTTTTATTATTTATTGAATTTTATTAATAATATATTTAATTGGGCACCCATATTCGGGTAAAGGCCTCCTCCATATTTTGCCACTTTTGCCTATCTTTGGCTATACGCGTCCACGTAGTCTGGACTATGTCGTCAGACCATCACTCTTTATTAATCTGTGCCGGCGCCAACGGGGTCTACCTCTGGTTCTCTGGCCGTAGATTCAGAATAATGAAAGTAATAGCCCGGTACTTGACATCACTTATCTAACGAAGTGTAATTTATTGGTTTCATAATTTCATAGCTCCAGGCGACAAGTTCGCGCCTGCGCAGAGAAGAGAGACTACGCCCACATATCCGGTTGTGCAGATCGTGCCAACTATGTTCGGCTCAGAATTAATCATTGCCGGTGACCAGGGAGCACTTATCCAGTGGAGAGCGCATAGATACATTTTCCTTTGAAACACAACTCACCAATTTACGGGCGACGGGGGACGAGGTAAGAGAGCTGTGATTGGTCAGCCGCTGCAAAACTGTCTGGCGGCCCGTCATTGTACATAGGTTGCGTATGCGAACGTTTGTTGAATATAACAATTCCCCCGCAGGCGCAGTCAATTGGATATATAGTCTCTGCGCCGGTGATAGATGCGGGGGCGGTAGGGATGGTGGTCGCGGTTCCGTAGGAATTCATAACGGCAATCAAAGTCCGTTGCCTAATTGCGTTGCGAGACTAGCGAGTCGATCAATGTAGGTACTGCTTTTAGGAAACCTTCGCAACGTCAGAATTGAGAGGAAACCTGCCCATTTCTCACGCTAGCGCACCACCTAGAGTGCGTCCACTCCCATACTGCGCGCGGAGAGAGGCGGAAACTAATTTGACAGGTAGGCATTTTGTCGTCCCATGGTATTGCCAATAAAAATACTGGCAGTACCATAGAACGACTCGCACGCTACCATCACGCCATGCCACCCTTCAGCCGCACCATACGCACTCTAGCGCTATTCGCGTTATTTCAACGATCTTTTGGCGTGCGGTGACAGATGAAACTGTCGATTTTTGAAAGGATCATTGCATGAGGTTGCGTAGAAGTGACGTCCGTAAACGTCACTCACTTGCCAAAAGTTTGTTGGACAGCTTTATATATTTTACTTGTAAAATAAGTTACTGTAAATACTGTTAGTATGGACCTAGAAGTCCGAAATATTATAAGAAATTTAATTGAATATACCTGTCCAACGATCTTTTTGCGTGTGAGTGACGTTTTCAGGAGGGTGCCAGTTCTACGCGACCTAATGCAAGAACCTGTCAAAAAGCGTTAGTTTCTGCCTGTCAGCGCACGCGTTGGACAGCTGTACCTTAGTATGACACGGGAACTGTCAAATTGTACGAAATCCTGCACTTGCGTAAACAAGGTACAGTCAACGAAGGCCATCTGCGTTTAGCTTTCAGTTTTCTTCCTCATTGTTCAGTTTTTTTTTCACTTTCACCGAGTCTGTTCACAAAGACTTGTTGAGAGGGCGTCCACCCTTACCCAACTTTACAAAGGTAAACAATAGATAGGCAACAGTGTAGTGAACGTCCAACACCTCCTGTTCCCATACTCCTAGTAAGTAATATAGTGTATTACCCTACAGTCGGCCACATAGCCACTGTTGTGCGTCCGCTTTGGCTCTGGCAGAATACCAGCGTCACAGATTCGTCTGTGACATTGCTGAGTCAGGGCCATTTCACTGCAGTGGTACAGTCACATAACCACAAAGCTGTAGGTACCTACTGTTTTTTGTTGTTATTAATGATGTGTGTGTACCATGTCCAATGAATAAATGAGTTATCTATCTATCTACATATAACATAGTAGCCCATAGATGCGGCAATGGAATAGCCCCCTGTTACACAAATTAGAAAATCTGTCTGAGCAAAGACGAAACTGAGCTACCACCTCGTACAGGAATATGCGTGACGCATGTGTGGCCGATTCTCTAGGTTACACTAACTAAAATTACTTGACAACATTAAGGCCGATAGTTCTTATGCGGTCGCCATAGATTCCATTTAGGAAATCACTTTTGAATTATTTTAATGTACTGATGAACTAATTAAAATGTGAGTTCGAAAATGGAATCTATGGCAACCACATAAGAACGTCGGAGCTAATATTGTCAAGTAATTTTAGTGAGTGTGCCCTAGAGAATTGGCCCTGCAGCATATCAAGCTTAATCGCCGTGAAATACGTGATTTTTACCAACAAAAAGTTATACGAGGATAACTATCACAGGGATAACTTGGATGACAGTTCAAAATGAGGTGATCTATCACTGGTGTCTATGAAAAAGGAAGATACTCTCGAGTAAAAGTTACTCTTTCGTTCGTAAACTCCAGCCTAAAGTGTAATACTTAGCATTAATGATAAATTAACTGTAACTTCTGGAAAATAAAATAAAGTAGAAAACAACGTAAGTAGGCCTTTAATCTGTATAGCGGCGGGGGCGGTGGACTAGCCCCCAGTGACGCTAAACTGGCTAAATGTCAAGCTTTAACTTTTTTAAATTCTTCTTCTTGTCGAGTCGACGGTCATCAATCATCTCATCATACACGGGCAGCCCAAAATGCCGCAACCGCGATAGCTCGCTCGTTAGCCCTGTACAGCTCCTTCGAGCAGGTTGTCGGGCACGCGGGGCACCTAGTCATGCGCGTGATGGTCTGCGTCGGATGGCCGCAGATGCACTCCGTGTCGTTATTGGGGATGATGGGATTTTTTAATTGAAGTAAAACTAGAGCCTCTGCTAACCCCTCTTCTGGCAAAAAAGGGGTGAGCATGAGCATATTATATGAATTATAAATAAAGCGTTTATGCCGCTCACTGTACCATCCTTTCGTTTAGATAAGAGCAGGTATTAGTGAACAAAACACAATCTACATACTCCACTATTAGACCTTGCGCCAGGCTTGACTCTTCAATAGTTGGAGAGACGAAAGATAATGCGTTCGCTCGCGTTACGCAGAGGTCTTGTGGATAACAATTGAACTTCTGAAGTAAATCAGTTTGGTGAATGATATTGATGCACTCTATCAGTTTGATTTGACATTTTTTTTAACTATGAATTTTTTATCGTATATTCTCACCCCACTTAAGGCGAGGTAGGAATAAATACCAAACGAGACTAACGAAGATTGCGGAAGTGAGAAGCGATTACTACTTGGGAATAGGAACAAGTGGGATGGCAATTGTGCGCTCGCAACTAATCTGAAGCGCCAAAACGTAAAAAAATATCATAGAAAATAAGCTATTTCAGGGAATTACATTAAAATTTATAAATCGTTAGTAACAACAATTTTTCATATATTACAATTAATATAAAGATCGTTTAATTACTACTACTATAGGAAAAAATATTGAAAAAAAGGGTTGACTTTGGATTATTTTCTATCGAGAAATTTTTATCCAAGCACGTTTTCCTTTTTTACAACCTTAGATTATGTAGTCAAATAACGTATACCAGATTACGATTTGCCGAGTATTTCCTGAAATACACACGAAAAAAGCGCCACTTATTTATAAGAGTGCCATACCGTTCTGATGCGTCACAATCACATTTACAACATAACACGTCAGACCAATGTGTGGCGACCTGTACTCAAACATCCAACGTCCACAAAAGACCAAGATTCTTGTTCTGTTTTTACATAGGTTAGGATCTTTATCTCGATGTAAGTAGGTTGAAAGACGCGGGCCGTGGATTTTAGAAAGACGTAGGGTGTAAAGATTTGAAAAGGTATATTTCCGAGGTCTAATGGCAGGTCATCTTCTGTACATGACAGATTATGTCCGCGTGTATTAACTGCGTAATCTCTTTCTCTCTCTCTCTCTCTCTATCCTAAGTAATATTATGTGTAATTTAAATAATAAAGTAACTAACCCCCACCTAAATCTTACGCGCGGGGCGACTAGCCCAACTCAGCCCAAGTCTCTACCGTTGTCTATGGTCTCTCAAACTACATTTAGTCATACCTTACCAGTAGAGCGTGCTGCCGCCATTTCTCACGGCATCACGGCAAATTACAGCGTTTTGCCGCAAATCTGCGCCTGCGCATCGCATGTCGGTTAAACGCCTCAAGCCTATTGTTGAGGGGAATGCGACCGCTGATCTATTTCCCTGCTCCCCTAGTACGATAGAGATAAATAAATGTAGACTTTAGTAGCACAAACGTAACTTGAAAACCTATAATAAAATGAAAAACGACACAGCGTTACACCTTTTCCCGGAGGGGGGATGGCAGAGGCACTATGTGCCCACTTTTAGCCAGTTATTCAATACTCTATTTTGCTAGCCCATACTGAATAACACCAAGCCGTACAGCTTTAAGCACTTATTACATTACGCTGGCGGCAGGGCACGATTTGTATAGACGTCTCACCCTGATGGAATGACTAGAAAGAGACAGTGAGTCAGACAGGGCCCTGCCGACAGCGTAGTCTATTAGGCCCATTACAGATAAGCCGCTATACAGGGAGCACTTATCCAGTGGAGAGCGCATAGATACATTTTCCTTTGGAACACAACTCACCAATTTACGGGCGGCGGGAGACGAGGTAAGAGAGCTGTGATTGGTTGTGATTGTGTCTGGCAGCCCGTCATCGTACATAGGTTGCGTATGCGAACGTTTGTTGAATAGAACAAACGTTTGGCGAGCCGCAGTCCCCCGCAGGCGCAGTAATATATAGTCTCTGCCGCTATAGGATAATAGGATAATCGCGACATAACATAATTTCTTTATCGCACACCAATAATTGAAAAAAAAAACAAAAAGTACCTCAAATTGACCGGTTTCTGACTTGATATTTCAGCGTTGACAACATCTCAATCGGTGCTTACAATGACATTTTGCGTACGTAAAAATTT
The DNA here is from genome assembly GCA_963457715.1 of Argyresthia albistria. NCBI lineage: Eukaryota > Metazoa > Arthropoda > Insecta > Lepidoptera > Argyresthiidae > Argyresthia > Argyresthia albistria. The sequence continues at coordinate 9,347,319 of OY735271.1, read as the reverse complement.
AAGAAAATTGTTTCAACAAACAAAGGCGATCTACGATCGTACTAGTAGGACGTTCGACGACCAAATTGGTAGTAGTTCCAATACCAAGTTATAATTTTTTTCTGTAGTGTACTTTGTGTCAGCCACGAAAAAACGAGTAGTTAATAGATGCCGCATCAAATTATGCCTCCCATCTCCCGTTTTCAACCAACCATCATATTCAAATCACCAAGAAATGTTGCTTCACCACTCATATAATATCGCATTTCCTAACACACAAGTATTTGTTGAAATCTAAATCTATTGACAAATAATAACATTCTTATTAACGAGTTGCTAACGTAGTTTTCGTTTTGCAGTTACGGGGTAGGCTAGTTATTAAGAAAAGAGATTGAGGATCAAAGAAATGTGTGCAACATCATGTGATGGCTATTGATTCTGAAAAACTCAACATAAAGGCTAGATTTTACCAAAAAAAAGTTTTGCGAGAATAACTATCCCGGGGATAACTCAAACTCATACCATAACTCAAATGATTATTGCGTTCTAAGTGTTGTACAGATGTTACATTATAGAGGTATATAGGAACTTATGACTTAGAAGTCTTAGAACCCTTTTCGGGTATTGCACAGGTAATAATCTCATACACATGTGAATCTTATAGGTATATAGGCTACCCTATGTAAAAAATCTCTTAAATATTATATAACAAGAACTATGCATTATATTAGGCAGACTTTCAAATAAATAATCTTAAACTGGATCCGTTATATATACTCTGAAAGGAATTCGTCTATGAAGTAAAAGCATTTATCTATGAAATATGATTTAGGATGTTTCGAGAACAAAGTTGCAGTATCTAAGCTTGTTATGGAGTTAGGTAGTCTATTGTAGATTTTAATTGCCATATAATTTGGACTGCAGTTTAACATTTAAATTCTACAGTGTGGTGAAAATTGTTTGTCTTTGTTTCGTGTGTTTTTGTCGTAAGTAGAGTAAATACAAAGATAATGTAATTCTACATCGAATCGTCTCGTCGAAACATTTCAACCCCGACAAGTTTAGTGTACCTACCTACTCGCGTTCGAGCTGGTTGCACTTAGGTTAATATCTTGCTACATACAGATGCAATAACATACAAACGTAAAACAAAATAAAACAACAAGACAGTTGCATTCACTTTCAATATTAACACATTCGAGAAGTGAATGTGCATCAGGTACGCACATAAATAAAACGCCCTATAACCGAAGTTATGCTATTGGACTTAATACGTTTGTATTACATGGTCTGTAGAGACTAAAATCTGCAATGGAATTATTTCAATAGTAGTACCTACTTTATGCAAGTTTCCAACGGGCGATGTAACTAGATTTGTTAATACATTTAATATTCAATCACGTATTTTGATTGTTTTTAGTGTTTAACATATGTATGGTATATTACCTACCTCAAAGCTTGCGTCAGGCATTTGTAACAGGACTTTTTGGGGTCGTTTGCTAGTACGACCGACCCGGCGGCGTGGGCGCAGTTTGATGCCCTAGCCTATACATGCTACGACAATGTACGGTCATTTTGGATCCCGATGTTTGGATTCAAGTTCATAATCAATCAAAATAGTCAAAATAGCATTATCGATCAACTCTTCAAAACATTATAATAAGTAGGAAGACAATTTTGTTACCAACTTACCACCGATTTAGCTCAAAAATGTAACTTTCTTTAAAAACACATGAATTCGTCGATTGCACATACATTCCCCGAACGGCCGAATAAAACGCGCAGGCTCATCATTATCAATCTGGGTCGAAAAACTAAACAAAATGAACTCTATTTTATACCAAAAAACATTAGTAAAGCCACCAACTAACATCTTCGTCTTGCTAACCCAAAATGGCCTTAACGACTTACGATTTTAGGATTACCTGGTAATAGAGCAGGTGGTTAGGCAAAACCACAGAGCGATTTGGTCCATGATGTAATATGGAGTAAGCTGTGACCCGTTACGGTCAGTGTGTAAGATTATCATCTTACAGAATTATGTAATGGAAGAGGTCACTCGGAAAATTTTGGTTGTAAAACGATCTAAGCGATGTAAAAGGCTCTAAGGAGATGATTGTACGATGTAACTATGTGATTTAAGATAAGTACAGTCGAAAGTATATCAAGCTTCAGACTTTAGTCTCTATTTCTTTACGTTCTTATTTTGAAGCGCCGTAGAAGCAATTTGGAATCAAAAGTGTAAAAAAGTGGATTCATCCCTACGGCATGGCAGTGACTACTCCTGACCATTTTTGGTCATTATTAAAAGATTTATATACGAGTTTTTCTGAGTAGGGCCACTAGGTACCAAATGCGTGTATGCTTATTTGCTTGATCAAAGATAGAGTTATTAAATAAACTTTAACCAAGATTTTCTTTGCCGTTGTATTTTATTTATCTAACGTTATGTAATTCTTTCATAAGAAATATAAATGCACATTTGACAATTTTATTGTAAATTTTTAACATTTATTGAATTTTAATTTCTGACATTATTTAACTATGCACTGTTTGTACTATGTACAAATGATACTTTATTTTCTGTTGTGGACAATTGTAGTATTGACCCCTGACATTAACTTATTATGATTTTATTCATTATGATTGATTGATTGAGCTAAACAATGTATAATAAATAAATAAATAAATAAATGTATTTACTTGACATATAATGACAATTATGAATAAATATCTTATATCTTACCTTATATCTTAAACATCGAATTATATCTTGGTTATCGAATGGATATTATTTGGAAGGTTTTTCTTACAAGAAATAGTACCGAAACTACAATTAAGTTGTCAGTAAACAGAAATAAAAATATTTCCTAAAATTACATATCTACCTATTGTGTTATCTAATAACAGAAACAAAATATAACATACCAGACTACAAAAGAGCTGTCTAATCATGTCTAATTACCACACATAAATTAGTACCGTAAGGTACAAGTCATTTAATTAACAAATTTAATTACACACTCTGATGTGATTCCATTCACACATTAGGTCTTATTTGATTGATAGAATGGACGTATTAATTGTTGGTTCTAATTTCCTGCTTGTGGTGACTTTGATGGCGGCCTAGTCAAATGCTTATGGACTAATAAAAAAGTTGACATGTGGGATAGTTAGCATAATACCAAAATGGATGTAGGTATGTAAACATTCTAACGACCAGAAGTATGTTACCGTTAGAGTGCGCAAATAAGTTAGAGTGCACATTAGCTAGATAATGCGCACATTACCTGGCTGAGTCCGTGAAGTCCAACAAATTGTTTCATTTCTCACTTTAATTAGGTAATCTGCACAATAACTAGGTAATGTGCACAATAACGACCAAGCAAACGGTAAAGTCCATAAAGCAGATTCTTGAATGAAACGACGAAATTAAAATGAATGATGTGATAATTCTCGATTGTTATTGGTATTTCACTACGTACTGTTTTTGATAAAAGTCATAGTTACGTATCCAACAAGAAACCAACTTCTAAGGTCAATATTTCTACTGAAACAACTTTGGCTAGAGTAGGGTATTGTGGCTGTGTGTTAGGTTAGGTTGGAACTTTTTGAAAGAAAGAAGAAAGAAGAAGTGTTTATTTGCCACATTAAATTAACATAGCATGTAATCTACTTATTTTATTTGTGGCAAAAAGGACTGGACTCAGCTGATGCTGAGTGATGTGACATCATCACAGCGCTGTTTTTCAGGCCAGACCTTTTTACTTAAACTTAAATAAACTAAACTAAAATGAGAAGAAAAAAAAAACAATAAATTAGGTATCACAAAATGATAATTCTCTTTGTCACATGTGCACAACATAGGAAGCTTTTTGCTCACTGCACTGTCTTTTGCACTTTAACGGTGTACCATCCCCTTAAATGTGCACATTAACTAGGTAAAGTGCGTATATTAACAATTTTAAGCAAAATTTTGCACTTTAACGGGTCGTATTATACCCGTTAATGTGCACAATACCTAGCTGGTTTCGCACTCTAACGGTAACATCTACTGAGATAAAGTGTCAAAATCATGTCAACTTCCTCTGTGTGCATGGATGATCATGGATGTTGTCATCATTTAGATTTTAACACTTTTATAGTTTTTTATTATGTGTAAAAACCTTTAACACAAATTGTATTTAAAGTTAGAAAAACATTTTAATAAATGGCTTCAAAGTTCTTTAAAACCATAAATAATGTGTTTCTCTTTGTAAAACGATAAACTCAATAAAAGTACATTTAATTTTTAATACACGGTGGAATTATAAGCTTAGAAAAAGTTAAATAGGTAACTTACACTTCATACATATTCCAAGACATTTGTTAACCTATTAATACCAAGATTTAGAACTGAATTCCAAGAAAAAGTGGCCATGTGGTATAATAAGGATGAGCGTATAATTCACCGTGACCGAAAGATGGTGAGATTAGAAGCGGAAAGGTGCTATAACATTATCACTGCGCACACGCGATGACATTTAGGGAACGTGTAAAAAGTGCGTCTAAAAGACATGTGTTTTTGTAGTCGGTACGTCTTACATTTCGAGGTCTATTTAAAGTAAGTGCATACCTACTCATAGCTGCGGCCGTGGGCGAGCTCCCTGTCACGCAAGATGCATTATTGAAACACTTGCTAAAAGTGGGCCCTGTTGTACCTCTGCCAACCCGTACTGGAAAAGGCATGTAGATATGCTGTCGTTGTTGAATAAAGTGTAAGATATGGGGGATAAGTTTTCTCCGATATCATTCGTTCACAGTTTTTAATTTTATAAACAGTATTATTTGTACACTGCATTAGACAGTACAGATACTACATGCGATTCTTGATGGGAGGTTAGATTAGATTACGTCATTTACAACCTCTGGCTGCCACTTGCATCAAAATTCTTTCGATAAGTGAAAATATATCAGTGTCAAGTTGCTATTCAAAGACCGACATAACACTTCCCCTATCCCCTATACAAGGTGTAAATGAATTAACGCAAAATGAGAATCTTTTTTGTTAGGGACATCATTCTGAGCAACTTTCATTATGAAATCATCTGCAAAATGAGAAACTACTTTGTCCCTAACAAAGTAGTTTCTCATTTTGCGTTAATTCATTTACACTTTGTATAAAGACTGTAAAAAATAATCGTATTAAACTTACTGACCTACTAATACAATAGGGGCTATTTGGGAGGTGTCAAAACCACTAAAATAGAGGAATTAAAGGCACTAAACTGACAACCTTCAAATCGGACAGCTCTTATGCGGTGGCCATAGATTTCATTTTCAAACCCACCATTTAAAGTAGTTTAGTTAGTATAGTTCGTGTCGCATCCCAAATCGCAGGCAATGTCGAAGCTCTTATTTCTTTATTTACTATTATACTAAATAGCGTAAAATTCCGCCATAATGCGTGAAACTTAGCGAAGACATCAAAAAGAACTATCGTTACATAAAATTCCTCACGATACATTACGGTAATAATGAGTAATGGTTGAGGCCATAAGGGCAATTTAGATGAGTAAGTTGAGTAGCTTATGGTCGTAATGGTTTTTGAAGATTACTCATAAAGTGCCGCGATCTTCTTTCTTACAATGGTTCCTGATGAGGATCGTCAATCGTTATAAATATTTTTTTGTATGTAAGTATGAAGTTTCAGGGCTTGAAAATGTATGGATATGACAAAATAAGAAGATGATAAGATTGATAGGGGATAGTTTTGATGTTCACCAAGGAGCTTTATCGAAAGGGCTTTATTTCTTACTTTCAGTTAAATTTAAAAAAAAAAATTTTTCTTCCGCAGTATCATACTTATGGCCTATTTCATAAAGTCACGATAAGCTCTACAAACAGATTCAATTGTTATTATTTCACATTCCTTTATCATTAATTTGTACCAAAGACCTTATCGGTACTTCGCTGGGCTCTAAACATAATGGGCCTTACTACAAAAAAATAAACTCCCGTTCTACACCTGTTTAAAAAGCAAAATGTATGGGATTTGATGTTTGTTTTGAGGTTAAACTATGTTTAATATTTTTTGTGGTAACAGGGAATATCTTTCCTAACTCATTCGATTACTTTGAGTATGAAGAAGAAGAGGATGCATTAGTTTAATCAAGAAGTAACCGTTTAGTAGGTAAGCAGAAGTGTCGGATCTATTGTTATCAAAACGACACACTGACAGACAACCTATTCATCTTTTTACACACATGTTATAAATACTTAATGCAGGTAATAATAGTTCCTAGAGCATTCTTCCGCCATTGTTGTTCATAGCGGACTAATCAATGAACTTCTTGTTAATTGTTAATAGTCTGTTCACGTTCACTTTTAATCAGTAAAAGAGTATAATTATGTTTATTGTATTTTTTTTTTTGTTAAAGTTTGATGAACGACAGGGAGCACTTATCCAGTGGAGAGAGCATAGATACATTTTCCTTTGAAACACAACTCACCAATTTACGGGCGGCGGGGGACGAGGTAAGAGAGCTGTGATTGGTCAGCCGCTGCGAAACTGTCATAGTACATAGGTTGCGTATGCGAACGTTTGTTGAATACAAAAAACGTTTGGCGAGCCGCATTCCCCCGCAGGCGCAGTCAATTGGATATATAGTCTCTGATGAACGATAATGACGAAATACTTGTATAGAAAATACTTGCCTGCTAAAGGGATAATCTGGCGTCACGCGTTTTCCCATACGGGGTGGCGGAGGCACAAGATTGCCCACTTTTAGCCAGTTACCTATTCAATAGAAACTCCATTTTGCATCTATCATGCAAAATGGAGGCGAGCGCATTGCCACAGCCGAGTAGCTAACGAACGTTTCCTCACTATTTTCCATCACCGTTAGAATATCCGTATTATTATCTCATTGGTAAACAGTCAGCCTGATTCGAACCAGCATCTCCTACATTAGAAGCAAGCGTGAAACTAGACCATCATTAATATTATCATCATCATCATCATCAAATCAGCCTGTTTGTCAATGAACACCCTATTGAGTAATTTGAGTATAGGCATCCTCATGTACACGCCAAACTGGGTCCTGTCCTGTCCTGTCCATTGAATTGAATATTTATAGGCGTAGGCGCAACAAAACGCACATAGCACTAGTATAGAGATAGAGTAAGCTAAATATTGTTCTAACTGCATAAGTCTCTTCGCGAGATGAAAGCAAAGGGTAGAAAGTTATCATAGAGCACGGTCCATCACGACTACACGAGTACATAGGTAGAGACTACCTAGATGACTTACCAGTTCTGCGAGCCCTTTACACTGGCTTCGTTGCCAGAGGTTATATTATGGTATGAAGTGAGAAGCTTTACAAATCAATATGCTAATAATATGTTTGTAGGTATGCCTTTTCTATTTTGTAGGAGACCTATCCTATGATTATACTGATTGGGTGCAAAGTTGATCTTATCACTTTAGTTGGATATTTCAAAGCAATCTCCAGAGGTGTGAGTGTGAGTGCATTTATTATCTAAAGGTAGGTATTATATTAAATTAGAATAGAAAAGAATAGAAAGCACAAATTTATTCAACTGTCACAATACACAAAACACAGCAAAAAACTTTTTTTTTTTTGCCTTTGTAAATTACTTCTCTATATTTTCTTTGTTTAGTTTTATTGATATGTATATACAATTAACTAACTTACTACTAAAAAACAATTAAATTAAATAAAAAATATCCTTAAGGTCACCGCCGCCGTCGAGTGGCAGGGTGCCCAACATGCTGGCACCATTACCTCGCTGTATCGCTATGCTAATTCGCTGAGCGAGGTAGGTGCCAGCTCTAGAATCACCTGACGCTTCGACGAGTCTCTTTGCAACCTCCTTAAAGACTCGCCGAGCGTCGGTCCCCCACGGCCCGAGGGTCTCTACGCCAAACGGCACAAATATGCAAAAACAAATTATAAACAGAAACAAGTGGGAAATAAAATATGAATAAAATTTACAGTCAACTTGTAACTCTAAAGGGCCCCTAGTGAGAAAGTTTTGGGGTAGTACTAACATGAAGACAAAAAGAATAGCAGCGAAATAATATTGGGCAGAAACGGCTCTGACTCAGCATGTGTTACAGGATCTTCAGGAGATTCTGCAACGCTGATATATAATTATATCAATATTATTCGTAAGTATGTGAGTTAAACGTATTTAACTCAGTATTTTTCGTAACTCAATGATGAGTTGACACAGTGTAAAAGCACCACTACTACTATACGTCTTTGTCGCAATACGTACGTTTGCAACATTGTATTTCCTTGGGACATTAAGTTCCCCGACTCATTTGCCTGTTCTCACAATTTGCTTGCCTCATTAGTGGTGGAGAAGAGATTATTTCTAGACATGTCTAGTTAAATAATAGCTGGTTTAGTCTATGAATTCGCTTTCATTGTTCATTTCTAGATTCGGTTTTGGACTTTGAAGCTGATGTTAAAGAAAGGGAAATATATAAACCACACAGGGTCCCATTTGGCACCTTTTGTTTACGGAATCCTAAGCATATTACAATTAATATTTTTGTGAAAGAAACATTCTTTGGATTAGCCATCAATGTTTATTGTTTATTTTGATATTATATGACAAAGAAAGTGAATGGAACCGATCTCTTTTCTATTACAGTTCATTGTTTTACGCCTACTCATTGACTGAGATACAATCAATAGAACCGTGAGTACAGTATAGCAACAAATAAAACTACTGATTGAACTACTGTCTTATTGTCATGGACGCTCGTGTCGAATTACAACTACATTTGTAAATAACGTTTGGTTCGTTGCTCACTGTATGTATACGTAGAATAGTAGATATAATATTCTGTTCATAGAAAAAATAAACCTAATTAATTGTATTCCTCCTCCTTTTGGAAAAACGAGAAAAGAGATAAGACTAGGTTCCATTTCTATATGTTTTCAACTGACTTCAAAAAAAGGAGGAGGTTCTCAATTCGACCCGTATGTTTTTTTTTTTTTTGTTTTTTTTTTTTTTTTCCTATGTTTGTTACGCGATAACTCCGCCAATTATGAACCGATTTGAACAAATCTTTTTTCGGCGTATAGGTAATACCTCAAGGGTGGTCCCATTGACACCAGGTCAGGATCTGATTATGGGATCCTGGAGAAATCGAGAGAACCCTTCAAATATTATAGGCAGACCTATAGTGATTTTTGTGTTTTTCATAATAACTCGTGCAAATGCACACGGTAAGCATAATATTGTGATGCGGAACTGCTGATGAAGACCACATATGGCCACCAGATCTGCTCAATACTAGGTACAAATACAATGCGTGGCTGAAGGGCAGGCAACGCATAGCCTAAACCGGTGGACCTAGAGCCATGAAACTTTGTACAGGGGTTCCTTAGTCGCGTGGGGTAGCACTGATATGGGATTTGACAAAATTAATTCCCCAAGGGGGGGGGGGATAAGGGGTTACAGTTAGTATTAAACTCAATCTAATCAAATAGGGTTTGTGGAAGTCGGTTTTTTCTAAAGTTTACTTTTTGTTTCAATTATCTTTCGGACCATTTAGCTTGACATCCGTAAGTTTAGTTTTGTAAGTGAGACCAAACATCTACCACATAAAACGTAACTTAAAATGTAAGTTGTATGTATTGTTGTTAGACCGAATCATAACGCATCGGGTCATAGCAAGTCCCTGATATGAACCGAGGTCACTACCGCGAGAATACATATAATCGCGCTACCAGTCACATTCACATCGACAAAGATCGTCGAGAAAGCTGCGCGCGCGACGATACGATACTCGCATTCTAATGACCTATCGAATGGGTGGCGCTTGAGCATTGCCTATCCTGATAAGCGATACGAGAAAGCCAGAATGATAGAATAGAGGATAGTTTTAAAAGATATCTCATGTGATGAAAATCAATATGTGAAAGTTTCCTTGCCTATCTTCCACAAATAGAATGTAGAGCACAGACAAAAATTACGTGTACAAAGCATTTTTGTAGATGGTATCTACAGGACTAAAAGGTTTGGTATTGGCTTTGATATATTTTGTAGTGCATGCATTATATTTTTATAGTTATAGTAAGTATGTCAACAGAATGAACGGCTGCTATTTTAATCCTTCACTATTGTAAATTTATGGACTACTTTGTATCTATGACATTGATTTAACAAATTTATTTAGATGATATCGATCTAGCCATGTACCTTAATATTGCTACGCCCTAAGGGTAAAATGACATTGAGACTGAACTGTAATTATTTAAGACCTTATAACATGTTGTTTATTGCATTAAATATAAATTGAATTGAATTGAAATAAATATTAACTTCCTGATAACGAGTGATTAGAGAGTTAGATACTTGAGCAGTTATTTCAAATAACACGATTTTAAAAGAGCGGTTATAAAACACGTTTCACGGCTTATGTTCATCTAAACACCCAACTTACCCAACTATTGAGCCCATTTAAATACTGCAATCTGCAGTAGCCGGAGGTAAGAATGCTCCATAAACATTTATCTAATGCTGAGCTTACACTCATGTAATAACAGATACCTGAGGTTAAATCGAAGTTAATACCTAATAAATAGACCATTTCTCATTTCTACATCGGGTATTTATCTATCAAACATAGTTGATACCAAAGGCTGATGAAATGATTTAATTTTTACTTGACTGCACCAAAACACTACCCGTGTTTTAATCGTGTGACCATTTTTTTGACCAGCCCAAAAGGATTAACAATATTAAAATAAGAGGTTTCGTCGACGCTTCTGATCAATTGTAGAGATTCAAGTCAACTCAAAATCAAAATCAAAAATCATTTATTGAACATAAGGTGGGTACAATAAATTAGTGTACTAAGTGTCATACTTACATCATTATTCTGCTCCCACTGTGGTCCAAAGAAAGAAGAGAAGATTTGGACATTATTTTGAATGAAAGAAGTCTGCGAATAGAACAAGAAATGGGGATGATATTTCCAAAACTAAGAAGATTGCGACCCAAACTTCTGAAATCTCTGTACTTATTGTACTTTTGTGTTGGCTTACGTCTACTGGAGTATGGGCCCTATCACAGTCGCTAGTTCCTATCTTTGGCCGGTGAGTTTCTAGTTAGGTTTCATTGGAAAGTGGTTTCGTAGGGAGCGTGGGAACTCGCCAGAGGTATTGATATCCGATGAGGGGTTGTGAATGAATAACTATCAGCTGCTTCTGCTTCGGTTATATGCAGGAAAACTCACTAAAACTATTTTAACCAGAGATTTTACTAGGTACCAATGAGATAATAGGGTGGAAACTTAATTGAAAAAAAAAATTGAGGCCGTGATAAAGGCGTTTTGGGTATCTAACTCGGAATGCATTCTTAGATTTATTCTTACATTTAATTTGGAGAATCTTTTCTTTTCTGACCCAAAAGTATTCTTTTGTTTTCAAAGTCGTTAATCTCGCAAGGTTGACCAACTAATTACTCATTCAAAACAATTTGCATTTATGAATGGGTTTAACTATAGAGGTGTCAAAATAAGCGAAGTCGAAATACCACCAGGGGGGGGGGGGCAGATATTTTAACAGAATGACAAAACAATAGGTGGTAATGGAATTTCGAAATCAATCAACTGGTTTCATAAAACATGGTCCCGCAAACCGTAATGACCTCTCTCAACCATAAAAGGTCCCCTTGCCTTTGATGCCAACCGGCAAAATTATGGATAGTAATGGACACTATTTTAAAAGAGGTACGGGGGAGTTTCTTGCCCTTCTTTGCTCCATCCCACAACATCCGAACGGGCGGTAGTATACAAAAATATTAATATTATATTAACGTTGACTAAGTAATATGTATGATTTTATGGTCAATAAAAATTTTGAATTTTGAACTTGAACACTCAAATTCACTGTCATTGTCTTTCGCTCTTAAACGCACAGAAAAAAAATAGAGACACATAAAATGAAAAAAAAACACGCACAAAGTCGAGCTAATATCTAATAACAGATATTATTCCTCCTAGCAAACCTACGATAGACAGGATTATTTATCAACAGGAACCCGCTAGTCATCGCCGAAATCTAAGCGGTACCCTATTTTAGCGGCGCAGTTAGAGCATCCCGCCCTAACTTTGTAGAGGATATTTGCAAAACAAAAGTTGAAAACCGCAAGATGTCGGAACGCTTGTGGTAAACCTGCGGTCGTCCCTAATGATCTCTATCCGTAGCAATACGCAAAGTGCATTGAGCATGAGGAAACGAATTTAAGACGATTGTCCAGCAAAATGCCCATCTTAAAAAGTTATTCCATGAGTTTGAGATACTTTCTGTCACCAAAAAAAAAATGTTATAAAATAAAAAATTGAGTTTAAAAACATCATAATGGCATTGGAGACTATATGAAAAAAATTATACCTAAAACGAGTTATTTCAGGAGTTCTACAAGGAACGCTGGTATGGTTCTTATGTGTAAAAATCGGTAATCAAAATATAAAAAAATGTGTAAAATTTTAGAAATCATCGGCGGTTTTTGTGTAATTTGCAAAAAACACACTTTTTTTTGCACTTTTCGCACTTTTCGCGCGGACGTGTCGCGCTGCAGTTTACGCCATTAGGTATATACTTTATTTTATCATATTTCTTTTATAATTTGTGAAAATTTTAACCACCACAAATCCAGTTGCTAATTTTAGCGTGACCAGGCGCCTTAAATGCTCCGCTCTGTGGAACCACAGTAGTAAGCAAACTTAACGTGCAAATAAGTCTCTGTCCCTCCCTCCTCCTTGGGAAATGCCTTGACAATATGTTTTGTGTTTGTTCGTCATCAGAAGGGTGCAACGCACTCTCTACTGGACAGAGAAGGCCCAGTCACGACTCAGAGAAGACACAAGACATATACTACACAGAAGACACAGAACATAACGAGAAAGCATCCATGTTTGTCTTGTTTTTTTCTCTCTTTAGCTTTGTTCCCGCGCCCCAGAGCGGACTTCTTACTTCCCAAAAAGTCGTAAGAATTATCTCGCATACAGTACAGCCCCTTACACTTGTCCTTTTGTTACAGCCGGGCATTTCACTTTGTATTTTCTGCCTCGGTTAGCCAACGGAAGCAATGAATATGATATTGCTATGGTTACTGGGTGGTTACCTATTACAGTCTGTTCGTGATAAGAATGCAGTGAAATTAAAATTGAAATCTGTTAACACACACTCTCGGACAGGACACAACCGTCGCGTTCGAAAGTTTGGCTTTAACTGGTCACTGTGAACTTGGCTTGATCATTGGAAACGATTTGATTGGTTACGGGGCGTGGCTAGGTCGCCGGACAGTGATGTGATGACTCCACTGCATTCTTATCACGAATAGACTATAGTGTAGTGGTGGACCGGTGCTTATGTTGCTGTTATGAAAACGAGACCTTTTCGAGATAATGGGTCATAATATTTCACCAGGAACAGATTTCATTTACTTCAAAAAAAAGGGTACCTACCTACCTAAACGTCTACATACTCATACAAAATTAACCGATATTTCAACTACGAAGTAGAAGTCATAATAATTTATGGCCCTGCATAATTTCCTCATCATTCTCAGAACTAATACTGACGACGTCCAAAGGTTATCAGATATCATTTGTAATGAGCTTTCCCCCAATACCGCAGTCGTGAAGGCGAACACTCATCTGTAATCGGTTACACAACCTTGAAGGTATTATGGTAAAATTGGTAACAGTAATAGCAATGGTAACCTTTTAAATTAATGGTAGTTTACGAAGATGGTATGGCTTAGAGCGGTTATTTTAAACTTTCTTTTGTAGGTTTTAGTGAGATGCATATGTGAAGCGGTAGGGAAAAAATACAGTACTTATGAATTATTTCAGTTAGACTAAAACTGTATTTAAATAAACTTTGTATTGTTTTCTTTCTTAAATATTTGTGATGAATTCGGGCGCTAAGGAACTTTTTCCTACTATACATATTAAACCTATAGGACAGAGCTTTAGCGTATTTTATGTCTATTATAATTTTCAAGGTATTTTTAAATATCTCCAAGTTTGCTACGGAAATTAGTAAGTAACTTACACCTTCTATATTTATGTTTGTTAACTGCATTAAATGTTCCATCACCGTGCTATCATCTCTGCCATCGCTAACTTTCATCTGCGTTTATTACATACGCCAGAAATTCAAGTCATACTTAAAGTGACGTAGTAGTTATAATGACTATGTGTTAACATAATACTCGTTGCTTGACGACGAGACACGAAAACAACCATAATTTTTATGGCGTTAAGAAACAGTCAGCTTTTAGGTGAGTCACGCCTTTTCCTATACGGGACGGCAGAATTATGCTAGTTATCCAATCTTAAGGCGTTAAGGCTATCTATGCAAAGAAGAAGTCAAAATTACTTTCTTTCATCTGTTTAACACCCACTGTAGCGTAAGGATAAAAGATTCCTTGGAACAATATTGACATTAAAATTATAAAAAAAAATTGACATTAAAATTATTTTGACAGTGGGTACCAAGACGTCAATGAATGTCTAATTTTTGACGTTGGTACCCACTGTCAAACTAATTTTAATGTATTTTTTTTTTTAAATATATTTTGGAGAATGACAATGGCTCGACTTAGGGGGCATATCAAAGGGCATAAGGCTAGTAAGCATATAGCCATATCTATGGTTAAATGAAAATATCCTCAGTTATTTACAATCGAACAATTACTTGACCTGATTTAAACGAGCCAATCAAAACAGTTACCACGTTACGCGTTCTCCAATTATTCACTCACCAGTATTTTCTCCCACACAATTAAGATAAGTTGCAGCTAAATGGTCGCTATCCGGCATACACCTGTTGACCCTTACAAAACATTAGATGGTCAATGAAAGCGAATCTATCTTATTTGCGCCGGTCGTTAGTAAGCGGTAAAAAAAGTAAAAGTTGCACACATAGAGAAGATACACATATAAAGCCGTTACTAAATATATGTATAGGGCTTGTACTTGTGTGTAATTATTACCTAAGTGTTAAACGTGTGTCGTGTGTTGAACTTTCGCGGAAGGTCGGAAAGGAATACGCGATGGTAAAGAGATGACGTAGAGATGTAAAAGTATTTTTTTGATGGTAAAAAATTTTGGTCGAGAGGTGAAACGGCGTCTTTGGTACCTTAGGCAAATAAGTTGTCACTTCAAACAAATGGTACTTGAAATATAGAGTTAATAAAGAATGCTTTTTGAAGTGTAAAAAATAATTTTTTACAGCATAAACGGTCGGTCGTATCGTTTGATTGAGTCGACCTAGAAGTTTGATTTTTTCACAGCTCTAAGGGATCACAGACCTGAGTAAATGCTATCAACGAAGTGGGAGCTCCCGTTTTTTCCTCTCATGGATCAGAACCCTAAAAAAACACACACAATAGTGTCACGCCTTTGCACATACGGGATGGCAGAGGCACAATTACCCACTTTTAAGCGGGCTAAAGAGATTGAGGTGGAGATGGGCGGGTCACTTGGCTAGACGGGACGACGGACGGTGGACCAAAGCAGTCACGGAGTGGTGGCCACGGGGAGCGACAAGGCCAGTGGGCAGACCACCGGCCCGATGATCCGACGATTGTCAAGTCGTCGGGATCACACTGGCTGCGATTGGCACAGGACCGGGGAGATTGGAGAAGAGGCCTATGCCCAGCAGTGGGTCGATGTGGGCTGAGGATGATGAAGCGGGCTACACACGACATGATATCGGTGGCGATCTAGGGTGTAAAAAGGTAATAAACGCCTGCTATGTGTGAGAACACCACTCCAAGCGCACACAGCAGGCGGCTCCAGTTTATCAAATTTTACACCCTAGATCGCCACCTATATCATGTCCTGTGTAGCCCGCTATAGCCATTTTCCTTTAGCCACACCGCACCCCATTTTGAGTCATCTGAGGCTAGTGCATCGCCAAGAAACATCACGTGGAGTTATTACTAGCTCGCTATTCAATTGAATTCCCAGGATCTTGTCGGCCTTGCTTCTTATTATTGGAGGTGAACATGATATAATTTATTATCATTAAGAAAGGTACCTTCAACTAATGACCTTCATCATTCAAATTAACATATTGTACAATATACCAATACAGGTTTTGGGTAACTTTGTGTTTTGTTCACGCAGCTTAAAACTGTCTACTGTTATTTATTAATTCGTAATTTCTTCATTGCACTCACTTGAAATAATACTGATAGCTTATTTATTATTGGGATAATGGAAAAACTAAGTGAGTCGAGCGAGTGTAAATGAATGACTGGATCAAAGCTGCGCCAAGGTACGACACATTCATACGGTCTAAAAAACGGACGAGTCACTAACTAGTTTTCAACCAGTAGCGCCGAATGCAGCATCCTATTTGACAGGAAATAACTTAATGTAAACTGGGTTAGTGATTCGCGTTACCTTACTTACAAGTTCCTTTTCAGTGGCTTCTTATGTATATTACCTTATGTAATTTTTAATAAACCGCTATCAGCTCTGAGAGCTATCTCAAGCGCAAGACAATGACAGATTTGATATGGAGAAACCATCATTGTGACTAGCGTACGTTCGTTTTCTTCAATAACATAATATCTATCATCAAGCACAGATTAACAAAGCCTCAAGTTGGGGTTTTGACATAAGTTCCATATAGCAACTGTCAAATTAAACTCTAGTAATGTGAGAATCATGGATTATTGAAAGATTATTGAAAATGGTCATCGGACAAATCTCCGAAAGTATGATTACGAAATTACCTAGTGTGGGATAACTAAAAAGTATTACATTCTAAAAAGATCCCCTATTACAATTACCATGAGCCTGGAGAAATTGTCAGTTGTATTACACAACAATTACATAACTTCAACTTGTGAGGTCAGAGTTCAATTAATTACTTTTACATACCGCAGTTATTAATAACAAGTAACTTGTTTTCTCTCATTCTGTAATTATTGCTCAACGGAGAGGCTTATGCTCGTAATTGATTACGGAAAATGTTGATATTTTTTAAGAAAAAACAGAACAAAAGCAAGGGTCTTTCGAAGCACTTACCTAAACAAACATCTGAGAAACAAATAGATGGATAAGAAAGACTAGGCATACGGGTGCAAGTCTAACGTCCATTTCAATAAATCTATCTTTACATGGTTTTCACATAACTAAACGTAGATTTCACAGTTGCGCTATGGAACTTATATCAAATACCCTATCTATCTTCAAATTGGGGATAGATAGGCTATTGAAAACGGACGTAAAACATGAAGGTTCATGTGACGTTCTCTTTCGTGTGACGACTGCAAAAAGTCCACTCCGCTGACAAAGAGTCTATCGAATGGCTGCTCAAGCTCAACCTTTATGAATTTTGATGTAGACGACCGACAGCGACCAAACGCTAAATAAATGCGTGTGAGTATACTTGTATTCAGTTACACAACAAGTTAGAGACGGGACGTCCACAGCTCAACACCTCACTGCTAATAAACCAGAGATAACTAAGAGGTTGTCTATTTGTTAACCTGTCTGTGTGACTGTGGTAGAGGTTGACGCTAACTGTGCCATGCGCTAACACATTTGAAAGTTTCGTGCGCTAACACACTTCGTAGTTTTCACAGAGGGTGTATGTAAGGGTTTTGTGATATTTATTTATGTTATGTGAGTTAAGCGGTCAAGCGTGGTGCCAAAAAAATGGCCCACTAATATAAACTTATGACTTGGTATTAACGTTCAAAACCTATGAAAAACACACAAAAGATGTCATTCGTAGGCCAGAAGAACACGGCTGAAGGGTTAAATATACATGTATAACATATGTAACTGTACCTACACGTGTACAAAAGTTGCTGTTTTGCTGTTGCTGTTTTGTTTTTTTGCACACCTTAGTTGCCTCCTATTTGACCCCACATTAGGATATGTCATTGGAATCAGAAACAGCAGCATCATAGTCATCATATCATCCAACATCTGATTTTCAGATGAATTTCATCAATAGAGCCAGTACAATTATTTTTTCAGGTAATACAACACATAAAAAAAGTTGTAACGCAATTCAAACTGTGTTTGAGTTAGTTAGTAAGTTACCGCTTTTGGGGACACAAAAGTGTAATCTCTACTACTATACGAGGCAGTTTGACGGCTACTGAACACTTATATCTTTACGCATTTCACTCATTTGGTTTTAAAATTAACGTAGGTAAACCAAATGCAGGATACTTACGCCGCCGTGTAAATGGGCATTCAAATAACAACATGGGCATTGCACTCTAAATGCACTTGTAAACGGATTTTTCTAAACTACGTAACTTCCGTAGTATGGAATCCAGGGGTGAATAAAAGAGGAGAAGGACCATCCCTAATATAAAATTTATCATCACACGCTCAAGGTATCTACTTAATAATTTAGAGGTAGGTCTTGGTTCCGTAATTTGGGATCCACGGGTTAGTAAAGAGAAAAATGACCATCGTTACTATGGGGGAGTCCCCATGCTCACCAAGGAACATATAAAGAAGGTAACGCCTATGACATAGGCGCTTGTCTTTGCCGGAAAATCCATACTAGGTAATTTTCATTCAATAGCTTTTCTAATCAATGAATATGACGTAATGCCAATTGTCTGACACCTAAGCGTTAGATTATATATTATTCGTAAGGCTGTGTTCAGTTTACGCCATTTTACGTTACTTTATTCTACAGCATTGACAGCATAATTATGTCCTCACTGACCCGAGATAAAGCCTTAACTTTGGTTTAGATACTTGTTTTAAGCATCTAAAACAAAGTTGCTCTTATAAAATTAAAATAGGGTTTAAACTTGATTCAGCGACATTAAACTTTACACAGAGTAGCGTGTTAAATCCACATTAACCTCTTGACACGCGGAACCGTGTGAATGAATGAAACTGACGTAGCATAGCAACGCGGAGAACATCATTGTGGTACGCATACACACACACACACAAACACACCCTCACATCAGTAAACATAAACATTTACATACAGGCACATACAATAGCTTCTGGCCCCACACTAGGATACCTTGAGTCATGGGAACCAGAATCAGCGACATGGCATCGCAGACATTTAAACATTCAAGATCTGGGGGTTATTATTTAGTTTTTCTTTATCCACATCCGGGAATCGAACGCGGGACCTCTCGCATGGTAGGCAGAGAGAGACACAACTGCTGCGCCATAGAGGTCAGCGGTACAGCGTTAGTACAAATCTAATTTTACAAAGATTGACAAAGGACTATTGTACGTCCGTTTTGGCCCTGGCAGAATACCAGCGTCACAGATTCGTCTGTGACATTGCTGAGTCAGGGCCATTTCACTGCCGTGGTACAGTCACATAACCACAAAGCTGTAGGTACCTACTGTTTTTTGTTGTTATTAATTATGTGTGTGTACCATGTCCAATGAATAAATGAGTTATCTATCTATCTATCTATCTATCTAAGTTTGTTTGCTGTCCTATAATTACTATGTCATCCAGTAGTCTGATAGATGGATTAATAATTAATCTATGAGTTCATTGTCTCACTAGTGTATGGTCGGCACCGGAATTCGAACCTGCATCTCCTGCGTGAGAATCGGGCAGGAGGCCCACTAGACCACAGAGCTCTATACTTTTTATGTCATTTTTATTTAATTTTATTGTTTTGTTTTGTTACTTTATTTGTTTTTGTTATAATTTGTTTTTTTTTTTCTCTCTTTTCCTTTACAGGTACGGTCTGAAAACCAGCGCTTTGAGATAGAACATGTTTGTGCTACTCACAGCAAACGCTGAGACCGTCCCTTTTTTGTCTTATTAAACTAATGTACCCTATTTAGCTGTACTTTTTATGTATATTTTTTTTAAGGCAAAATAAACTATTTCTATTCTATTCTTCTCTATTCTATTCTAAGGATTTTAGGTCCTAAATGCGACCACACAGTAACCCGTGGCCACCTACACAACCATTTTAAATCTAAACTAGATATTTTACATTTCGCCACACATCGCGACGAGGACGGCAGATTCAATAATTGGCCGCCTTATTTAAATAAGATTGAAGAATTCCGTAACGGCTTCACAAATTAATCGTTTATTATCACCTAAGTAACCTTTTAATTTTGTAACGTTATACATTTGGAAACTGCAGCCTTCGAATTCGAATGTGAAACGTAAACGCACATTCACCAATAAAATCAAATAAGATACATTACTGACTCGCGCATCAACGAGATGTTACGAAATTGGACCGTAAAATGCGACTAGCAATATAGGTACCTATGTTAAAGTGTTCGCGTTCACTTTACATCCTTATTCATCTTAATTTATGTTCATTTGCAATCCCATAACATACATGCCATACATATGTTGCATCGCCATTTTGAACCTCATACCTTCCTACAAAATTCAAAACCTATAACGGAAAAATTTAATTCTAATTTGAATGTTGACCTGACCTATTTTATAATTCTATTTGATGTAATTTAATTTAATGTATGGGCCTCAGAAGCCTGAAATAAACGATATTTAAAAAAAATGACGCTCCGGAATCGGTTCATATACTTGATTGCAAAAACAATACTTATTAGGCACTTATTAGGATTCAAAGATTTCATAACAGGCGTGTTATGTGTAGTTGTGTTTCTACAAGCGACATGTACCTTAGGGGTAGGGGTATTAGGTATGAGAGGCTTTAAAGATTTTTGTCTTCAAAATTATTTGATTAAACTAGTGCGGTGTATGAAATTGACTGTAGGAAGTACCTAAGTAAAGTTATAGGGTGTAACAGAAGGGTGTTGCTCTGATCAAATCGGTTTCATAGTGAAAGTTGCTCAGAATGGTCTCCCTAACAACCCCTAAAATATGACTACACCCTTCTGTGACACCCTGTAAACTTGTACAAAAAATAATTATACATTCATTTTTAACATAATTCGCCCTTATATTACGCGAAGATTGTATAAAAAATAAACCTGATACAAAAATCACTAAGCCTTTTCTAAACTACAAATAGATAATTAAGTAATTGCTATTTAACACTTCTAACATAATGCCGTATTTCTCCTCAAAACATTAATGAAGAGAATTCACATAGAAAGTTTTATAATATTTTGAATAGCGCTCGTTCGTAAGAAAAGATACATAATTCGTTGGTAGAGTTATAATTAACTCAGTTACGTAAGTCAAGTTTCATGTTTTTAAACGTTTCTCGGTTTTATTGTTTTTTTTTTTTGGAAATGGCTTCATTGAGCCATTGTCTGTAATTAATAATAATAAAATGAACCAACAATCTGAATCTCAAGTGGTTGACTAAGAATTCATTAAAGTTTTCAAGGTGTATTTATGAAATGAAATATTTTAAGATCTGGACGAGAATTGAGAACATAGTTACAAAGAACAGTCGCCACGAAGTATCTCTCAAACTTTTAAATGGACGTTCGCACACAAGGACCGGTATTCTGCATACTTCCTGAACCTGTAGCATGCCGAATGCATGCGGAGATTTTGCCGCGGAATTCGAGACAGACATGTAAAGCGCGTGCTCGGACCACAGGGTGCTCATCCCATACAAATTAGAATTAGTAAACCTCCGTAAAAAAGAGATGGCGTAAGTAGTAACATTTGTATCTACTTTAATTAAACGCCATGGTTTCATTTAACATACTTCTAGGTGGCGCTAATCTTAGAATAAATCCTATATATCTTAGCGCCATCTCGTAGTATTTTCAATTTGTCGATGGTGCTGCACCAAGCGATAATGGCCTCGAACTAAAAAAGCTTCCGTAGCATCTCAGTTTACGACGGTGTCATATTTTGTTCTAGGTGGTCTTATTAGTATAATATTATAGTATCTGGAGCTCGGACCTTCACTCTCTTGCGTCGCGATCCCCCGCGGGGGCACGCATGGTACGGTGGCTGGAGTCTAGTCCTATCGAGACTCACGTTACCTGTGTGTATCGTAATGGGAGAAGGGTCTAACTAAGACATCTCCCGGAAACCGTATAGTAACCACAAACATTGATTAATCTTCTTACTTACAGAATCACTATTATTATTATAAAACCCTCTATTTATTTTAGCCTAAGAACCACCCAACCACACCACTTTCACTATCTTTTTATTTAACAGGTTATTAGCTTTATATCTCTCAATATAGAAGAACCAAGCAATTTTTTCTTTTGAACTTTTACTGTTATTGTTATTATTACTGTGTGCTCAAATATTTAATTATTTTTCTAAATTTTCAATATTAACTGGTTCCTCGCGATTATCTTTAAGTTTTTACATAAATGTAAATTGTTAGTGCAATATATTTTTTTTACATTACTTCACTTTACTTCATTAACCTTTCGATTAGGAATACTTCTCTAACTTTCTTTGTACACGAACTATTGTTAACCAGCAGCAGCAACTAGGGTCATGATAGCTCATTTAACTATCCGTAATAGTTACCTTAAGGCAGCAATGTCAAGGTCTTTTTCTGGTCAGCCACGCACGACTGGCTATTGTCCGAATGCACGAACGCTGCTAAGAGTACTGGATAAATATCATGACTTTGAGTATCTGTCAAATTCTGATTTGTCCGATGTGCTGCCAGCCAGGCGTATGGGTAACAGTTTTTTGTTTATTGTTTCATATGAATCAATCAAAATCAAATAAAAATGTTGAATTGGAAAAAGTTCCTTAGATGATTTTGTTAGCAATGAACTTACAGTACAGGACCTTTGTTTTGGCATGTCGGGACGGGACCAGAGGTGCCACCACGAGTACCTCGGCATTTGAAAGAGCGACAGAGACAGAGAGAGCGAGACGAGGCCCGACGCGACGTCCCAAAACCAGAGACATATCCAATTGACTGCGCCTGCGGGGGAAAGCGGCTCGCCAAACGTTTGTTTTATTCAACAAACGTTTGCATACGCAACCTATGTACGATGACGGTTCGCCAGACAGTTTCGCAGCGGCTGACCAATCACAGCTCTCTGACCTCGTCCCCCGCCGCCCGTAAATTGGTGAGTTGTGTTTCATAGGAAACTGTATCTATGCTCTCTCCACTGGATAAGTGCTCCCTGGCCAAAACAAAGGCCCCGTACTATATGTGCTTGAATTATATCAGTAGATTTGTAATTTAAGGAAATATGGTAATAAAGTGTAACTGGTAATCTGCCGTGCGTGACTAAGTGTAACAATAATATTATATTATCGTTTTATTTTTCTAATAGCGGGTGTTAGAGGCATAATAATTATTGCATTGAATATTCCTTTATAAACTGAGAGTCTGTCGTCGCATCTCAATATAAACAAAATCATGAAAGAGTTACACTGTATAGTGCTTACGTTTACCCAGTTATTAAAGACTCCATTTTGCGTCTTAAATAATTACTGCCAAAATAGTGTCAGCTTAAATATTAAGGACACATGATATGCCACCCACAGGCCAAAACAGGGCCAAGATAATCAAGCCTTCCGGAAGGCAGTTCGGGTCACCACACTACGCACCTGTCACTTTCGAAGACACTTGACCTGACTCAGGTAGACACCCAATTTCTTTTATACGACTTCCTCGTAAGGGTCGTATTTTGATGGCAAGTTTTTTTATGCGTGCGCAAAGATTAAACCACTATAATGGATCATGTAATTTATGATTAAAGCCAGATAAGACATTAATAGTTAAATCTGTATAATGTATTATAAGGTTTTGAATATCTAGTAGATATCATTGTTAGATGTGCTATAAAGAAATAACGTTGACGAAAATTTATAGAAAGGTTTATAAAGGTGCTAAGCCGACTTAAGAAGACCTTATAAACCTGATTGAACAGGTAAATCATAAATATTGTATGTAAAATAACAGTCAAATCAGTCAGATTAGATTAGATAGACCTATCGAGACTTCGTGAATCCATTATTCTACTTATTAATAGTGATAGGGGTAGTGATATGATCTATAGGTCACTGTCTCGCTACACACTTTGCATATCCAGTCTTAGGCTTTCACAAGTTAACTGTATAACTGTTATAGATTTCCAAGGGTGTACCAATACTCTAGTTTACAAAACTGATTCTCTAGTTTACTGTGAGTCTGTGACACACTCAGGTTTTATACCTATATAGATAAGCCCAGCAGATGATAACTATAGGGTAAATGATACAGAAGATAACAAAGTAAAGTAAATGTAGACCATTCATGTCCCCACCGAGGGGCACAGGCCTTTACCCGGATCCGAGTAAGATTGAGCCAAGTAGTGATAATTCAGAAGATGATAAAGATGAATGATTAATGATGGAACGGTTCAAATGTAATAGTGCTTAAATGATTTTATAAGTACAATAGATGGAAATTAAGCGGATAATAATTGTTTCGTGTAAATTATACTTTTTATTATACGTGTAAATTTAAGTATATGTAACATTATGGAAGTTATGGTTTGTGATGCCGCAAAACTCATTGAAGACAAGGTAAATTTCTCCAAACACAGCAATAAATATCTTCACCCAACGTCAATAGATAAATTACAAAACAATATTTTAAGCACAGCCAATGAGTGGTTCTTCCTAAGAGGAATATTTTCACTATGAAAGTCGTTTCGAGCATCGCGAGCCGCGCCGCGACTTGTAGCGCGTTGATGTCTTATGCTCGCGCGCGAGAGTTAACGGACGTCCGGTAGGTATTGGGAAACTTGTGAAAAAAATATATTCCCGTCTGCCCCGATGTCTCTGTCCCATTAATGGGAAGTTGGTCAATCGGGGAATTTAAAGCGGGGTTAAATATGCGTACGTAGATAATAAAAAATTATATACCTATTTGTTAAAAGCCGGGAAACTACTCGTAATGTGCGATTTTAGAATAGGTATGTTTGTTAGTTGTTGTTAGTTACAAGTAGTTTTTTATTATTTACGTTAAAAATGCTTATTCTAAACTTCGCAATGTTTTAATATCGAGAGCGTTGACTTTAACGTCATTTTAAAAAGGTGCCGTCAACAAACACTAACATAGAATGCCGTCAGTAAAAAGCTGACCGACAAAAACGCCCGAAAAAATAAACTGGCTCCAACAATCGATGTCACATTATAATAATGATTATGTGCAAAACATAATGGAATGCCGCTCTTATTAACTACCACATAAAGATCCACTGACACACTTAGCGAAAACCAATCAGCGGTAACGACATCGAAGCCTCCGATCGGAAGATGAAACCTCCGACTTTCACTATAAAGAAAGTGGTCACTCAAACACACAAAATATTTTTTTCATAATCAAACTCGAACGTACCCAAAAACTCAGCCTCATCGTATCCAAAATCTGTGTCCCACTGCACTTTGGTTTTAAAAATATAAAAGTCAAAAGTTGAAATTTTCGAATTTCGAACACCGCACTAGCGCGAGCGCGCGCGTCTCAAACCTGACTGTGTTGTGTACGGACCATGGAGTCCGGACGGTGAAAGAAGGCCTGCAACCTTCACATGCGGGTTATGTAAGGCAAGATGGCAAAAAGTTAGCACAAGTGACTCGTGTGAAGCGATGATCGCTGTTGAGTAAGTTCCTGGTCTAGATTTCGATCTCAAGTGCGGATGACAAAGAGGATGAGGTTGGACAGTTTTGGAATGTGGTTTGCCTAGTTTTTTTTTAACTTCTAGGATGCATGGCCGGTGCAGTTCGTGAGTCATCGTTTTATTTACCCCCGATGATGAAATAGAGGGGTGTTGTTAGTTTTGACCGTGTGTCTAATTGTGTGTGTGTATCTTACTTTGGCATAGCATTCCAAATGCGGGTTTATGGAGAGGGTTGGTGGCAAGACATAGCCTTCGACCCTGTATTCTGGATTCAGTTATAGCTCTCTTTAAGTATGGAAACTTCTGGAAACAAACGCTATGTACGCCTTTTACCATAATGAATGGCGGAAGCACAATTGTGTCCTCTTTTAGCCATTTATTAACTCCAGCACAGGGGCTAGCCCATCGCCGAAGCTATAGAGACTGAAGATTTTCTCCTCAAATACTAATTTAACCTCCAAAGTTGTTGCCCAAAATTGCACCGTAGTATGAGAACAAAATAAATAATTTTATCTAGCAAATCCACGGCGTTCAAGAATCTCGCTAAACTTGCCTTTTTACACTGTTTTACTTAGGTTTTGTTTTCACATTATCTGTGTGCTACAAATAAATTATATAATTCTTAATACATTGTACATTTACAGTGATTTACACGCATTTAATCCTCGTTAGGCTTAAATGTTCATTCATTAATCAAACATGTAAACCAAAATAGACCTGACGTCGAAATCCAATCAGCGCAGACGCATCATTCGATCAGCGGCATCGTTGGGCAACTTCGAATGAACAGATTAGATATAATGCATGTGTAGCTTGTTCGCGGATATTCTGCTAAAAGTAAACTAACCCTGATTTGCACGAAACGAATTTGAAAGGACACCGGCAGTTTAATATCTCATCTTACTAACGCGTCTATAAAATCCACCTACCTACATACCAAAGAAAAACATTTATTTCAGTTAAATTTTTCATAGTATTATGGAAGACATTACACACCACATAAAATATATTGTTAATACAATTAATTCCAATTAATATTGGAAATTCAAATTGACTTTCTTCGTTATTATTCCGAGTAAAAATGCGCAGGCTATTGTCACAGAGTCCATTTTTTTTATTTGACATATCAGATGGAGGTTGTTTCCAGCCAGTAGTTATGTTATCTTTGGTTGTTTCGTTCGAGTTTTCTATTCCCGCACTTTTTTTATTTGTAAATATTTTCCAATATCTAAAAGAACAAAAAAGCTTACAGTATCGACCTCATGAATGAAAAATCTATCATTGTGACTTTTGTTGTGAATAGACGTAATATGCGAAACATTAGAAACAAGTGGCAATCGTATATTTCGTCCTTACATGACTAAGCTGGCAACCTTAAAATTTAAAATCGTTTAACTCAGAGAAAGAAAGGTAAACTAATGACCGAATTCACCAAAAAATCTTATATTTTAGGGGCCACTTTATTTCCTTTCAAGGGCCACCTAGCAGTTGTTTCGCATTGACCTAACTTTAAATGTCACTGGGTTAAGGACCACCCTAATTTAAGACACCGGCCTCCGAAACAATCGCTATGGTCTACCGAACGGACACCAAAATTCGCCAAATAGGGGAAATAATTCGTGAATGGCATTTTAATGAACATATTAAAGTACTGATGTGTGGGAATGTGGAGAGGGGTGTAAAGGTCCCTTCTTAGGGTACCGTACCCGAAGGGTGCCAAACGGGACCCTATTACTAAGGCTCCGCTGTCCGTCCGTCCGTCCGTCCGTCCGTCAGCGGGTCCTAGAGCACGAACCGTAATAGCCAGAAAGTTGAAATTTTCACAGAATGTGTATATTTGTTGCCACAACAACAACAAATACTGAAATATGAGAGATATTACAAATTTATGGGGGTGTCCATACAAAGAGACGTATTTGTAATTTTTTGTTTTTGTTTTATGATGTATGATTTTGTTTTATCGTGTACGATGGTACGGTAAACGGTGCGATGCTTCTTGTGCGATTCCGACTCGCACTTGACCGTTTTTTTTTATTTAGTTTTTCGCAAATAACTCGTAAAAGGTCACCCATAGCAAAAAATGTTCTACCGTATGGCTCGGCGGTGTGACGCTATGTAATGTTATGTTTATATCGAGCAGAAATTCCCTTCCCAACCGGTCAACTGCAACTGCAATTTTCAATAACATTATTACGATTTGCATTTGCGCAAGAGTTCATCTGAAGTATAATTTTCATAACATAGTGACGCAAGGCTACCGTATCGAAACTCATAAGACTATGTCCCTTTCCATTACGCATGCAAATATGACCTCTATTCTAATAACATAGAAGCGAAATGTGACGGGCAAAAGCGAGGTCAGAATTATAATTAAATACTAAAAGTAAAGTTTTCTTATATTCTATTGACTTTTAGTGATTTAATTGCCTAATTACTATGTTTGAGTTTAATATAAATACTTTGATTAAGTAATATTTAATTGCAGCTTTATGCTACTGTTTCAATAATTGCCACTCGTTAGAATGTGAGTTAACGTTAATCTCGAGTTAACTTTGACTCTACATACCTACCATATTTAAATTATTTAAACTATTAGAAATTGTGTCATTTACTGGTAGGAAGTATCTACTCATCCTATGCCACAGGCTTAGTGCTTGCCCTTTTTTAGGGAGTAGCAGATCATCCCTTGTTCTTTACTATGTAAATAACATTCATTCATTTCATTTCATTTAGGATAATTAATAGAAGAATAGAAAGTAAGCAAAACAATATCCGTGTATTAAATAATGAAAGTCATATTCGGCAGCTCAATTACCAAAAAGCCTGTCTATAAATATTTATATTGTTTGCGAAACCAAAACTACCTAGGCTAGGCCTTTGGTTGTGGGAAATATTTTTGCATACAAATTTTTGACATCTGAATATTAAGCAGTTCTTGTTCTGCACATTGAAGGAATCTGAGGAAGTGATATTATATAAAGCCATTATGATATAAATACACGATTTTAATTGTTTGTTTACTTTAAAAAAACTATGATAGTCTTGAAAAATCTCGCCAAATGTGTTGGTAAAGGTTGATAAGCGTAAATTAGCATGACCGATTCGGATGGACTATTTTTAAATATCTAGTAAATAAATGTGATTATGCCAGCAGGTATAGGGTTATTTTCATTCCAAAAGAGACCTTTTTCAATTCCATAAAAAAGTATGTAGAGCTCGATACTACGGAACTCTTTACGTGCGAGTCCGACTAGCACTTGACTAGCTTTTTATTATTTTTATATCAACAATATAAATATGCTCTGTTCTTACAGCGCTTGACTGGCACCCTTCAGTATTGCCAAATCTGGGTCCTTTGATACAGATCGCTTGTGGCCACGAAAGAAGCGGGTACTTTTAAACATACACATTTACACATATGGATATGCTCTGCTGCTTGCAACTGGTATTCAACATGTGGTTTTTCACCATCTTTGTACATTTATACGGACCAAGGATGAAAATTATGCCCTTATATTGCACATAGAGGTATAGTATAGCCCGCGCAAAGGGAGTGGACGTACACGAAGTCTCAAGCTGGAATACTTATTTACCGCGCGTAAAAGTGTTCATGTGCAGATATTATCTTTTATTTTATAGAACACATAATAACAGTTTATTTATATAAAATAACAAATGATTAATTATAACTAAAGTATACGTAAAAACTAAACTAACTACAACTAAAATAGGTCAAAAATTTCGCCCAGATCGCTGCCGGGCGGGAGGGTGCCCAAAACGCTGGCACCGTTACCTCGCTGTATCGCAATGCTTATGCGTTGAGCGAGGTAGGTGCCAGCTCTCTGGACCCCAGGCGCTTCGACGAGCCGCTTAGATCGGGCGTCTGGGCCCCACGGCCCGAGATTAGTGTGATGTGCAGATTAACGGCAGATCCCAATAATCTATCTCCGTGATCTGCAGATTACGCGTTACATTTGACAGTTGCGCTATGGGATTTATGTCAAAATTGACACTAGCAATCTCAAATCTGCAGAAATGAACCTATTACATTGTCATTGTCATTGACATTGACATTTCAATTCGAATACTTTTTCGATGCGTAACTTTCCCTGCTACCTACACTGTACACACTCGTTTTTCCCTGCTACCTACACTGCACTCGTTTTTCCCTGCTACACACTGTACACACTCGTTTTTTCAAAGCCCAATCCGCCTTAATACGCCTTTTACTCAAAATTGGACAAAAGTAATAGTATGCCATGCCAGTCAGAGTAAGGGCCAGTATTTATGTGATCTAGTTCAATGACCTACTACTTACGCAAAAGGTTTAGCAACAAAAAGATTTTTGGCTATGTTCGGTCAAGCAAATAAAAGATTTTTACATCGATTTCGTCTCCCTTTTTATTTTCCGTTAGTTGTCGTCTGGCATGTGTCCTAGCCTCGCCGGCCAGCGAGCCAAGGAGGCTGCCGGCCTTACGCCACAACAGGCTACAAGATGCATTTTTCGCCGCCATGGCCTGAATATAATAATAATATGCAGCCAATTAATATCCCCACCGAGAGGAACGGCCACTGGCTAAAAGTGGGCACAGTGGTGCCTCTGCCACCGCGTATGGGAAAAGGCGTGACGCTATATCTTTTTTTTTCTAACGAGAGGAACGGGCCTTTACTCAGATAATATAATAAAATACCTAATGAAGCAACGGACCTACCAGTAAGGAGGTTCAAAAACTATGTCAAAAACGGCCTATTGAAGAAGTCTTATTACAGTGTAAAAGAATATTTAGATGACAAAACTGCATGGTCTTTAGCATCTCAGCGCACAGAAATCCAAAGAGGGGCGATGGACTGAGTCAGTACGTCTCTCCTCGGTGTATTTCCTTAGACTTAAGTAGAAATACATAACATTGTATTTTTAAGGCTCTGATATTTTAAAAGAGGTACGGGGGAGGTTTCTTGCCCTTCTTTGCTCCATCCCTAAGCCCACAACTTCCGAACGGGCGGTAGTATACAAAAATATTAATATTATATTGACGTTGACTAAGTAATATGTATGATTTTATGGTCAATAAAAATTTTGAACTGAACTGAACTGATACAAGTAAGGCTGAGCCAAACTCCACCACGCATGGCATGATTTTTCTGTTTTATTAGTCTATGAGAATATCGCTCTTTGATTAAAGATATTAAATATATTTAACCCCTTCGACACACCGCTCGAACCACCGAACAATGGCGAACTGTTATATAAGATGTATCGGCGAACCAGTTACGCGTTCCTCTCTTCCAGGAAAAAGGCGTAAACATCCAGCACTCTACCTTACTAAGCTAAGTGGGTACTAGCTTTAGTCAAAGTCCTTCCCTTTAGTAAGTTATTTCATAATTCATAATTTATTTATTGCACACAAAAAGTTACATAAGACAGTAAAAAACTTGTACAAAGGCAAGCTTATCTCTAATAAGAGATCTCTTCCAGCAAACCAAATAGGGCTGAGACAGGTGGATTGCTGAGCAGGAGTAGACCCATGTGTTGTAGACTATTTGCTAATCAGTTACTAGGCACACCAGCGAAGTAAACT
Source organism: Argyresthia albistria (assembly GCA_963457715.1). Classification (NCBI taxonomy): domain Eukaryota; kingdom Metazoa; phylum Arthropoda; class Insecta; order Lepidoptera; family Argyresthiidae; genus Argyresthia; species Argyresthia albistria. Next base: position 9,316,194 of record OY735271.1, on the reverse strand, counting down.
CTGGTGAATGACGGAAAAACGTTCCAATGCATTTTCCATCAATTTCCATCAGCTAACAAGTCTAACAACGTGCGATTGGAAAATGAAACAGGTTTGAAATTACACAAGCCTCAGCCGCCTCATCCGATGCCCACCCATGTATAGTCAACGACACATAAAATAAAGATTCACATTCCATTTCCATGTACACTTCTTAGATCTAAAATAAACCAGACAAAAGGGTAGGTACAGCTTTCCAACGAGCTTGTGACGCGCGGTGGCAGGCGCTTGATGACCAGTGATCGGAAAGGTAGAGTGATTTTTGGTACTTACGTCATGAAAGTCATAACATGGATATGCCTTTTTTCCGGAAGGTTAAACGAATTAGAATTAAAATAGTGTTTTAGTAGCTTGCAAAAAAAGCATTGTTCACACAAGACACAGACAGGTTAACGATGACACATCTTGGAGACTGTACCCTGATTGGGCGCGAAGTAGCAAACTTTGAATTGCCGATGCCGATGGTGCTGCTTTTATAAATTATTGTAAATCTTGCTTAAATTGATTCGTTTCGATTCGCACTTTATACCTAGTTCCAAGTAATCATTATGAAATTCCGAAAAAAAAAAATATATTTAAAAAGCCCGGAACCTCCGAGGCATATCCATGTTAATATATACGTTTGAGGTCATTCACCCCAAATCACTCTACCTACTCCGATCACTGTTGATGACCAATGAGGAATGAATCTATTGATGACAGGTTTGTTGCACTAAGTTGCGTAGAGCTGGCGCCCCCTGTAAACGTCACTCGTCAGCCAAAAGATCGTTGGTAGACTGCATCAAATATTTCACTGCTAACGCCCACCTACCTCTGTCTACATGTCGGCGGCCGATCGTAGGTATCATGAATGAAACGATGAAATCTCTTGAGGCAAACGCTGCGGTAGCTTAGCTGAAGACTAAAGGGGGCGAGCGCAGCGAAGCTCCCGAATGGTCTTCGTGTTCTGACATGTACAACACAAAAAACATCACGTAGAATATGCATGCTGAATAAAAATGCTTTCGTCAACGCGTCTATAGAAATTCATACTAAAATTATTGTTCGACCGGTGTGCTTCTGAGAGCCAACCTGTAAAAGACCTGGGTTTAGACCTAGATCCTAGGTTTGCTGGAAGAAATCTCTTAATAGAGATAAGCTCGCCTTTGTCATGTGTTGTCCACTTTCAATTGTAAAATGTGTTATTTTGTGCAATAAAGTATAAAGTAAGTAAGTAAAGTATAAAGTAAAGACATGTTTTCGTTAAAACCCGCCAAATCATGATATACCCAGTAATGTCTTGGCCATATCATGAAATGGCTAGGCACATCATGATGTGCCCGATTCTACGATCGGCCGCCGACATACAGCTTGCCAACGATCTTTTAATTGGCTCGCGGTGGCAGGTGGATTTGGAACTAACGTTTAATGACAATGCATAGAACTGGCGCCCTCCTGTAAACGTCACTCAAGTGCCAAAATATCGATGCCTTTAAGTATGGAGAGGACGGAGTGAAAAGGCTACTTTTGAGACTCTCAAGTGGAAACTTCGAGGCGCAGTCTGTACACAGGCGTAAAGCTTGGGAAAATAATTTCAAGCAAAGGGTCACACTTTCTGTCGAAGGTATTCAAGGTGAATGACCGGCGATGTCCGTCCAATAAATAATACCAGTATTTATAACTCCATCCCATTATAAGGCGTCGTCCTAATAGAATGCGTCCTACACGCGAATATCGCATGTTCGCGCAAAGTTCAAATCGCGCCAATGTCAACTAGGATACCTATTCCACATCAATGTTTGATGGCAGATTAGTAGACTAAAATTTCGTGCGAACTTGCGATAATCGCGTAGTCACGTTCTATTAGGACCACAGATATCGATATATGTGATTAGGACGATGCCTAAATCACACTTTGAGAACTCAACCAACAAATTGTATACAGGCACAAACATTGCTTCTGGAAACATTGCGTCCCGCACTAGGATACTGCAAGTGGGAACCAGAAACAGGGACTTCCCGGTCGGGATTCAAACCCCAGACTTCTCTACATTCATCAACGTAGGTATGTATTCACATACTCATACTAGTACCGCTTTTTGACAAGATACAAACAAATTCACTTAATAAGTTATTAACACCATTATAATTTTGCTTCTTTGGCAGGGATTGGAACCCAGGTCCTCTCACTCGGCCACAGAGGTCAGCGCTTCCATGTGGGGAATCCTGTCACCGGAGAGGTCTGTGACCTCAAACCAGGTCTGTGCAGTCAAAACGAAAGGTTCTTTTGCGAACCGATCGAATACTAAATGCTTTTTTATAGGCCAACAGTACGCTATTGCTTAGGTTTAGGTTTATTATTGCATTTGAGTGGTCGGTAAGTAGTCCAATTTATGGCTTTAACATTTTTCTTAGTTTGAAAATAAAGGAGATCGAATCTCTTCCTTCAAGTATTCAAGTATTTATTGCAATAAATTACATGTCGTATTATAGGTGTTATTATAAAATAAAAAAATAGTATCAAAGTAATTTTACCCTATTGGGTGTACAATTTTAGGCTTTACAATTTTACCCTTTGTTATTTAATTAAATAAATATTTAATTAATTACCCACTCACCGGAATTATGTATGTTGGTCAAAGTTTTCAAGTTTCCTACTTTACATTGGGGAATTATGCGAAATTCATTAGATCATGTTACTGAAAGAATTTGACAATATACTTATCTAATATAACCATACCTTTCACTTTTTTGAGCTAAGAACACTATTTTCTATGTCTGACAGTTAAAAAAAATATAAACTTCGGTCTGCCTAGCCTTTACCAGCAAAATCGGTTCACATGCAAATCCCGCTGAGAATAAAGCTTCTTTTCCTTATGTAACTTAGATAACAAAAAACAAAAGATGGTTAGTTTGCGTTCAACATAATTATGTTCAAATCAACATAATACGTCTGGTAACATTCGCAGCAGTTTTGTTTTTGAATGTTGTGTCACGGTTCATACATTGTGGTTTTGGGAGCATTTAGCGGTTAGTATCTACAGATTTTTTATTATATTTTAAAGAGCTTTAGTTCTTACAGTTTGCTCTTAGTTTCTTTAGCTATAAACGACCTGTCACATCTCTTTCTCACACCTTACTTCACGCTATGCGAGAAAGATATAGGTCAGAGCACGTTTAGAGCCAATGTAACTTAGCGTGGCCTGTACTCGTAGATTGCAGATGATGTGTTATGTTTGGATGAGACAGCATGATTGTTCATATTATTACAGATCTGTATATCAAGACTTAAACTTTGGCTAGTAAAATTTGCGGTAAAATAGAAAGTAACTCTATTTTCCATTTTATCTTTCTTCTCTGCGAAAAGAGTCTCTTTTCGCGGAGTTAAAATTTAGTAAAGAGCAGATACTTAGGTCCAAGTCCAACAATGGTATTAATACACACATACACACATAGCGTCACGCCTTTTCCCATACGGGATAGCAGAGGCACAACTGTGCCCACTTTTAGCGATTCGATACCCAATTTCGCGTGACAGGGGGCAAGGCCATTGCCGCAGCTATGGAGTAATGAAGGTTTCCTCACGATGTTTTCCATCACCGTTAGAGCATCCATGTAACGTACTTAAGGCAAATGATTTATCTCTTCGGTGCATTGTCAGCGCCGGGATTAGAATCTCCATCTCCTGCGTGAGAAGCAAGTATGAAACCCACTAGACCACGGAGCTCTCTATATTACTTGCACTCGTATTAATGTCCTATAATACTCGTATTTCAAAATATCGCCTGTCAATTTTACATAAGAGAGAAGGGGCCTGCGCTGCGGTGCAGGCAAGAAGAGGAACGGTGAAGCAAGATCGGTTTACTTACAACTTACAATGTCCCAGTTAACACAAATATCACAATTGATGGAGATTCGTATTAAATGTATTGCACATAATACAAATCAAACAGCAAATATAGAGAACGCTTCCTCTTTCAGTAACCTCACCTGGCAAAAACAGCACAAAGACATAGCCGAGAGAAACACTCAAAATACGACCGAGCAGCTGGAATACCTAAGAGCATCATTCACCCCATTAGTCATTTCATGCGATGGAGCCTTAGGAACTGAATATAACAGTTTAAAAAAAACCCGTCAAAGTTTAATGAGAAATGGGGAAACGCATATTCTCAAATAGTGTACTGGCTTAAACAACTGGTGAAAATACAAATCTCAGTTATAAGAGCAGTTTCAATGAGAATAGGAGGCACTCGAAAACATGTCAGGGCTTTTCAATGTGAAGATGGAGCAGAAATACTTTAGTGACAGCCTGATCACGTGAAGTACCTACATATGTTTTTATATTTTAATATATGTGTGCAATATATTTTTATGTAATTCTGTATTAATGTAAATAAACATATTCAAAGCAAATATAGAGAAGACAATGTACAAATACAAAGTGTTCTAGGTTTATAAGACGACAAGCCTTCGTCGAGTATCTCTATCAAAAGCTATACATACATATACTCACTATAAATATCTGTATGTTTTTCAAATCTGGAACATAGTTGGCGATGCATGGAGGGATATTGTGCGAGAATGTGGCAGGTTCTGTGAGATGATTGGATGATAGTGTTGTCATGTAATTATTATCCCAAATGACTAATGGACATAATGTTATTGAATAATCGAATGTATGTAATTGACCTGACTAATAATTTCATGTGGTGTTTAATGTAATCTATTTTATAGTTTGGATACTTTGTACGACGAATTGGATTTTTTCTGTTATGTTGTACAAATTTACTTTAAATAAATAAATAAATAAAAAATAAATAAAAAAATAGTTTTTCAGGGGTTGTACGCACAATGCACATACTTACAAAATATAAACAAACAAGATCTTAGACGCGTTTCGCCCCAACCGGAATAAAATGCATCGCAGCATCGCAAATCATCGAGTTCAGAGTTAGTAACTTAGTATTAGGTCCGTAATAATAAACCGTTCTCAGTCTTATCGTTAAAATTACAGATTTGATATAGAGAAACCATCATTCAGTACACATTCGGCTTAGCTGGGAAAACACTCCGAGTTGAGAGCATTTTATTATTACTGGACTAAGATTTTGCAAAAATCTCTCTAAGATTTTGCCAAGATCTAAATTGCTTTAAAAGTGAACGTTACATCAATTGCATCGTTTAGTGCATTGTGATGAACTCAGTATTATTTTTGAAGGTGTGAAGGCCGTTCAAAATTGCGCTAAAAGTTGCTAATAGGTCAGGCTAATTGTTGAAATACCAGGCAAATCTTTAGGCGAACCTAGACGCTAATCTCAGATAACCTTCTGCCTATTCTGCTAAGAGATTAAAAAGAAAAGATTTTTTAAATATACTCTCTTAGTAGTTGTATGGTTCAAAACATATCTATTTGTTTTGGGACTATTATTGAATACAGGTAATTGAAGTGTCAAATTCTAATTGAGAAGTCTAATTGATTCAATCAAATCTATTCGATAACCAGAAAATTACTTTGTTAACATAACACCTTGAATTTGTTAACCTACATAAATAACGAGGCTTTGGTTTTTATTAGTACCTAATCAATTGCAGTAATTATTGGAAATAAAACATCAATTAATCTGAAATGTAAGCCAACAGTTTCATACATGACAGTTTCTCCGACGTAATAATCTTCACAATTTGGACTCTGAATTTTCATGAGAGTCCACTTCCAATCAATGCACTTTCGTATCGACTCGACAGACAAAATTCTAAAGATTTGTTTTCAAAAGTAATCTCTCGTTAGATTTACAAGTCCTACAAAGCCTTCTAAACCAAATTCTAAAAGTAAACGTCTCTGTGCACAATTTAAGCCTGTCAATCAGGCAATTTTAATGCTTTAGTTACGCTCATAGAAGAATTTTTTACGCTCATTAATTTTAGCGTTGTTTGAAGTAATATAGGTAGGTATTGTTGTTGTATACTTTTTGCACCAGCTGTTATGTTGCATAATTAGAGACTTAACTGTAAAAGGGCGTGTTTGCATAATTTGTTTAGCATGTGTCTTATGTCTGTTAGGCTGGATTTCACCAACAAAAAGTTATACGAGAATAACTATCCCGGGGATAACTTGTATGACAAACAAATGACAGTTCAAAATGAGGTGATCTGATCTAGGTGTCACTGGTGTCTATGAAAAAGTAGAAGATACTCTCGAGTAAAAGTTACTCTTTCGTTCGTAAAATCCATCCTTAGAAGCGTTAGGCTCAGGACCGGAGTAAATTTGTGGTAAAGAAGAAGCAATCAATATATCAATTAATCAATAAACAGCGCACATTTAAGCTATCTATAAAGCTTAAATGTGCGCTGTTTATTGATTAATTGATTGATGTATTCATAGCATTGTCATTAATTTGTTTTGTTTAATCGAAACTTATTGTTTCGAGCAAACAAGCAAAGTCACAGTAAAAGTTAGCCCGTCTTCGAGTCGATTTTTCCGTCTAAAATGTATTGTGAGATTGATATCGGAAAAGCATAATACGGTAACCAAAACAAGCTGCCGATGATTGTATTGTCAGATCCCTATCCCCATTGACCTTTCAAAAATATTTTTATTTACTTTCAGCCCACGTTCTCCATAAAAAGAGGTGAGAGGTCGGACTTGGCCAGACAGACAGACTGATTGACATGTCAATAGATTATATTCTATTTGGGTAGCCGATTGGTTTGTAAAGCGTACTTGCTGTAATGACTTGTTTTCATAGCTGTGGGATAGAGGAATGCTTGTAAGGGCACCTCCAAACATGTGTGAAATCAGTATACTAATCCAAATCATGTATCAAGTCAAAATAAATGTCTTTGTTTATGGACCGACCGCGCAATTCTTCCCCATAACTATCATCTCCGTCTCCTACCCAACATGGTTTGCTGGAAGAAATCTCTTATCAGAGACAAGCTCGCCTTTGTACATATTTTTTCTACGTTAAGCTATTTTTACTGTCATGTGAGTACAATTAAGAAATTATGAATTACGAAATTACGACCGAATCTCAAATTTCTATCTTAACTCAAATTTGAGTGTCTCTTGCTCGAGACCTCACAGTGGCAATAAAATAACATTTAAGTAACACTTTATTGGAGCAGCATTAGTATTTAACCATGGCTATGCCATTCTCCTAAAGAAACTTGGTTTGCTGGAAGAGATCTCTTTTTAGAGATAAGCTCGCCATTGTACACTTTATATTACCTACCATGATTTGTTAACTTTTTTTTTGTGTGCAATAAAGAAATTATGAAATTATAAATGGCCGGCATAACTCATAAAATAAACTTTAGTTTAATGTAAACTTAAATCATATGAAATCTCAATCCATCGCTTATGTAACAGTTCTTTTTTTGTTTTGGCAAATGGAAAGGTTAATGTAATTTTAAAGTGAGCAATTTCAGACGTATGGTGAAGGGATTTCTGCAGAAAAGTAAGTGTTTACTTCTGGGCTATCTAAGCTCTTATAAATCAGATAGATCAGAACTCATCTACTTCAGTGCATAGCGGAGTTGGTTGGGTTTAGTATAACCACGTGTAACTATGATTAGGTCGTAGGGGTGGAACTGTTTGGTAGAGGTGTGTTGTCATCATCGTTCTGTTCTGCTGGAAGGAATCTCTTGTTACAGATAATCCTGCCTGCCAGATTACCTGTGCGTACCTTTCTTGTTTTTATGAAAATCACCAATATCTTTCAAGATCATCAGAACTACTCTGTGAGGAATATCAAGATTCAAGACACACGGCAGTGTGACAAGCAAAGCCGACACTCACCATGTGTAATATTTCAAGCTATTGTAATTTAACGCAGTTCGTCCATAGGAGTAATATCATGAGGTCCACTCAGTACCCAGTAGTACCCACTTGCCGCAAGACTCGAATGTCAAAACGTCGTTCATCTCACAGCTTTCATTAGCATACGTTACCTATGTATTACTCGTTCAATTAAAGAAAGGGACAAGCAATGGTAGCGCAAGGCGCATAAAGAAGGTGGCAGAACGTTGTACATTTAAATCTAGAGTGTTACAATATATTTTGGCACTCGGATGCAATAGGAAATCAACCTTGTTTCATTATTCTTAGAAGTAATTTGTACTACTCGTATTATCTAAGTCCCAAAATATCCTTGTAGCAGGGAAGACAGTTGCTCACTGGCAGGATAAACTTTTTCACTTCCTTCTCGGTCAGTATTAACGAGCAAAAATATACTTACACTTCCCAGGTTCTCGAAAGAGAACACGCATGTACAATACGCGTGATACCGGCGAAATTAACCAAATTTAATAGTGCACCATTAAGAAAAAATCCTTGTAGCAATTTAAGTGAGATGATGATGATGATGATGATGATGTCCTCCTCGTCGAATCCGACGACAGTGACTTCTACTATCTTCTTTCGTGTGCTCTGATATGGCTGGCGAATCCAAACTTGCTTTTAAAAATCCTGTTGCACGAGGTGTTTTCAGAGGTACCTTTCTTTATTTGAACGAGTTATAACATGTCTGTTTGTTGCAGCCAGCATGATTAGCGTCGGTCTCATCTGCTTGGTAATAGGGTTTCCACTGGCCTTAATGGGCCATAAGTGAGATTGGGTAATATGTAACGAGGAAATAGATGGAGGTTTTCTGATCTGTAGCGTGCGTGCTCGTTGCTTAGGCTTATAATAGGCTTGTGGCCAAGGTAATCCAATAAATCTAGGAACAAGTCTTAAGTTGAAGCATTATGTACAAAATGGCTTGACATTCTCAGAATTGTATATTTCCATCAGTTATATTTTATGAAGTCAATTTGGTGCAAAAAAATAAAACTGCATTTGATGGCACTTTTACATGACGTCATTCTGTTGTTATTTCATAGAACTCAGGAAAAAAAGTTCTGCTTTGACAGTTCATTAAAAGTATCTATTTTGACTTGACAGGCCACAAGCCTATTGCACCAATGTATCCTAGAGCTAGTATGATAATTTGGTAAACTGGAACGTTTTGATGGATTGAAATTTGAATTATTTGTTTTGTAGAAATTACAGAGTTAATTATATCGATATCACAGCACGATTACGCCTAATGTGGGAGTTAGGCGTAATCGGTGCAGGGAGTGACATTAAGAAATCAGTCAAATTACGTTTAGACAGATGACTGTTCTTAAAAAATATATTAATATCCACTCCATCCTAGGTTTGCTGGAAGAGATCTTTTTTAGAGATAAGCTCGCCTTTGTACGGTCGCCTGCGTCTAAAAGTATACGGGCGGTCATATTAACGAGTGAATTCCGCATATACTGCTTACTGTATACTTTTAGGCGCAGGCGACCGTACATGTTTTTTCCAATATTAAGTGTCTGTAATATGTTTTTTCTGTGCATTAGAGTAAGTATAAAGTATCTACTCTAGTTTACGTTTTGATTTTATGTAGCCGTTAAGTGTCCCACTGCTGGGCAAAGTCCTCCCCATGCTGCCCCCACAGTTATCTATCCTGGGCTAAGTCCGTCCACCCTGGCAGAAACTTATCGAGGTCATCCCGCCATCTCCACCTCGGCCTGCCCCTGCGCCGGTGTCCGTCTTGTGGCACCCAGTCAGTGACGATGTCCGCCCATCTGTCTGGGTATAGTTTACGTAGAAGAAATAATTTGTACACAACTCCTCACTTGCCGGGAAAAGACAACATGGCCCGCGATTTTTAACCTCATGAATAGGTGATAAAGTTCAAGGGTGGCAGAGGCACTTGAACTCTCCACTTTAGCCTTTTTTCTTTGGCCTTATAATTTCTCTATAGCCCATTTATACAGCACAGCGTGATAATTTGACTAGAAGTTCGCCGCAGATATCGCCATTAGTTTAAATGGGGTGATAGTATTAAAGTCATGGCAAATATGCTACAATTATGCGTTGTTCCGGTTAGCTACCCAAGAAATACCGCCCTCGGATGGTGACAAGACATAGTAACAACATGTGTCCAAGAATCCATCCTAATCAGCAGTAACCCACCAAAATAGATTCTTCCACCTGGCAATATGTTCTTCTCACAGAAAGACTATAAGTATAAGAAAAAAAAATATTTATTACATTTTTTTTTCTTATACTTACAGTCTTTCTGTGAGAAGAACAATGCTCTGCCGTCATACAGTCTCGCACTAGTACGGAGAGCACTAATCTACTCACCAAAATAACTCACAAAGTACACAAGTACCTATTTGTTTTGCTATGTAAGAATGTTTATGAGCTATTGCAACCTACCCAAATGTTTGCACTATATACACTATATAACAATAACTTATAGTATTGTTATCTTCTTGTTCTTGTGTGTGAAAAAAAAACATACGGGTCGAATTGAGAACCTCCTCCTTTTTTTGAAGTCGGTTGAAAATAAATTTCATTTAATTTCATTTCAATATCAGATTCGAGGTACACACAAACAAGGCCATGGTTTGGGCCAGTGCTGCCTAGAATGCCCACTCTATAGTGCATTTTTTTATAGCTACTTTCGATCTTGAATAGTTTTGAACGGTGTTTCGTGAGCTACTCAATATTCAGCCAATATGTATAATAGTGCAAAGGTTGATGTGCTCCTAATTATACCCGAGTATGAGTATTGAAACTGTTTCACCAGCGTTAATTAAGATGGATGCTCATTTACACGGAGGTCGTGATCTACATGAAATTCGTGTCTAGATTGATTAGACAAATATTACTCTGTGGAATTCGCAAGTCGTCAGAACTAAGAAATGTACTAATAAATTGCCTCTTCTAAAATGTTTTATAGGTAAGTGATTCCATGATATTTTAAAACTGGATTATTTAGGTATTCGTTTAGCCGCTCATCAGTGGGTTATTTTATAATAATTACTGTTCAACAGTTATTTGGCAGATGCGCCCATTTTCGTTGATGATGAGTTAGTTTAGAACGCCACTAGAATTGGGCTTACTGGCCTGATAACCCGACACGTCTTGTATTGCGAAAACACTGGCGAAATCGTATTACTACGATGATACATAGTTACTCGAACATCATGAGGAAATCATCATAATATAGTTATCATCAGCATCCATAGTAAATGTGTTCGTTAGTACTGTTAGAGCTCGTCTAAGCTGAAATGACGCGCCCCACTGGAGTGGGGCGCGTCATTTCAGCTTAGACGAGCTCTAACAAACCATCATGATAACTTCTTATCTTTTTCCACACGAGGTAGCACAAGCGAAACTGTGCCCGCGCTTATCCAGTTATCCAGTAGTCTTTGTATACCTGACAGGGAGTAAGGCTGTCGCCGTAGCTCTTCATAAGTGTAGGTTTGGGAGCTATCCAGTGGAGAGCGCATAGATACATTTTCCTTTGAAACACAACTCGCCAATTTACGGGCGGCGGGTGACGAGGTAAGAGAGCTGTTGATTGGTCAGCCGCTGCGAAACTGTCTGGCGGCCCATCATCGTACATAGGTTGCGTATGCGAACGTTTGTTGAATACAACAAACGTTTGGCGAGCCGCATTCCCCCGCGGGCGCTGTCAATTGGATATATAGTCTCTGGTGTAGGTTTACTCTTCTGAGTACAGGAAGCGACATATTGTCACACCTTTTCCATAACTTATCATATCATTTACATACAGGCACATACATTGCTTCTGGCCTAACACTAGGATGTCCTGTGTCGTGGAACCCGTGGACACAACACGCATAGCATCACGCCTTTTCCGTTATGGGTTGACAGTGGCAATATTCTGTAATAATCGGTTTCAGAAAGGAAAATCAACTGTGACTACTACTCACGCAAACTCATTTCAGCCAATCAGGGCCCGCTATTTTGATTTATATTCAACACCCACTGTAGCGTAAGGACAAAAGAGTCCTTGGAACAATATTGACATTAAAATTATATAAAAAAAAAATTGACATTAAAATTATTTTGACAGTGGGTACCAAGACGTCAATGTGGTCGATTCTCTAGGTTACACTGACTAAAATTACTTGACAATATTAAGTTTGACAACTCTTATGCGGACGCCATAGATTCCATTTTCGAACTGCCTTTTGAATTATTTTAATGTACTGATGAACTAATTCAAAAGTGAGTTCGAAAATGGAATCTATGGCAACCGCGTAAGAGCGTCGGAGCTAATATTGTCAAGTAATTTTAGTGAGTGTGTCCTAGAGAATTGGCCCCACTGAATGTCTAATTTTTGACGTTAGTACCCACTGTCAAACTAATTTTAATGTATTTTTTTTTTATAATTTTGGAGAATGACAATGGCTTGACTTAGGGGGTTGATAACTTTTATCTCATTTGATTACTTTTGCAGAAACTGGGGTTAAGTCGTATAGCGCCCAAGAGGCCACTAGGCTAAACCTATGTGGGCTTAAGCACAGCCTGTTATTAGATAAAACTAGAAGTAGTTATCTAGACCTACCTAGGTAAAGCCCTAGTTTCTTTGATAGTAGAAAGTAATGAAGAATTGCCGCTTATTAGATTGTACGCAGTTCTTTAAATATTATTAACTCGCAGAACTAAATAAACTAAATCATTATAAAGAGAGAAAATACACTACACACATCAATCGTAAAAATATGGGTAGAGACTAGAGATTTGCTTCTTGTGATGGTAATGACAATGTTTTGACACTGCAAGGTTTCTGTACTGAGCTACGAGTATGATATTATATTACAATCAACACACCATTTAACATTACATCTAGGCGATCACACCCAGCCGCACCATCACTCTCAAAGTTTGGAAAAAAAAACGCGACCCTATTTTGTCCTAAATGCCTACAAACTTCAAGGAGTTTTTTTTTGGCATAATAAAATTTATTTACATATATCACTCACTCTAACTCTCACTCGCTGTCTACCTCTGCCCCGTATTTACTCCCGGAGTAACTTGTTATCAATAAGGGGGTACGGGTGGATGATGTACTTATTTCATTTAATTTGTTTCATTTGTTTCATTTGCCATTTCACAGCCTATGAAAATAAATAATACAATCAATATTAAATACATGAAATGCCAATTACGAAACAGGGCAATTAAAAAATAGATAGGGTAAGGTAGAAATAAAGAAAAATAAAATTACTAAAATGTGGGAATATGCCAACATGTATGAGTGAGGTGAGTAAGTGTACCTGTTTAGCCCTACGACCAAGGTCTACTTATTCCTCTTTGGACCGTTAAATGACTCTGCGGTTGAAATTAAGCGATTGTTAGCATATTTAGTGATATTTTAGTGTAAATTAATTAATCAAGTATCTTGGTATCAACATTTAAAAGATATGTATCTACATACATATTTAATGGGCTATTTTTTAATCCCCAGATAAAACAGTCAGTTAACTTTATTTGAAAACTCAATAGGGTTGCGTGGTTTGGTGACAGAGTTCCCTTGGCCATCTTCCAGCTCCATCATATCAGACCCTGGACCTCATCCGGGACCAAAAGTAACTATTTAACAAGACGAATTAAATGAGCCCAAACTAGGGTTGCGTTATTTTCAATTCCCCAGATTAACTTTAACGGGGGATCAAAAAATAGGCCGTCCATGGGTCATTCAAAATTTAATTTCTTCGAATCTTTACGAAGTTCCACATTCTTGTCTTCGTCGCCGACAAGTCTGCTCGTCTCAACTTGTTTTGAGAAAGTAAAACGACACAATCAAGTTTCGAGAATGTAGAACACAAATGCCTGTTTTAATTTGTATAAAAATCAAGCGTCAAGGTTTGTAACATGAACATTGGTTTGATGAAAAAACTGATGGAATAAATATTGTTATTACAGGAACGTCAAGGAAGCATGATGCTAATAATTAAAACAAAAAGTAAACTTTAGAAAAAACCGACTTCCACAAACCCTATTTGATTAGATTGAGTTTAATACTAACTGTAACCCCTTATCCCCCCCCCCCCTTGGGGAATTAATTTTGTCAAATCCTATATCAGTGCTACCCCACGCGACTAAGGAACCCCTGTACAAAGTTTCATGGCTCTAGGTCCACCGGTTTAGGCTATGCGTTGCCTGCCCGTCAGCCACGCATTGTATTTGTACCTAGTATTGAGCAGATCTGGTGGCCATATGTGGTCTTCATCAGCAGTTCCGCATCACAATATTATGCTATGTGCATTTGCACGAGTTATTATGAAAAATACAAAAATCACTATAGGTCTGCCTATAATATTTGAAGAGTTCTCTCGATTTCTCCAGGATCCCATCATCAGATCCTGACCTGGTGTCAATGGGACCACCCTTGAGGTATTACCTATACGCCGAAAAAAGATTTGTTCAAATCGGTTCATAATTGGCGGAGTTATCACGTAACAAACATAGAAAAAAAAAAAAAAAAACATACGGGTCGAATTGAGAACCTCCTCCTTTTTTTGAAGTCGGTTGAAAACGAAGTGTCACGACGAAGAGATGCTACGTCTCGGAGAACTAACACGGGCGGTAGTCAATCTTGTCAAAGTATGGTCAAATGGTCAAATTAGAGACTATTATATCCAATTGCCTGCGCCTGCGGGGGAATGCGGCTCGCCAAACGTTTGTTAAATACAACAAACGTTTGGCGAGCCGCATGCCCCCGCAGACGCAGTCAATTTGATATGTCTCTGCCTGCTACGAATTCATTTATATCCATATATCACGTGCATGCGCATCACTCAGCCACAACATCTAGCCTTTTCATGATTTTAAAATATAAGTACATATTTTTATCTTATGATGTCACAAAATGTACGATAAACGAAATCGACATTATCTAAATGTACCCTCATCGGTCAACAACCAAAAGATTTTGTTATGATTCAAAGAGATTCATCCATACACATACCATTTATTAAGTCTTAGAAGGTGTCTTTAGCCTGTAGTACATAGTTATACATTCATGTTACTTGTCTCTCTGTAGTATGAGCGCACAAATCTGTAAATTTTATTTAAATAAACGAACTTTGAAATTGAAAAATTTGCCTGCTACGAAGGGTTAGCCCCCTATCACGCATTTTTGTGCTCTACTCCCCATAAATGAATTGGCGTAACACTAAGTATATTATATTATTTTTTACCTCTGAACTTTAGTCAACTCTTACAACATAAGATTAGGAGCTGATGTATTGACGAGTAATCGTTGCACATCTGCAAAGTGTACAATCTCTCTTAGTATAACCATTAGATTTACATCAAAATTGACTATTTCCTTTATTACATCTATCGAGATAGGAGATGTTTTAGTACATTACTTTACGTACGTATTTTGCAATGTAAATCTACCATTAGCAAAATCCACATCGAAGTATCTCATTAACCTTCGGAAATAGAGTTCAAAACATGATCACTGTCCATTTTGTTGAAAATACAAATACATGTATGTTACTAACTTTATGCCAGTTACATGGTGTGTAAAACTCTGATTACAGCACTAATACTAGGTAATAGGTATTAGAAAGTACGATTCATAGAATTTCTGTATCAAATTACGATAGACTAACTAAACCATTTAAGTAGACAGAAAAACATAGGTAGTTTCTAAACATAGAAATTATTCAAAATGAAATGAGTTTATTTGTTTGATTTTTGGTTACAATGTACCTAGGTCTTAAGCTTAATTTTACTTAATTTTTTGCTTAATTTTAATTCACTTTACAATGAATGATAGTGCATAGGCCGGCGGGGGCGAGGTGACCCATCCTGCAATAAAAGGGCATCTTAAAAATGTAACCGATGTGATTTATAGACTTTTATTAGGAGCGAACATAACTAAACCTGGGTGTTATTACAAAAAAATAAACTCCCGTTCAACGCCTGTTTAAAAACGAAATTGTGTGGGAAACGTTTGTTTTGAGGTTAAACTGGGTTTACTATTTTTTGTAATAACACGGCTCGTGTTTACCACCTCCGACGCTCTCACCCTCCTGAATCAAGATAATGAGAATGTCGAACTATCTGTAAATTATCTTGTATACCTATTTAAAAAGAAAACATGTAAATAACGTAGTACAGTATAACAAATTGTAATGTTGTGCAAAATCTCCTTGGAGTGTGGGATTGTTTTAAGTTGTATTCAATTTCTTACTTATACTTTTGATTACTTACGCGATATAGATCTATTTAGTCATAGTCCTTACTATTTGGTGGGAAAATAATCTAGCCAAATTATTTTAATCAGATAACACCGAGCACAAGATTTCAAAATATGTTAGTCGATTTTGTTGCACCAAAAAAATACATGTAGCTACACGTGTGCTTCTTCACTACAGATAGGAAACTGAATTGTACCATATTGATTAGTAATTGTTTAATTGTGCTACAAATAACCGGCCAAGTGCGAGTCGGACTCGCGCACGAAGGGTTCCGTACCATTATCTATAAAAGCGGTAAAAAAATAAGGTCTGTTATACATTTTAATAATAAACATAACCTGTTTTTTTTGTATTTGTAGTAATACTAATAGATATAGTAATAGCGGCAACAGAAATACATCATCTGTGAAAATTTCAACTGTCAGCGGTTCATGAGATACAGCCAGACGGACAGTGGAGGCTTAATTATAGGGTCCCGTTTGGCACCCTTCGGGTACGGAACCCTAAAACCAGTCATAAGTACAGATAATTTAATAGAAAATATATATGTTACTGTAAAAGCCCGAACTACGGTAAATCCTAGGATTTACCGGTGAATACTAAGATTTACCAACTAGCTATCGTAAAACACCGTTTTTTTTGTTATCTTCGTTTATTTCGGGCTTTTACCACATTCACTTGTTAAATCCTAACTTCAAATACACGGTATAAGTGCCTTCGCCCAGGCTGTATTGGTGTCGCGTCGGTACACACACCCGCACGAAATCGTGAATATCAATTATAATTGTTTACATGTTTTACAATACACCCGTTTTTGTTCGATGGTATATTGTATTGTTTTATGTGCAAATATTAAACCTTTGACAACTCCATGCTTTTATACGGAGCTATACAATAACTTTGACAACTCCATACAATTTTTGCGAAGTTATGCAACAACTTTGAAAACTCTATACAATTTTAATAGTTGTCAAAGTTATTCAGAGGATAGCGCTAACTCGCGTTCTATCTGTCGGGCATAATTGTTTCTCTAATCGTATACTAAAACAATAATATTAGGAACAGGAAGCGTCCGAGATTTATTACAAGGACACGCGCTTTCACCCGCGCCTTTCTATTCGTCGCGGGCGCGTATTGTGCGCGGAATTTTGCCAACTTGATCGCTGACGTGGGACAAACGGGTTGTTGATTTGGCGAGCCGGGTCGTTATCATCGGCAATCAGGGAGAAATTATCCAGTGGAGAGTGCATAGATACATTTTCCTTTGAAACACAAATCACCAATTTACGGGCGGCGGGGGACGAGGTAAGAGAGCTGTGACTGGTCAGCCGCTGCGAAACTATCTGGGGCGGCCCGTCATCGTAGGTTGCGTATGCGAACGTTTGTTGAATACAACAAACGTTTGGCGAGCCGCATTCCCCCGCAGGCGCATTCAATTGAATATATAGTCTCTGTCGGCAATCGTTCTGGAATACCACTTCTACCCACTCATTCCGCGTGCCATGCACAACGTTTGCGCACAGTCAAATGCGGAATCTTTTGTTCTCATATCGTGGACACTTGAGAGATCAAAGGTTTTACTTTGCAGCTTGCACGTGGCGGTTAAAGTTGTCAAATGTTGTGATGTGAAACTAACCCTCCCTCAGTGTTCTCCACAACGATTGCCAATAATACACACTTTGGAATTTAGGATTTTGCTAACAACACAATTACTATCTTAATTTTTATATATGTTCTTTATATTTTTTTAACAAAGGAGGTTGTTTAATGCTAGCTTAGTGACATCAATTACAAAATAAATTAGGAGAACTGCTAAAGAAATAAAGATGTACTTAAAATAAAATTATGAATTGAGTATCACGTCACATCTTCTTACAGTATAGACGGGGAATCTGAGGCACAGTTGTGCTAACAAACAAGCAAAATGAACTCTTCACTACTAAACATAAAGATAACGAATAGTTTTTCTAGGAACCTATTTTATTGCACACATTTTAAATCGTATCAGCTCGCCAACATGCGTACCCGTGTGTCACACGATGACCGCTATTTACAATCGCCGGCTTACGATCCTGCTTTAAACTCGTCACAAACAAGCATTTACATAATTTATTATTGCAAGCATTGTTCCTAATCTTTGAACTGGACATTGAATGGGCGTGAGTTTGAAATCTTCTTTGTATTAAGTGGACGTTAGAAGGATTGGATTTTGACATGCGTCCGATAAAAATACATAAGTAGTTTATTGGTGATGGTGGCTATTTAACCAACTCCCATTTTGACAGCATTACATTTTTGTGCCTTAGTAATGCAAACAAGGTCACTCATAATTCATTCATAATTTCTTTATTGCACACAAACAGTTACATAGGACAGTAAAAAACATAGAAAACGTGTACAAAGGCGAGCTTATCTCTAATAAGAGATCTCTTCCAGCAAACCAAATAGGGATGAGACAGGCGGATTGCTGAGCAGGAGTAGACCCATGTGTACAATACATATAATAATTACTTACAAATCAATAGACTACATAAACTAGTGCATACTTATATAAATAAATATGAAGTATATTATATAATATACATAAACTAATAAATACTATACATACTACCTATAATTCTATAAAGACAGGTAATGCTTCTTCACACGAAGGTCCTTAATGATAGGTTCCTATTTTGACCATTTCACATCTTGACCACTTCCCAAATTGACCTCATGACAAGTTTGGGTGTAAAATGACAGATGAAGGCATCTGCCTGTTAATCTGTCTTAAAAATTTAAAACCTCGTCCATCCAGTGTTTACATGTATGTGATGTCGCGGTGTCTGGATCCCACGATACAGATTAACCTAGTGTGGCGCCAGAAGCGATAATGTTTTCACTATTTTGAGCTGTTTTGTAATGCGTGTTAAATTGCTCTAATCAAAACATACACAGTCTCAGTAGAAGTAGTCTCACATCGGATTTTTTATGCTGGCAAATAGCGAACATAGCGAACTAAGCAAAGCAAAAACTTACTGAATTAAACTATGTACCTCTATAATGGCATTATAAGTACACACAAATGAATCTAGCTTTATTATGTCAGCACTCCTTTACTTTACTTTATACTTTCTTGCACAAATACAGAATACAGACACTTAATAATGAAAAAAAAACATGTACAAAGGCGAGCTTATCTCTAATAAGATATCTCTTCCAGCAAACCTAGGATGGACAGGATTAATTAACAAAAGATTCTACCTTTTACCTCACTCTTCTACCTTTTACATCATCTTAACATACGTTCTTATGATTGTAATTACATAAATATTTATATTTTGATCCACTATTGTCGGTTTTAGTAGAGATTTTTCGATCGTAAGGTAAAATTTTACATTTCATGTACCTGCGAAATGTCTCATTTCTCAGATTCACAAAGAAATAAACGTTACCTGGGGATTGAAAAACCTGCCGTCAAACTTATATCCAAGCCATAATCTAGGAAAGCTGCTGCACAGACGATCAATTTCATCCTAATGACGTAAACAATAAGAATGATGCAATAAATGGTGTAGTTTTAGATGACGCCGAATATACAGTGAAAATATATT
This sequence comes from Argyresthia albistria, assembly GCA_963457715.1. Classification (NCBI taxonomy): domain Eukaryota; kingdom Metazoa; phylum Arthropoda; class Insecta; order Lepidoptera; family Argyresthiidae; genus Argyresthia; species Argyresthia albistria. The sequence goes on along the minus strand of OY735271.1, from coordinate 9,296,509 downwards.
CACTGTCATTTTAGATGATTGTCTGGAAAAAAACAGAAGGGTGTATTTTAGCTTATTCAATCGATTCATAGCGGTGTTAATGTGGAGTTTCTATGTCGACTTATTTTATCGAACTTACTTCGACAAGTTCTATATTGATGTCATCAGCTGACTTGAGAAAGACAAATGGTACCAATTGAAGAATACCACTTCAATTAGGTTTTATACATATGTAATTATTATATTTAACTCTATCTGTAGAGGACAGGCTAAGAAAAAGTATACTTAATATCAAAAGTTCTTTAATATTGTAGATATTTCAGCAGAAGTATTTGTAAATCTACGGTAATAAAGAACATTCAATTTATTTGTAAATATTAAGGTATATCGCTTTCAAGAAACTCCCCTTTATACAAAAGATTGAGTTACATTTTTTTCTCTCAACGCCTATCACCCGCTCATCACTCGAATACTGAGATCATTGTTGCGTAATAACAATCTTCTTTGGAATGTGGTCCACTACTTATACTTAAGACTTTTGATCGTCTGCTGATACGCTACTGAGAGCTGTCGTAACCTAGAGAAAATTTAAGCCAAGTATATAAGTTATAGCAAATAAAATAATGAACTAGCTAAATATTTAGGTAAGCTTAGCCTAGCGCTTAGCCTTCTTCGAGATGCAATCGCTATACTGTCGCCGGAAAGCTCATGGTCTTTTTGTATAAATTAGTTAATGGCCTAATGGACTGTAATGATCTGCTGGTTGCGGTGCAGTTTTCAGTCCCTTACAATGTACCACGATACCCAATCACTAAAACGTTAGGAACAACATTAGAAAGAAAACATTGAAACAAACAAGAAACAACTATAAACTTTGACGACCTCTGTGGCGTAGCGGTTGTGCCTACCATGCGAGAGGTCCCGGGTTCGAACCCGGCTGGGGACAAAAAAAAAGCCCCCAGGTCTTGGATGTTTACATGTTTGTCGCTGTTTCTGGCTCCAACGACACAGGGTACCCTAGTATGTGCCTGTTTGTAAATGTTTATGTTTTATGTTTATGTTTATAAACTAGACTATTAATACCCTCACCGAGGAGCACAAGCTATCAAGCCATGGCATCACGCCTTTTTGCATGCGGGGTGGCATAAGCAATAGTAGTATCCACGTACAGCCGGTTGCAGACAGGGGTATGATTCTCGCGCATTCGATATACGATATCTACACCTATATCGAGTGATCTCTCAATATAGGTCTCGATATCCGTATACCGAAGGCGCGAGATTCATGCCACAGCCATTGCAAGAATGCAATATTAAGAAACGCGTTGATGTCTTTTGTATTCAGGGACACTTTAAAAGAGTTTAATATGTGTAAGTATTATATTTATTTTGCAAAAGATCTTAACTACCGACTGTTTTCAAAGGAAACATGATAATCGACGATTCGATTAATGGTCTTCTCTTGAAATTAAACTCTTTCTTTTTTCGGTGATAGGTGATACATGTTACGTACTCCGGTAACAAATAAAACGAATGGATTGAATAAAATATATATTAATACAACGGTATTATTTTCTCACACTTTGTCTGAGATAATTTTGAATTCGATTGTAATTCCATTTGTGTCATGTCAGTATTTTCATATTACATTCGAAATTCGAGAAATTCAAATGATGCAAAGTGCGCCTACATTACGTTCAGATGATTTTTAATTAGCTTTCAATTTATGTGAAATACTGGCGGAATGTGGGTTCATATTATTGTCTATTTCAGCATGTATGAAAAGTTCAACTTTTGACTTACTTGAGGTATCTATTATAGTATCCATTCTTTAAACATCTTTCCAGAATAATGTGGTCACACTCAAAAATACATGTTGTTTGCTGAAATAAAGATAGAGACTGTAGCATGTCTAAAAATATAAAAAAAATACTGCAGTAATAATAAAAATGGAAGACCTGTTGATAGCTGTGCTGACTATCTTTGTGGTACCTATTGTTTCTAAGTAACATAACAAGCTCTTAATTAGCAGTTTGCGTTATGAAAACGACAGAGACCTATGTATCTTTTGTTCGAGTGAAATATCGATTTCTTCATCCTGCGGCCAAGGCTGTGAAGTTTTAAAACAAAGCGATGGAACATTTTCCAAAAAGCTATTAGGAATTCGGTACTTAGTTTGGACCTTGAATGTTTCAATGTATGTGTGTGTGTGTGTATTATGGCGTCATAAACCATTTCCATATTTATACTTTATACTTTATTGCACAAAAACAGAATACAGACACTTAATAAAGAAAAAAAACATGTACAAAGGCGAGCTCATCTCTAATAAGAGATCTCTTCCAGCAAACCTAGGATGGACAGGATGGACAAACCTATTAAATATTTTTATCTGGATAAATGGTGTCATATTTTTTAAATAGTCGTGGGAACTTGTGAATTGTAGCGACACCTCGCTATATTTGATTTTTTTATTTATTGTATTCAGGGCCCGTTCAAGAAGAGAGGTAACGTGTGTATTTCGCAAGTGTTTCTGATGAATGGAACTTGCATATCTTCATATGTCGTAGCTCCTTAGCTGCGGCGGTGGAATAGCCCCCTGTCACGTAAAATAGAATATAGAACAGTTGGCTGCTCGTGCGCACAATAGTAACTCTGCCAACTCGTGATGCTATGCGTGCAAGAGTGGAAGAGTGGAACTTACAATGCTGAGGTTACTATCAATAATAGGGTGCATTTGAGAACAAATATTAATTGACTTTGAATTGAATTTTATTGACATACTTAGTTGACATTTATTAATTGAATAATTTGTAATTAAATTTTTATATTGCTAATTATCCTTTGTATTTCATTGTTATTTCTATTCTGCACGTGTATGACGATTTGGAAGCATTTCTGTTATGTTGTACATGTTAATTTGACAATAAATAAATAATGCTTAAATAAATAAAATAGAAAATTACTTCTAGTAATCTTACTGCAAACAAATATTCATATTCTTTATTCCTTCCCAAACCAAACAAGGGCCAGCCATACTACACAGTTCATATTCAGGTGTAGGCATGTGATAACCAACTTTAAACTTATGAACGACCATGCACTAGGAAGACTCGCTTAACTAAATTAAACCCTATTAAGATTCCAGATATCCAACACAATGGCTCCAATCTCGACCGATCTCGGAAAATCTGATGCGAAAACCGACATTGTTTATGGGACTGTCAACCTTAATGTACTACACAGTTACAATATATTTACACCTAGCTGAAATACAATATCATTGGAATGCAATACTGACCGTCATCAATCCAGGTGCACACATATTATGACCGTGTTACAGCTACGATCTAGGGCTCTTTCACACTATGCAGCACGATACTCGCGCAACTGCCGCGCTGCTGTGGCGCTGTTCAGCAGCGGCTGATTTTGATACTTGACACTTTACTGAAAACGTCTGGATCTTTTGCCGTTGTCCACAAACTCCATAAGTCTAAGTATAAAATGTTCTACATGCCAGGCACACCAAGCAAAACTCTCTTTCCATCCACATGTGATGTCTTGTGGAGGTTCGACCCGTCGTCGTCAGCGGAGCTTAGAATTTTACCTTCAACAATAATTCATTAAAATCCTGTGATTCTTAAACATGAATTATTATTATTCTGTCGAGAAATAAACGGTCAAGTGCGAGTAGGACTCGCGCACCAAGGGTTACGATCACACTTGGAGAGCGTAACATGTGTAATTAGGTTTCCACATAAAAAACTAAAGTATTATGTCATCCATGTAAACCAAATTAAATAGTTTTGTAGAAAGACAGTTTGCAGAATTCAAATTTTACTTGTGTTATAAGATGTGCTATATATGTGCCTTGCTTTGTGCCAAATTCCATAGTTATAGGCCTACGGGAAGTTTAGGTTTTGGGTCCATTGCGATTACTATGAAAATCCAAAAATTTCACAGCATAAACGGTCGTATCGTTCGATTGCATTAATCTGGAAGGTTGTTTTTTTTCACAGATTTATGCGACCACAGACCTTAACAACTGTTATAAATTTCAGCTTGATACGTCTACGCGTTCTTGATATATAGGTGGTACACACGGTCAGACAGACGGACGGGCGGACAACAAAGTGATCCCATAAGGGTTCCTTTTTTTTCCTTTTATGGATCGGAACCCTAAATAATCACAAATTACGATTTGTGTGCAAGCAAATGGATGTACTCCGACGCTCACCCTCTCGCTCCGACGACGTCTAAATGTTCTCCATTGTAAGTTTGGTCGGCCTATGTCCTTATGAGAAATACCGATTACCAAGAGTAGAAACCATCAGCAATAATACCCAGTCTTGGATGTTTACATGTTTGTGATGTCGCTGTTTCTGGCTCCCATGACACAGGGTAACCAGGGGCCAGAGCAATGTATGGCTACAGTCTATTCATGATAAGAATGCAGTGAAATTAAAAATTAAATCTGTTAACACACACTCACAGGACAGGACACAACCGTCGCGTTGGAAAGTTCACTGTGAACTTGCCTTGATTCGATTGAACGATTCGATTGGTTACGGGGCGTGGCTAGGCCGCCGGACAGTGATGACTCCACTGCATTCTTATCACGAATAGACTATAGTTTGTAATTTGTATGTAAGTTATGGGCGGCTATCGCACGTCAGTGTGAAAGCACACGTGTTCCAGATTATGTCACTCGGCCGTGCTCTAGAATATACGGTGTCCGTTCTAATAATTACTTGTCGGCTGTTATACCTGCTTCCGGACTCTGATACTTATTATGTAGGCATATGAAGGAAGAGACTCTAGCCACGACCGCTCGTGCGTGCCTTTTAGTAGGTTATTTATATGTATTCCGGGATAATAAAATATCTTGGTGATAGTGATGTGATGAGTCTGACTGAACAGAATTATAATTTATTAGTTGCCACGCAATTTGTTTTTCGCCCTGCAAAATACCGGCGACCCCCACACTAGGTTAGATCGTGAGGACCCAGGAGCACGGCATGATTCTCGCGCATTCGATATACGATATCTACACTTATATCGAGTGATTTTGTAGGGGAATCTGTCAATGTAGGTCTCGATATCCGTATATCGAAGGCGCGACAATCGACCCGCTGTTCTTAGACTAACGAATCGATAAGCTTTAGTTTTACTTACGAAAAATGGTATCTAAACTGTTTGTTAGTCAGCAAGTGGTCAGCAAACATGTCGTTTCTGCATTGTACTGAACTAGGATGAACATTCTCGATGACCATTGCGTCACGCCTACACTCACTGCCTGAAGGCCCACACTAGGGTTCAAAAGGTTATTTGAGTTAACATAATCCCACTTAGAACCGTTCATAGGACCTATTACAAAATTCTTAGCGTACGTCCTTACGCCTACATATCTATTTCCAAGTGATCTTGAGATTGGTATCACTTTTGGCGTAGAAAGGTCGGAATTCTATGCACTTAAATTTAGTAGATAATTTATTTATTTAAAGTAAATTCGTACAACATGACAGAAAAAATCCAATTCGTCGTACCTACAAAGTATCCAAACTATAAAATAGATTACATTAAACACCACATGAAATTATTAGTCAGGTCAATTACATACATTCGATTATTCAATAACATTATGTCCATTAGTCATTTGGGATAATAATTAGTTGGATCAAACTCAACGATGGTCATGATATCAACAAGTCAGCGGGATCTCATTAGAGACGTAGATGTGCCGAGCCGGCAACATTGTGGCAATATTGCCCCATAAAAAAATAGCAATATTGCCGTAAAATGGCAATATTGCTGGCTCGGCACATCTATAGACGATTGATTGGATTGCGATTATTCATTAAAACCGTGAGGATTGACGATGTGGGTCGATGATGATGATTAATGAAACCTGCTAATTAAGCTAAAACCTAAAGCTACATATTTCGAATGCCCAAAAAACTTAGCAACATCTCTGCGCAAAGTAGATAGGTATCCTAATTTAATCTTGGTAAACTACTTAACACTTTTTAGAAGGTTTTTAAATGCTCTTACCTAGTTGATATGTATTGACGTGAGTCTTGTGAATTTAATTTGTGACTAAAAAGTGCACATCAGAATAGCAGGCAATATCGTGGGATTTAGGACATCTTGCCATATTTTGAGTGTACGTGAGATATTTGTTTTAGAATGTGTCTATTGAAGTGGTTGTACGTAAATTGGATGTTTAGAAATTGCAAAATAAGATTGACTAAACTAGAAGAGTGCTAAGAACGTGAATGCTTATTAGTATGCGCTGTTGAAATAAAGCTATTATTATTTTGAATAGTAAAATAATAGTTTTTTCTTTCTGCCCCGCAGATACGAAACTAGTGTAGTCTATAAAGTAGCATCTATACTCAGTGTCAGAAAATTGTTTGTATACCAATGTCTCAGAAGATATCATCAACTCGTGGTCCCCCTACTAGTCATTAAAAACGATAAAAACGATAGAACAAAGAAAATCCCACTGCCTCATGTTAGAAGTGAATTTGCACAAAGACAATATTCTTATATTTCGGTTCGTATTTACAACTTGTTACAAAAACAGACTATAAATTTAAACATTAGTACCCTAAGAAACTATGAATTTAAAAAGCTACTGATAGTATGGCTAAATAGTTTAGACTATACAACATTAGAGAGTATTCTGTAATCTATTGATTATAGAATACTCTCTAGTGTGAGTTATAGTTATTTAGTTATTTTTGTTTCTAAATTATGCCCCAACTTTGCCTTTGTACAATGTTCCTACATAGCTATAAGCAATAAACTATGTTCCGTATGGCCTCTAGCTCCTGACACACAGCTCGCCCTAGTTTGGGAGTTAAAGCCACAATTATAATTAGGAAATAAGATACAATACAATAAATATATTTCATATATTTCATATTTATATTTCTCAAAATTTATAATTTTATTCAAAATACTGTAAAAGTTATCAACATCAAATTTTGTCAAATTGGCTGTGTAGACGTTTCTGGTTGTGTGTGATCGATCAATTAAAGTTGTGTGTGAATACTGTGCTGTGGTATGAATTATGATAGAGAAGATCTATTGGAGCATCTTGAGTGATCCTGATCACTTACCTATATCTGATGTTAAGGGCGGGCCCTAGGCAATCAGAACTTAGAATTTCATCCTTAACCTATTTTTCGAGGAAATCAACTAAAAAAATAAAAGAAAGGTTAGCCAAGTGGCTAAGCTAAGCAAGTCTAACTGAGGAACATAATGTGCAATTTATAATGATTAGTTAAATAACAAAAACACAATTTCAGATGCGGTGCGAAATTGTAAAATAAAACATTGTATTAGACAGATTTTCTGGCAACTTCAGGAGACTCTTCTATCGAGCAAAATTAATAAAATTACGTTTATGGGAAAGCAAAGTCACGCTGACACTCGTGATAAACAAGCTAGTGAAAAAACGTAAAGCAATAATACTCATCATTCGAGCGATTTGTGTTTTGCTAAAGGCTGTTTTTGCCAAGGGCGCCGTCATACCTGTAGACACGACTTTCATTCATCTGGGTGGTTCCTGTGAACTCCTGTGCAACCTGCGGCCATTGTCTCCCTGCTATCCTATGACAAGGCCCTCACAAGGCAGGTGGTCTGCCGATCTTTGGTTTCCTCTTGATCTCAACATCAGAAAACTTTTTTAAACCTTCATATAAGATATTCGTAACTTGATTTTTCTAAATCGACCTGCAGATCTAAATGGAACTATTTAGGCCATTAGATATCTTAATTATGCCAGATGATAAATTAAATTCGATTTATCGGAAGAGAGGTCATCGCTCAATGATGATACCATACCAATTTTATTGTGTCATTTTAAACTGAATAATAATAAATAACATTAATATTAACACATAATTGCTCCCGAACAAAGGCTGACTGCAGCTTAGTACTACTAGTACAACCTAACCTAACTTAAATACGTAAGTAAGTATATTGGTATATAATAATAGCCTGTATACGAGCGAACAAAAAGTCCAACTTAATCTATTCTTATCTGAAACACTCTCGACTCGGAGGTTTAGGTTTTTTTCGGTAGGCGTACTTACCAATATTATTTCCCGTTATATCAACATTAATCTTACTACGCAAAGTAAAATATTACTTAATACCTATGTACTATTTATACAGGGTGACATTTAATTAGCTGACAATATTTTGGGAAATGATAGTACCCATCATTATGAAGAACTTGCCCCATGGAACAAATGGTCGCAAACGAAAATTTTTTTTGGATCTCCCTTAGTAAGTTGAAATCAGCTGATCGGGGCAATGTACTGGGGGACGAATATTTTTTTCATTTGCGACAATATTTTTCTTGGGGAAAGTTGTTCACAGTGATGGGTACTATCATTCCCCAAAATATGGTCAGCTAATTAAATGTCAACCTGTATATACCTTCTAAATAATTATTTTAATATAATGTACTAGGATGTACTTAAGATCCACCCTAATATTTCTGAAAATATCTAATTTAGGTAGTTTAAAAGCAAATATAAGTATCTACTCATAAGATAGGGCGTATTTAAGATTAATTGCAGGTACTTATCACCTCGCTGTGAGTGAGCTGACTCTTTGATAGAGATCTTTTGATTGGATGGGCAATTTGAGCTGCGATTTTAATGAAATGATCTACTTAGCTACATAATCCATCATCTTATCTGACTCGGTGAATGTATTCGTCGGATCAGACTTATGTTTTACGTTCACTAAAGGTAAATACAATAGGGGCAACCGTAATAGTTACCTACTGTTTAAAGGCCCATTAAGTAACATAGCTCAAACATTTGAGTAGCGTTTAACCGTGTGTTAGTCTAGTACCTATTGTGCATTCCAATGTGCGATGATGACGTCAGCTTACTCACACTGATTCAGCCAATCTGGCAATGTAACACCGGAGGCCAATTCTCGTCTCTATGGAAAATTTGTCAAATTCGAAAAACGGAAGGTCCTTCGTCATTTAATAGGCGAAGGACCAATCGCGAAGGACCTTCGCCTATTTGAATGCAACCTCCTTTGTGGAATACGCATCGAGAGTCGGTCTCCTGTATTACACTTTACACTTTATTGCACAGAAAACAATACAGACACTTAATATTAGAGAAAACATGTACAAAGGCGAGCTTATCTCTAATAAGAGATCTCTTCCAGCAAACCTAGGATGGAGAGGATAATTTAATAAAAGGTAGACCTACATAAGTGCACAACGATAAATATTAAAATAATAGACTACTTACTAATAAATACATAAATACAGATAAAAACAAAATATAATATATAAATAGATACTAAGGTAATTGTATTAATGCGCGAGTTGGGTGCAGTTTTGATATCACTTCGCTCACGCACGATCGGATTTTGTTGTAGATACAGCTCTGCATTTAACTAGCTCGCGGACTGTAGCACTCTTTACAAAGTTCCCTGATCATTGATGATCTTGATCCACTATTACTTTAAATACCTATCTACCTATTTAACAAAAAAATCGGCTAAGTGCGAGTCGGACTCTCACACGGAGGGTTCCGCCCCAATCGTACCAAAAAAGTAAAAAAATACGTTTCTTGTATGGGGACACCTTTATATTTTTCAATATTTTGTGTATTTCAGTATTTGTTGGTGGAGCGGCAACAGATATAGGTACCATTCTGTGAAAATTTCAACTTTCTAGCTATTGTGGTTCGTGCTGAAGGGCCCTCTGGCGGATAGACGGACAGCGAAGGCTTACTAATAGGGTCCCCTTTGGCACCCTTCGGGTACGGAACCCTTAGAATAAGGTAGGTATACAGCATACAGTATTACTCAGAATATAACCTGACCTTGGAAGATATTGATAAAACCATGGAGGGAGCTTCATCATAACTTCATCGGCTAGCACGACACTTTGAAGCATATCAAGAAGCAAAGAACAATCCTATGAGATTCTCGCCCTTAAATCAGTAGATAAGGTGACAACCTTAAATTTCAAAATAGTTTCGTGCAACTCAGGGTAAGTAGAGTATTCTAAAAGGGCTTCATATCATTCACTAAGACAGAACGTACTCATCTATTTTATTCCATTCTTCTATAAGTTGAAGTGCCTGCACGTGGCGCACATGCGCGGGGCCTTTGTGTGCGTGTCCCCTTCTCCCACTCTAAACGTACTCATCATAATGTTATACTTTACTGTACTGTAGGTACCCACATACTTACTTCAAAGCTCCTTAGTTTTATAATATTATTATAGTGAGGGCGATTTGGAAGGAAAATGCACTAAACTAAAAAGACAACTAAAGCCTCTAAACGTCATATTAGTTGTTGATATAATTAGTTAATTATCCTTCCAAATAGCCCCCAGTATCTGTGGTTTTATCAAGATCATCCAATATCTTCCGCAGGTCAGCGGACTTACGAATAAGTACCTACATAGTGGTTGCATATTACCAAGGAGCAAATACGTTACGTCAGTACCCGTAGAAGAAATCTAGCCTAATGCCGCTCAACTATACGCAAGATGAAATTAGACCAAAACAAACCCATCAAGCGAGCGTAAACCAAAATGCAGGCAATTAGATACTGCCCGCGTCTGCGGTCGTTCGTGAAACTGTAGCATCGTGCCACCGCGGCGTTTCCGCGTAATCTGCAACACTTTAAAATGTGTTCAAGTGGCGACATTTACATTCCTAATTGCCTCAAGTTTTGTTGTGGCCTCTCCATTTCTATTTCCCCCGCGCCCCAGAATGGGGAGGGGCGGGAAGAGGGCAGAGGTGGGATGGCAGCAGAAAGAGGGCCGGACCAGCCAAGTGGGGGATGCACAGAAATATTGATGAATTAACCAGTTGGTTTGCTCCCCCGTGTTTGCCTGACGACATGAAGTCGGAATGGGGTTTGATGGAGGTGAGATGTCCTGTGGCCTATCCATTGAAAATGTTTCAACCCCCGAAGAAAAATAAGGGTGGTATACCAATATGAAGGTGTGTCCGCCGCAGCACCCTAGAGCTCAAATGATTGGAAAGATTTTATTGAAGATTTGGCTGCCATGACCTTTTTGCCAGAATTGGTATTTACGTCGCTTATGGTTAAACCCTGGTTAAATCCAACACTAGTACAGGCAAAAAGGCAAGACCTGACCTGAGAATTGCAATTGGTTGCTTGACATGAGTACACTATACTTTCAATTGAAACGTCATGTTACTTCGATTAATTATTACATCGATCAAACTAAGCCCATTTCCTCAGGTCTCACCTCCTGTATTATAATGGGTAAACTACACCATTCACAAAATAAAAGGCCTGTTTTGACAGTTCACGCCTATGAAGTTTTAACCCCTAACGCGTAGGTAATAGAAGCGGTTTTCCTAGGTGCAACTTGTACGCAACAGTTGGCTGTATTACCTTCGCATTAGGGGTTAAAACGTCATGGGCGTGAACTGTCAAAACGGGCCTTTTATTTTGTGAAGACTTTAATGGAACAAAAAAAGTAAACGAAGAAAATTATCACAATAAAAAATTTATTCTCTATAATCATAACATCGGACTGTAGAGTGAAACGACTGTACATTACAATATGTATAATTAATAAGTATATAGGCTATACATGGCAACTGCCATATAACTGGAAACCTGAGTTCAAAACGCCAAAATTTATATACCAGCTAATGTCTAACTCAAATAACCACAAATAATTTTAATTACAATAAAAATGTTAGCAGAATAAAATATGCGAAAAGGATGTAGCCCAGTTATTGTTTATCTTTACCGTTAAATATTTTGAATGCTTAACGATGAATATAAACAAGTATTACAAATCCACCAAGATATCTGTGAATTTAGCAAGTTTAAAACAATTTATTTATGTGATGCTGTTACCTTTTTTTTTTGTTTTTCGTAATTCATACAACTTAAATGAGCACATGCAGCAATGACAGTGAAAATATAAAAAAACACAAACAAAAATCAACAAAACTTAGCATTCCAAATATGTAAGAATGAGATTATCCATATTTCCTTCAGCTTTTCTATATTAACCTATTCTCAGGCTATGTTCTCATTGATCAGCCAGTGAGAACATATCCGACGACTGTTTGGCCTGCTCCCACATCGCTAGTTAGGGGCGAGTCTATATTTTTAACGCGATTCCTAGCGTTATTATTCTTTTCACAGATACCTTGGTGGCGGTTTGTTGGGCTCGTGCAGGCGTTTGGAAGTCAGGTATCACAATAATGACTTAAACAACACACCAGTTGCATTGTCTTTTACATGAAGTCGTCGAAGTCAGCGCCGTCATCGTAGTTCGAGTAGTTGGTGAGATGATCCTGGAATAAGAAGGAAATAAATAAATAAATAAATAGTAGCCCAATAAAGTTCTCAACGAGGGGCCCGGGCCTTAACTCGGATATGAGTAAGCTGGAGGTGTGTCAGGCTAGACGCCAACACGACTGTCAGAAGTTATAAACTTATCAAGCTATCCTATTATGGCCTTTGACACAGCTTTATAATAATAAATAATATCTTTATTCCGGAATATACATTCCATATCACACACACAAAGGGTTTTCGCACACGGGTCGTAGGCGTAGTAGTCTCGTGCGCGTATCGTAATTACGCTACGCGCACGAGGCGCGGTGTTCCTACAAACGAATCGTCGCGTAGACGTATCGTTTTGTAATATCTCAGTTGAAATCATGGCGTCAAGCGTACCAGATGTGTTTGGGGAATTTATTGATGACTTTACCTTCTCTTCAGACAAAGAGGATTTCTTGTTATTTGATTTCGTTAGAAGTAGAAAGCGACGTGCTCATCGGATCCATCCATACATCGCAAATAATTCAAAGAAAAGATTGTTTGTTGCTGCACGTGAACTGTCAGAAAATGATAATAAATTCCGCAGTTTCGATTAGGCTCACAAATTCTACAAAAGTTAAGTATTCATTATAAAATACATTTTTTTGTCGCTTCCTTTTACGCCAGTACGCTACGACTATCGTAATGACGCTGAACACCTCATACGATACGCTGCAACACCGCCTCGTGTGCGGACTTGTTTGAGCATGTTCCTGCTCGTATTGCTCTCGTACTACGCGCGTCCTACGATACGCTTACGATACGACGCCATGTGCGAAGGGGCAAAATCTACACAAAATATAAACAGTTTCAAAAATATAAAATATGAAAGAAGCCTTCCACTGAGAAAGAGCATTTTTGTATGCAGCAGCCCGGTCAGCTCATTACCCTTTTTTGGTGGAAAGCCGGCATAAGACAACTACCACAGAATAGCGATAGTAGCCGGGACCTACAGCTATAGCCGTCCAACGATAAATTAACCCGTACGGGATAGTGGGCACGCGCTTAACTTCAAGAGAGAGGCCTCGGCCAGAGGGAATGCGCGGTGCCTTGGGCCCAGGGAGCACTTATCCAGTGGAGAGCGCATAGACAAATTTTCCTTTGAAACACAACTCACCAATTTACGGGCGGCGGGGGACGAGGTAAGAGAGCTGTGATTGGTCAGCCGCTGCGATACTGTCTACTAACGGCCCGTCATCGTACATAGGTTGCGTATGCGAACGTTTGCTGAATACAACAAACGTTTGGCGAGCCGCATTCCCCCGCAGGCGCAGTCAATTGGATATATAGTCTCGGCTTGGGCCGGCGGCGGCGCCGTATTTTAACCATACCCGCCTCGTCACTTCAGTCAGCATGGACGCAAGCGGCGGTCGCCAGAGTCGAGCGGAAACGAGATACTGGGACAGATATGTTTAATTTTGCTGACACTCACGTTATCGCCCTCCATTTTTAACTTGGCCTTGCCCTTGCCCTTGGTCGGTTTCTTCGCCTTGTCGTTCTTCTCGGCCTTCTGTTTCTCGATGTAAAGGTTGTCCACGGTCATCTTTACACGCTTGATGTCCGCTGACGCCACTGCGGAAGAACATTTACATACAGGCACATACATTGCTTCTGGCCCCACACTAGGATACCCTGTGGGAACTTTTTTCGGCTGGGAAGTTAGGAAAAGAGCTCGTTTTTTCTACTTCCGTGCCAGCCGGGTAGTTTAAAAATTTTCCCATAGATGGGCTTGGTATAATTTTATAATTTGTTGCACAACAAAGATAAAGTACAGAGCTGTTCTATCGCTCTGTCACTGTGTGCGTCAGGGTCGGCCAGTCGGCGCGGCGTGCCGAGTCTTCATTACGCGAGTAAAAACCTAAGCAAGAGTAGGGTAATGTAAATGCATAAGATATATTTATCGACAACTTGTTTGTCTATCTCTAAACTAAACGGCTACCCGCGGATTACATAACATTGTACGTGAGCCAATAAACGTTTGTGGGTATGTGTTTCATAATTAATCAATATCGTAAGAATAAATTACTAACTAAACAAACGTGCCTACATTGATATAGCAGGCATGTCCTATCTTAACTCTAACGTAATCATAGATGTACTAATGCAATATAAAAACATGCAACATTGCCGATGGCAAGATTGTTGGTTGATATCTAATTACACCCAAAGCGAATAGCTGATTTGAGAATGGACAAGGACCAAAGGAGACCTTGCCTTCAACACTTCTATATATATATCTAGTGCATTGGACATAATTACGGTGCTAACGCGAACATAACACTACAACGACTCTGGGAACAAAAGATCAGGATAGGAAGATAGAAAGAAAATGAATTAATCAATTAATCAAACTGGACCAATATGGGCAAAAAAAATTACACTCAAGGCACACCTCGGACACTCCATAGAACGCTCGTAAAATAATAACCTATTACTACTACAAGATCAAATGATGTTTGTATACGTGCAAATGTGTGCGTAAATATTGCTAGGGCTGGTAGCGCGGCAAATGCAGCGATTTTCGTCGGGCGAACCGAAAGACGATGGCGGCGGCGCGACCCGAACACAAGCGTTTGCATTATTATGAAGTGACTTTGTAGAGGCGCTGCCGTTTCCGAATAACTGTCTAAAAGTGGGCACAGTGCCTTTGCCACCTCTTATGGGAAAAGGCGTGAAGCTATGTTATGTTGTTGTTACCTACTATTACTTATTCTGCAGTAGGTAAGTACACTTGGCGTGAACTGTAGGTAGGTACCTACCTATGTAAAAACATCGTTAGGATTGTACAATATTCGAATTTTATGTTAAGTAGGTACCTAGTCTCTGAGAGATTCAAAACAACCAAACCACTACAGGGTTCGAGCGAGACCCGGCCGAAGCTCGCTGTATGTGGACCCAGCTAATGGCGCGCCGTCGCCGCGACAAAGTTAGTGCGTGCGTACCTGGGTCAATAAACTTAACCCACACTTTTCTGACAACGCACGCACTCCCTCTGAAAGTTCTTCGAGGACTAGCAGCTCAACGGCACTATCAAAGGACACCATACCGCGCCATGCGAGCAAAAAAAAACACAAACGAAGATCTTCGAGAACGTAATCAAGTTCCCCGTAGTGCCTGCTAGCTTAGATACTATTGTTATATTCGTCAAATGTGTAAGTAAATTTAACTATTTAGCGTAGTTTAATAATAAATGGTCGGGGACAGCAAAGTGTGGGTAAAATAGTTGATTGACCCACCTACTACCTACTTTTCAACTCGAAGTGCTTCGTTCGCGTTGTTGAATCGCACCAACAACGGATAGCACGAAATGAATACCTATAATAAATGTATTTAATTGATAATTATGTATTACGGAAGGTTTAGTACTAAGTATTTTAGAAAATAAAATATGAAAGAGAACCTTTAGAGAACCTCTCCTTTTTTGAAGTCGGTTAAAAATAAAATATTACGACACTGACTTATTATCAATTATCGTAGTCAGTAGCTAGTAATTACTACAAACATATAACTCTGTCTCTGTCTCGCACAAAGTCTGTCCTTGTGAGAGAGCGAGACACACACAGCAAACGCTGACCAAGTTACATTCCGGGAGTTAAGGTATTAGAATTTTTATTCCTCAAAAGAACAACAATAGAGTTGCTGTTGCTTACCTTCTTTCATCAGTCGGGAACTGAAAGAATCTCCTGTCTTTGCTGTTTCTAGTTGACGACAGACACCCAAATAATGCACAAAACTTCACCATTGCCGGTTATTATTCACCGTATACGCGCGGTCACTCGTCAGGCGTTCAGCCGCGTCTATTGAACTTTCAACCAGTCCCTAGACGCCAGGGGTGGGGTGCGGTATCTGAATCAGCGCGGGGAAGGGAGTGGCCGTTCTGTACGGAGTACTATTATCTCTTCTGTGCTCAAGGTCTAAAATAATGCAAAACAAGCTCGAAGCCACTCTAGAAAAATATGGGGTGACGAGCAGAGGGACCACAACAAGAACTGGTGGGTATCAGCCAGGAGCGAGATGTGTGGAAGAGGGGAAGAAAGGCTTTTGTCCAGCAGTGGGATGATAAAGGCTAGAAATTATAACATGCACAAAATGAAACTCGCACAAAGAGCCTTGGAGCGTGCTATGTTAGGCATCAAACTTCAGGATCGTATTCGAAACAGAAATAAGACGTCGCACTAAGGTCGCCGACGTCGGCAAGCGAATCACGAGACTGAAGGGGGGGTGGGCAGGACACTTGGCACGGAAGGATGACGGAAGGTGGACCAAAGCGGTAACGGAGTGGCTACACAGAACAGCAAAACGCCAAGTAGGCAGACCACCAGCCAGATGGACGGATGACATCACCGCCATAGTCGGCAGGCAGTGGATGCGGGAGGCACAGGACCGGAGCGGAGGGCGTGGTAGAGAAGAAGCCTATACCCAGCAGTGGGTAGGTGTGGGCTGATTGATTGATTGATTGATTGATTGATTGATTGATTGATTTTGATTATCTTACTTGTGGAAAGTAGCCCTAAAATGGTGCCCAAAGGGGAAACTGAAGGAAGGGCGCCCCAAAACAACGTGACGACGTTCAACGGTGAAAGAGGCCGCCATTGTGAGCTCAGATTGTACGGAGCTAAAGCAGATGGCCAAGTTCGGAACAAATGGAAGTCTGCAGTGAGCCCTATAGGTATACCCTGCTGAGGTGTGACAGGATGAGATGATGATGTTTGACTTACTTGTACTTTGTACAAGGATACTCCGCACCAGGTCATCAACAAACTCGGGGAACTCATCACGG
Organism: Argyresthia albistria; assembly: GCA_963457715.1. Lineage (NCBI taxonomy): Eukaryota > Metazoa > Arthropoda > Insecta > Lepidoptera > Argyresthiidae > Argyresthia > Argyresthia albistria. Next base: position 9,279,379 of record OY735271.1, on the reverse strand, counting down.
GTCTTGTAGAATGTGATCTTCTTTGTGAGCATCTCAACAAACTCTGTGAACTCCTCCTTGCTTGTCGGGTGGAAGCTGTCCAGTTTGCCGCCGGCTCCGTCGGTTATGCCTGCAAATTACAAACAAATACTCTAAGCATTGAATCACTGCCTAAAAGTGGGCACAGTTGTGCCTCTGCCAACCCGTATGGGAAATGGCGTGACACTATGTTATGTTATGATATTTTAGCAAGAGGAATTTACTTTCTTAATCATTGTGGTCTCGCAACTTAGATAAATGCCAATGTCACGTGTTTTGTAGATTTCACTGTATTTGGACTGGACTCTTTCGAGGACCTGGAAATGTTGATTTGTTTCTCGTTAGCACTACCCGGGGAGGACGCGAGGGGCTGTAGGTTCCAAGTATTTCCTTTTCGCAAGAGGTGTCAGGACTGCCTGACTGTCCTTAATAGGGCAGCTTCAACCTCTGACAGTTGGGTTGGCCACTGCTGCTGGCCACCGCATGAGTTGTCGGATTGTAAGGCGTCAGTCGCGAAACGCGAAATGCTTAATTTTGAATATAGATTCTAATAGAGAAATATCATTGTTTGTTGCTTCTGATTTTGATGCATGTGCGCTTGCTAGCCAACTCTTTAGTTTGTTAGTACAAAACAAATGACAGCTTAGTCCTGTCAGGCATTAGCGGTCTTTCTCTGAGTTTCTAAAATTCTGTCTGTAGAAGTTCTTTAGTAACAACTATTGAGTCATCATCAAAATTCTAAATATAACCTGTATGTAGATACACCCAACCTAAGCTTGCAGCCTTGGTGGCTTCTATGTTCAACCCCTCCAAGTAGTTTTTGGTATTAAAATTCAAATATGAACACTAACCAAATGTCTCCAAAGCGAGGCGAAGGTCAGACTCCTCCTGCAGCTTCTGTCTCCGGAGTTTCTCAGCGAGTCTCTCCTCCGGTGTCATGTTTTCAGCTGCTTGCTCTTCTCGCTTCTCACGTTCCAGACGCTGTAAGAGAAAATATAGTAAGTTCATAAAGGCAAACTCTAGTGATCAGCATTAAGGATATGGAAGACTTGAGTGGATTTTTGACATTCTTCATCATTTTTGAATCCACTGCTCATCATATGCCTCCCCATTAGAATTTTATATTGTTTTAATTTGGTTGTAATTATTCTGATCAATTTGTGTGGTTCTTCATCTTGATATTAATAGGATAAGGAAAAAGACTACTTCTTTTATTTTTCATCAGTTGTATTGCAGTGCCTATACCTGGCTCACTAGTCACTTGAGTAGGGCCTTTGTGCATGCAAAAAACCTAGCAAACATTAACTGACTGGGTTTTTTCAAGGTCAGGCTTCCATAATGAAAGCTCTTATCATGTCTATACTGATACAATAGTAGTTTTGTCTCAAACATTATCTCAAACCTAGCCACTAGCTTTAGTGACTTGACTACCAGCAAAATGAGAATAGGAGAATATCATTCAACTAGACACCTACCTTCTAGGAATATGAAACCAAATTATTTACAAGACACTTGTGAGCTCAGTATTTGTTATGTCGAGTACCTTAGAGGTAGACAATATAGCGAGTCCACTTTTTGAGAATTTAATTTCTGTACCTAGAGTCTACCTCTAGTGGACTTACTATTGTCTACCTCTAGTGGACTTACTATTGTCTACCTCTAAGGTAGGTACAGTCATTTCTTCAAGGCTTTGATTACCTACTCATCTAAATTAGACATCTGTATGGTAAATAGGGTTCCTCATCTAAATTAGACATCTGTATGGTAAATAGGGTTCCACTGAACCTCACAATCAAAACTCACAAATAAACGTAGCCTGTCTTGAATACAGAGGTAAACCTCAGGGGATTTTCATTAGAACTTGAACATATGCTCAGTAGAGTTTATGCTTATGAGTTGTTCACCTCTTTTTCTGCAATTTTGTCTGCGGTCTTCTTCTTCGGTTTCACTGATACTGGCGCCACTTCTTTCTTCTCTTCATCTTTCCTTTTCCTCCTCCTCATCCTCCCAACTTTCCTGCAAGACAGGTCTGACGTCAACGCTACGTGGGCAACATTGAGGTTATGTCGAGTACTCGCGCAATTATCAAGGCCAAAACTCGAGGTTTAGCGGTAAGAAATGCTATTTGGCAGCTGTTATTTTACCTTCACGTCATCGTCTTCGTCCTCGCCCTCCCATTTACTGCCAGTTGTCAACGTGGTAGGCAGTTTGAGCTCGAAATTATCAGCATCTAGAAAACAATTTTCGCAAATCACTTGACATGCTCGCGCATTTTGTAATCAATAGCGCAGTTTACAGTTTACGAGCAAACTTACCCCACGCTTCATCCATGATTGCGGGAGTTATTTATCACCAATATAATTTAGACACAGTTTCACGTGAAGATGAAAATTCACACGGCAAGAGTGACTGCGCGAATATGGTTTTTTATCACGAGATGTCTCCAGGGTCGACAGAGAATTTTTTAACGAGAAATTCCTCAAACGAATTTCGTCAAACAAGTGAGCCTTTTATACAATGATCGACAAGGGATTGAAAAACGATCGACAACTGGCATGATTTTGGTGAAATTCCAACGAAAACAACATCTAAATTCGATACGAGAAAATTGAACTCCATCGCAGAAACAATTTACGATTCACTGAAATTTTAAACATGGCCGCCACAGTCAGCTAGTGCTGTAATCGCACAGGATTTTACCGGTTTTCCATTTATCTAAATCATCAAACTGGCAACATTGACACAGCTCTGCCTGGTCTGTGTCATAATTTACAAAATAATAATATAATAATAATAGTCACACAAATTAATTATTAGTATGGCGGGAATTTAGAATGGAGAAAAAAAACAAAACAAAATGAAAACAAGACAGACAATAAGTATGTTGTAACCTTACGTATTTAGTTATTTTAGATGTTGTAGTGATGTGGTAGTTTTTTCTCCAAATAAATAAATAAAATAAAAATAGATGGGACAGACAATGTAATACGGAAACACTTCGGAAACATGGATTGTTTAGGTACTTAGTCCGCATGTTTTTTTAACTCTCTTTTTACGAATGACTGAAAATCCTTCATTTCAGTGTTACAAAAATTTTATGTACCTTTAGGGTGAGTCGCCTTTTTATAGTGTCTTAGTATATATGTTCAGTTAGCTAGACTTACTATTACCACCATATTTAGTAATCTGTGCTATTACGTCTATACTAGTTAAACTTTATAGGTATTTTTTTACTTATTTATTTATTATTTGGGAAGTATCTATAATCATATGAGAGTATACCGATTGCAAAATATGATTGGACTTAACTACCTACTTTAAACTTTTTAGTAAGGATTCTCATTAGTAAATGGCCTTAGCTTTTTATTGAATTATTATATTAACCCTTCTGCATGTTCTCCTGGCCGGAAAAGAAAAGTATTTGACATTAAAATTAGGGGAAGTTATGCTTTCTTGCTTAGGTACGCGTCTTGGTGTCACCTGTCATGCACCCTATGGGGAGTGTCTTACTGCTAGAAAAGGGGTTAACAGCACTTCCTTTTGTTGTTTACCTCGATATGTATTTATATCAGTAATTTGGATAGACCCGGCGATTGGAAGATGAGGTTTGGTAAACGTTTATTCTTATTTGGCATAATATCTAAGCACATATAAAGTGAAATATATATACATATGCGAATATATAAAAATACGATATAAATACACGAATTTGTATTATTTTAATCTCGCACAACGTCCTGTTTGGACGATGATTGCTGTCACGTTTACTAGGACGAATTTATTTAAAGATATCTAAGGAAGAAAAGCCACTCAGAAAGCGACAGCACCCCCACTCCCTCCCCGCAAAGGGAGGGCGAACGATCATCGAGGGCTGAAGACCTACGGTCTTCGCCCGCCTCACGCTCAGGGCGCCGCGCCACGTCTCATCAACGTGACTTGACCGGTCTCACATGTTGTGAAGATCTCGGGAAGAGCTTACTATAGAAATGATCCTATGAAGTAAGGTCTTGCCGTTTGAGAGCAACGCCGCGGTAGTCATGCGCGCTGAAAAAATCTTAGCAGCGCGAGTCAGGAGTCGGATAGTGACATCTGTTGGTTGTGCAGCAGAGTTAAGGGTGACGTCATGATAACGTAACATCATCAAATCAACGTGGTCGTTTATTATGTACCTTTATTTTGTTTCTGGCACGCACATGGAAGGCACATGGCAATAAGTTTGTTAGGAATGAAATTGTTTATCAAATCTGACCACAAATTCATTCTAACTAAATCGATGAACTACCTAATGAATAAGAATTGACCTTTGTTGATAAAAAATTGTAGTCATCATCATAATTATATCATCAGAAATTAATTAGACATACATACTTATTTCCACTTACTATTATTGTTCTGCATTGTAAGTTTTTTCGGCCTTTATTAATATAATAATAATAAAGTTTTTATTCCAGAAACACAGAATTTGCATTTCCCTATAGGTACTTAAAAGTATAAAACATTAAAAACTAGAAACATAACATAAACATTTAAAGAGAAGTAAAATAAAATAAGTAACAATTCAAGGAACTAGTTTCTTAAAAATATTTTTAAATTGGTTGAAGAGAAACCCTGGTATACAGAACAGGAACCTGCGTAAACATTGTATAATCCGATTAACAGTCTAAATGCTTTGAACTAGTTCTCAAATTCAAATCATTTTTGTATTACGTTTGTATGGGAAATTCACGCGGTCGCAGCCCCCTTAAATTTAACTAACCTATGTCCTTATGAGAGTAGTATACCAATAAGTTAAGCATGCGCATTGCACATGCTTAATCTAACATCCCGTTCAAGGACTACCAGTACAGGGTCTACAGGTCTACAGCTCTCTGTAACACCAACACCACTTACTTCCTTAGTATGTCTTTGAGAACTTTTAATACAATACGGTATTGGACAACATTAAAAATATTCGACAAAATGTGGTAATCCTATCAGGTTGTAGCGTAGAAATGTATGTTTCATTGTATTTTAGAGTAAAATATGTTTATTTTTTGCGGATACCAGGAATTAAAATGTATAAACTACTTTGAGTAATGAGGTTACCTTATCGAAATATAATCTGTGACGAAAACATGACGAAAACGCTCGGTCTGACGTTTCTCTCTGGTGACGTCACACGCTCGTTTCTGACATCTGGCTTAACTGAAGCGGGCGTTCACTCACGAGCATGTGACGTCACCCGAGTCATGTATCGGGCGCCATTAATAATTGAAACAAAAAGTAAACTTTAGAAAAAACCGACTTCCACAAACCCTATTTGATTAGATTGAGTTTAATACAAACTGTAACCCCTTACCCCCCCCCCCCTTGGGGAATTAATTTTGTCAAATCCCATCACAGTGCTACCCCACGCTACTAAGGAACCTCTGTACAAAGTTTCATGGCTCTAGGTCCACCGGCTTAGGCTATGCGTTGCCTGCCCGCCAGCCACGCATTGTATTTGTACCTAGTATTGAGCAGATCTGGTGGCCATATGTGGTCTTCATGAGCAGTTCCGCATCACAATATTATGGTTACCATGTGCATTTGCACGAGTTATTATGAAAAACACAAAAATCACTATAGGTCTGCCTATAATATTTGAAGAGTTCCCTCGATTTCTCCAGGATCCCATCATCAGATCCTGACCTGGTGTCAATGGGACCAATGGGAAGGTAAACCCTTTCAAACAAAAAAATAATTTTCCAAATCGGTCCATCCGTCTAGGCGCTATCGGGGAACATACATAAAAAAAAAAAAAAAAACAAATATCCGGACGAATTGTAAACCTCCTCCTTTGGGAAGTCGGTTAAAAATATCCGGACGAATTGTAAACCTCCTCCTTTGGGAAGTCGGTTAAAAATACAGCGTTTTTGGCGCTTTTTTTTCAAATCCAACTATATTATTAATTGTTATTGAAACTACAGAAGATATCCCGGAAATATTAATGAAGTGCGCTTGAAAAGTAATAACATTTTTTTAAAACTACTTCCAAAATGAGGCCAATCCCGGTGGTACATCATCTCATAATTACACACTATATTTTATTATTGGACAGTGGCGCCATCGATGACGACGGTGGTCAACCTGCTACCTACACCTACAGCCTACACCCAACCGATCATCGTCTCAAAGCATCTCATTCATGCATGCCACGACGCTGCAACGGTATTTTTTTTCTAAAAGTTTGCATTACTCTGCACAGATGGCGTTGCTCCGGGTCCTTTATTATAAATACATGGTGTAAATTAATTAACGCAAAATGAGAAACTACTATGTTAGGGACATCATTTTGAGCAACTTACATTAAGAAACCGATTTGATCAGAGCAACTTTATTTTTCACTTACCAGTACATTTTGGCCTGAGTGGGTCAGCTGATTTGTATGGAGAAGTGAAAAATAAAGTTGCTCTGATCAAATCGGTTTCATAATGAAAGTTGCTCAGAATGATGTCCCTAACAAAGTAGTTTCTCATTTTGCGTTAATTCATTTACACCTTGTAAGTATAGGTAAGTAACTAAGTAAGTAAGTAAGTAAGTAAGTAAGAGTACATAAGTTGGGTATTTTAAATAAGATTTATGAATGAAATTTATGTATTTTATGCTATACATAATGCATATTTATTTCAAAGTTCAAATTAATCTAAATGTTAGGTTTGGTACAGAACTACAGATACAGTTAATTAGATAAAGATCAAACAATTAGATAATGACCCACCCTAACGTTACATGTAAGGCTGGATTCACACGGCATAGTCCTGCACGTTTTTTTGCAGTATACGTCTTAACGGATAAACAGTGGCCTTGGTTCACACGGCATTGTCCTGCACGTTTTTTTGCAGTATACGTCGTGTGAACCTAGGCCACTGTTTATCCGTTAAGAAAGATACTGCAAAAAAACGTGCAGGACTATGCCGTGTGAACGACGCCTGAGTCATTGCATGTAAGTACATAGTTTATTTAACGCATGACAGTTTTCCCTCCACGTCGTCGTTGGCGCGAACAGCCGACGTCAATGAACGGTACACAGATTCATCACGAAAGCGACGACGACGGTGGTGGAATAGGACCTTTAAAACTGCACAAAACCACAGGGTGCTCATGCCATACAAATTAGAATTAGTATCTAACCCTTCATAAAAGAGAGATGGCGAGAGGAGTAAGATTTGATTTGATTTGAAAACGCCATGGTTTCATTTAATATACTTCTAGGTGGCGCTAATCTTAGAATAAATCCTACATATCTTAGCGCCATCTCGTGGTATTTGCAATTTTTCGATGGTGCTGCACCAAGCGATAATGGCCTCGAACTAAAGAAGCTTCCGTAGCATCTCAGTTTACGCCGGTGTCATATTTTTTCTAGTTGGTCTATCTGTATTAGAATATTATAGTATCTGTGACAAAACGTCTCCCCACGGGAGCTTTTGCACTAGTTTATCTATAAGCCAACTCGCTGTGCTTTATTTAGGAGAAATTATATATTTCTAGTGCTCTATTCAGAGGAGTGGCATCGGCATACTTGGCGCGCCGCAGCTACCCTGTCAATTGTTCAAATTCACAACCTATACACGTCCTCCGGCTGTGCGCTTTACAAGGGGTCAAAAAGCATTGTGATGAGATGAATGAAGCACAACGTCTTCAGACGTCCAGACATTTTGTATGGAGAAATGCTGTGCGTTTTTACTAAGGCTCCGCTGTCCGTCTGTCCGTCCGTCCGTCCGTCCGTCCGTCCCTCAGCGGGTCCTAGAGCACGAACCGTAATAGCTAGAAAGTTGTTCACAGAATGTGTATATCTGTTGCCACAACAACAAAATACTGAAATACGAGAGATATTACAAATTAAAGTGGGTCCCCATACAAGACGTGTTTTTAATTTTCTGTTTGTTTTATTGTTTTGAGTGCTTAATTTGTGTTGTACGATGGTACGGTACCCTTCTTGAGCGATCCGACTCTCACTTGACCGATTTTTCACACTCACGAAGACGCTGCTGCTCGCGCCAACGTGTTTAATAAAAAGTTACTCCGGGACTATTATAAAGCCTTTATAAAGTCTGCTACAAAGTAAACCACAATTCCTTATCCGGACACCTATCGCCGTAGTCCACACTGAAGCAGGCCGCACACTCCTCCTCTCCATCCACCGTGTCCCGACTCACGTAGTAAGGGCCGAGGTCCGTCATCAGTAGAAGGGCCGTCTCGTTGGTCGTAGACACCATTATGACTATATAAGTGTCGCTGTTGGACGGAGAAAGGGTTGTAAAGATCCCTTCACGAAAAGGCACTGAGCGATAGGGATGGGGGATGCGTTTGCGCCGCCCGAAAGAATTGGTAGTACACACAGCCATGATGACTGTTGCTCTGTCTGTTTACGCGAGGGAAATTTTTAATTATGGTTTCGATCCTTAAAAGGAATAATAACCAGCCAAGTGCGAGTCGGACTCGCGCACGAAGGGTTTCGTACCATTATCTATAAAAAACCGCAAAAAAAATATGTATGGGAGCCCCCCCTAAATATTAATTTAATTTTAATTTACTTATTTATTTTTGAAGTAAATAATATACTCAATATATTGTGAACATTTTAAGCGTCGATCTGCTACCATTATCAATATCAAGCAAAAATGAGCAAAAAAATCACGTTTGTTGTATGGGAGCCCCCCTTAATATTAAATTTCTTTTGATTTTTAGTATTTGTTGTTATAGCGGCAACAGAAATACATCATCTGTGAAAATTTCAACTGTCTAGCTACCACGGTTCATGAGATACAGCCTGGTGACAGACAGACGGACGGACGGACAGCGAAGTCTCAGTAATAGGGTCCCGTTTGGCACCCTTCGGGTACGGAACCCTAAAAAGGAACTCTTATAGGATCACTTTCCAATTGTGATCGGAACCCTTGGTGCACGAGTCCTACTCGCACTTGACCGTTTATTTTTATACTGCGGATTGATAGTAGCATACCTACCCATCAATAAGAACAACTTTCCCTAAGAAGCTTCTATAGGACACTCGTAAAACAGTTTTTTTGTGACAAAATTAATGCATGGCTTGAAAAACTGGTCTCGATTAGAAATATTGCTTCCGTCTGACAAATCCAGTGGTTAATGTAGTTAGTTATTCATTTCACAAATTATTCTAGCATTACCCAGCCAGTGTTGGGTAAACCTAGGTTTATCCGGGTAAAGCCCGAAGACAAATTGAAGTTGATTGAAATTTCGGACTTTACCCAAGAGGCTTGATTTACCTAGGTTTACCCGGCCTCCTAGCTTTTCCCGTAACAGAATGTATACTTGAACTGAAGGTATTATTTATTATCATAATATAGTGTGAATTCAGAATTTCATATGAAAAATTAAATTTCATACATGGCAGTAAAACTGCAAACTAATATGAAAGTAAATATGTATTAGGGTTTATTTATGTTAAGATATATATGATTAGTATGTATTCATGTAGGTACTTAGGTATTTATTATATTCAGTAGTTTAGTAATATAATTTATTTATATTTTATTTTTTACTTTAGCACATAGGCCTACCCGTTTTGAGTTTTAAAATGTATCCTGTCCATCCTGGGTTTGCTGGAAGAAATCTCGTTTTAGAGATAAGCTTGCCTTTGTTCATGCCTTTTCTGTATAGTTTGTGTTTTTTTTTCTGATATGTGCAATAAATATATATACGAAATATAGGTATACGAAAGTTTTCTAAAAGTTAACTTAATTCACTCAGGAATTAACCCAGGTGAGTTAAGTATACGTAGTTACCCAGATATGCGGCTTAATTCACAGGTTATGTAGGTACCCAGATATGCGGTCGGTTACGTACCCAGATATCCGGTCGTATTACTGTGTCACTTGTCCATTTGTTTTTATTTCGCGTAACCGGAAGCCGCAAGAATCAATGTGTCGTCGTTATCAAATTGTTGTTAGGAATTCAACTAACATACATTGTAGGTTATCTGCCTACCGTATCCTATACCTAAAATAAGCAATGTCCGTCCACACACAATCAGATTATGATATACTCATCAATTGCTCACTGAGGTACCTACTCGCTAACTCACTTGACTCAAAACCACAACGAGTCTGTTTGGGCTAAAGAAAAAATCTTCAAATCAATTCAATTCAATTCACAATTCTTTATACAGTTTATTCTTTACACAATAATTGACCGAGCGAGCGAAGCGAGCGAAGCGTCTCCGTTTCAGGTTTGGGCAAAAATGCTTTCGTATGTCCGGTTGTTCTCCTCTACAGGTCGCATTTATGAACCGATTCTCGTGAAATTTTGTGAGCAGGTTGGAAAAATAAATAGAATTTTTTACTCGAGCCAGTTTTTAGATTTTTTTCAAAATGGCGGAGATATGGGGTTTTAAAATGTAAAAAATCTCTACAACCCAAACGGCTCGATGGATATTAACAAATGAGGTGTCGTTGGATTCGTAAAGACCATGAGAGTGAAACAGACTATATAATTTTAGTAAAAAGTCAATAGGTTGTATTAAAGATCGCGAAATGTAGTTTACAAAGTTATTGGTGCGGCTACTTTCATACTGCATGTACGTAACCAGGTACATTCATAAGTTTGTATGTGTTATTGAAAGAAAATTATTTGGGTTATTTTTTTTATGTGTGTTAGCAGTTCAGCTTTCCCACCGACATACTCGCGAGGTCTACAGCTCACAGAGCCACTAGTTTATACAGTTACATTAATAGAAAGCACATGTACAAACTTCATCCCCTTCCTGATAAAGAGTTGTGTAGGTAGTTCTTACATTGCACAGTTTGGGCATTTGCAAGGGCAAGGGGGCATGCAATGTCTTCACGAGTTACGATTCAATCTATTGATAAGTCGTGTCGAAGTACCTATTCCGTAATAATAGTCTGTAAACTGTTCGTACTATTCAATCGCATAGAACCTTTGACGGATCGATCCGACGAGTAAGTTGTTGATTGTGTGGCAAGTTCAGGGGAATACCCGACCAAAGATTAAACTTATAAATAAGTAAACATACTTACATACTTTTATATTTATACACTTCTGGACACATCTATTGGCCCACCTTAGAGTTTAGGTTTCGATGAACCCTACCTAAATATGATTGCTAGATTGAACAAAAACTATTGATGCAGTTTTAAACCTGATACATTTTACCATCTTTTTCGATAGTATTGTTTTAAATTTGAATTCAGAATACCACACGACATGGAGCTACGCCTAACAAGTCGGATATGCGCCTTGATGTAGGCAGTTGATGCTTTAATAAAAAACATGTTTAATCACATAAAGGTTTAACGCGTGTTGCCTCCATGGGCATCTATGACAGCTCTCATACGATTAGGCATAGAGTTTATCAACCTCTCTATGAAATTTTGAGGGATCATCTCCCATTCCTCTTCTATGGTTGTTTTCAACTCCTGCATCGTCTGGGCAACTGTCTGACGAGCCCTAACACGTCTTTTTAGCTCGTCCGACATGTGCTCAATCGGGTTCATGTCTGGGCTTCTGGCTGGCCAGTCCATAACTGTGATGTTCAAATCCCGAAGATATTCCCTGACGATGCCGGCCGTATGGGCTCTTGCATTATCATGCATAAAAAGGAAATTTGGGCCCACATAGTCCGCGTATGGCATCACGTGAGGTTCTAAGCACTCACGAATGTACCTTTCAGCATTTAATGTTGGCAGCCGTGGTCCCGTAACAACCTCAAGTTGAGTTTTGCTGCTCGCGGATATACCACCCCAGACAGTCCATGAGCCACCGACATAAGCAACCCTCTCTTCAAAGCAGCATTGTGCAAAACGCTCTCCCTTACGTCGGTAGACCTTCTTCCTTCCATCATTTCCATGTAACGTAATTTTAGACTCATCAGAAAAGAGTACATGTCTCCAATGCTGCTGAGTCCAATTTAAATTAGTGCGCGCGAAATGGAGGCGCGATGTTCTGTGGGCTCACGTTAGTTTGGGGCCATTAGCTGATTTGTGTGGTACCAAATCGCGTTCTTTTAACCTTCTCGGAACAGTTCGAGCACTCACAGATACTCCGTGGAGTGGAAGTCGCGAAGTTGGTTTTGTATCTCAATGGAGGAAGGTGACGATTTCTCAAGCAGGTCGTCACGATGAATCGATCCTGCCTTTCAGTTGTGACCCGAAATCGTGGCCTTCCTTGGCGACGAACAAAGCCGCCAGTCTCTAGGTACCTCCGATAAACATTTCGGACCGCAGATTGACTTAAATTAAATTGAGCACTCACATTTCTTTGGCTGTGTCCGGCCTGGATAAGTGCCACAGCTTGAGCGGCGACTTCAGGCCATACTTCATATCCATAGATTATTGATAGAACCTCACCTTAATCTTAATAATAAGTAATGTTTGTTGCAAAACCAAAGAGAAAAATCACACTTTCAAGAATTAAATCCAAGTAAACCAATAAAATCAAGTTTTCTTAGTATTCGATTGTTTGATATCAACGAACAGGCTCCAAATTGTCTTTTGTTTCTTTAAACCCTGTGTTCGAAATTCAAAAAAAGACTATTGAATGAAATTATGAATGTGCCAGGTTCAAAACTGCATAAAAACTTTTTGCTCCACCTAATATAATTTTTTAGCTAGGACCAAACGAAACTGAAAATGCAAGGTGGGCCAATATATGTGTCCAGAAGTGTACATTAAGGCAAAGGTCATGTAAAATGACATCGTTTGTCCTAACTAAAGAGACAAGCTACACGCTTATGTGTATGATCGAATGTACAATTGTACACAGACTGCTTCTATGCTGGAGATGACGATGGTAGATGCCTATCAAATTAAGTGCCGCTTAAATGTCATACTGGTAGTGTCAATTGCCGAGTGCCGAGCCGACTTGAACTTTGAGGGTCCTAAAGGAAAAAATAAATATAAATAACTTGATTTGATGGTTGAGCATCCAGAGGCCCTAGTCAACATGCGAAACGCAAATATTAGTTGCACGAAACGCTAAGAATACCTATGTATGCGATTTGACATTTAGTCACGCTAAGATAGCTGAGTTTCACGAAACAAATTTTTAATTAAAGCAAACGCTTAGCATCTGAAACAAATGACTATCCTTTGAGATTCTCGCGATTATTATTAAGTTAAGTGACAACTTAAATTTCAAAATGGTTTCGTGAAACTCAACATAAATGTCAAATCGCATACATTTTGAGTTTTCGTTTCGTTTCGTTTTCGTCAGGCCGGCGGGCGCGGCGAGGCTTTCAGCCTTGTAGTGATACTGTGTAAGCCTAACTCTTAGGTAAAATATGTACCTAAGCTTAGATTTTAGCCTATCTATCTATCCAGCTCCCACTGTTGAGTAAAGCCTCCTCTTCATGCGGTCTTGAGCGAACTTGATCCACTGCTGCCTGGCAATTTCGGCGATGTCTTCTGACCATCGGATGGGGGGTTTAAAAGCTGTGGTCGCGAATTTAGCCTAAGATGTATTTTGCTAGAATTGCTAGTTTTGGTCTGGTATATGTAGGTAGGTACCTATATAACCTACTTTAGATACTCACAATTGATCCTCCATATTCATCGCATTATATTCTGACAAGGTGTAAGCTATATGCTTAGCATTGTATGGAGAAATCGCCTTGAAAACTCCCATCTGGAATAGTAGAATAGATTAAACAGGGTGACATTTAATTCGCTGACCATATTTTGGGCATTGATAGCCACAACTTTCCCCTCACACCAACTCACAAATATAAAACAAACAGTGCCTGTAGACAATGTTAAACGCAAAGGATAGCGAAACGAAACGATAACATTTTATTGACGTCACCTTAGCGGAGCCAAATGTCAAATCGCATACATAAAAAGTTATCAGTCAGCGTTTAACTTTGTCTAGGGAGGCTGGCTTGTCATTTTGTACATTCTTAGTCCAGTGGTGTAACATAATTATTGAGTTGTCAAAGCTTCTAGCTAGAGAGGCACTAATATTCTAAGGCAATTCTTCTTACGTGTATGATGGAGTCAGAATAATTGGCGATGGTGGTCACAAACTTGGCTTTCTTGCTAATGTGAAGCATAACTAGGACGTGAGGTGGCAGGAACTCAGGCTCCGGAGTTACACGCTCCAGTACTTGCTGAAGTGGGAAAATTAAAGTACCTACATTGTGTGAACAATGAATACTCACTCAAGGGCTATATTAGAATTGCAATGTAAACTTTTGAACTGCTGTATCTTTAAAAATAATTGCTTTAACGAGACAAAATTGGTCTCCTTTTGGGGTAAATTTAGTCTCTAAGATTGCCGGAGTGGTTTTTGCTGTCATAGGCCCGTTGTGGTATAAAATTTACAAAGTACGACATAAAAAGCTTGAGATTTTCATTATCCATTTCATCACATACAACAAAACTGAAAAAAAATAGAACCACCACCGCAGCGAGAATGTCCGGTGGTAAGACGATGTCGGCAATCCGATGGGATCTCGCTGGGTGTAGTCGACACACGACCATGAGGGTTAAATTTTAAATTTACAATACAGGAACATATGGGATATGTCGTGGTTGTGGAAACCAGAAACAGCGACATCACAAACATGTAAACATCCAACACCTGGGGTTTTATTACTTCCCAGCCGGGATTCAAAGTCGGGACCTATCGCTTGGGATGCACAGCCTTGATCACAACACCACAGGGGTCATGGTCTCGACCAACCAGTAGGTTAATGTGATGATGATGATAATACGTTAGGAAACAGTATTGCCAGTCCATTCGCCTTAGCCACGTCATTTGGTGGGGAGTAGAATGCTGGCACCAGAAGACCAGGTGGGGGGAAGTACTCATCCTCGTCTTCTTCTTCAGACTCTTCCTCAACTTCCATGTCATCTGGTAGGTCCTGGATAGAGAAGAGCGAAGATAATATAACAATATCCATCCCATCACAGATTTTAGGTAGGTAGGGTACCTCTGTGTTTGGATTGATTTTACAAAAGTATTTCTTTGATTGTAGCATTGGAACCCTTTGGTCCTATTCCTATTTCCAAACATTCTCGATTAGCCTATAGATAGAACAGATAAATCATTAATTTTGTATTTAAAAGTAAAATGACAGATATACAATATGTTTATGTTTCACATAGAGCTTCCGAGACCGTTTGTAACAGAGAAGTGCTCCCTGGTTTGTAACAGGCCACGATCAGTTGTAAGTATTTGTAACTGCTGATTTTTTTAATTTTCTCACTGAAATCTTACCTCCGGTATTACTATACTGGTTTCTAAATTTTCAGGTTCTTCTTGGAGTGCTTTGACGCCATCTAGATTCTGAAAACAAAATCATATTAAGGAATGAAAAAAAAACCCACATTGATACAGTCCCCGTCAGTCTCACCTCTCTCTCGCCCATATAATGCGTCTGTTGTACCCATGCGCCGATACCTCCACGCACACTCATGTGCCAAAGAACTTGGCGAGACCAGGAGGCCTAAACTTAAATCAGGACTTAAACAGTACTGCCCAGCTTCTTCGTATAAGTTTTAAATATCTGGGAACCAAGCTTTGCTCGATGGTTGGTGGTACAAAGACAATAAACTTTATATTCAGATCATCACACTGCATTAACATCGATTAATATGCTGCTGCTGCTGTTTTGGAACAGCTGTAAATGAGAAGCAAACAGGCAAGAAGGTTGAATAACAGATGATGAACTTAGATTCGACCTTATTTGAACGAAACCTTTTTGTGTGAATTTTTCGAAGACGCGCTAACAAGTGTCACGTGATCTGAGGTCGCAATGAGTTAACTTACCTTTTTATTGTCATTGGAATTTATGCCTTATTTTCATTGTACTAAAGTGAAATTGTCAATCCTATTGCAAGGGTATGAGAAAAGCATGAAATATCGGATATAACGCGATTTTTCAGTTATGAGACCTGGCTCGATCGATTTTTTAGCTACAAAAACCTCTACATTGAACATCGAAAACTACAGCGCCTTTTTCTAGAACTCAAAACATATATCGTTACATACAAATATTCCTCGTTTAAATGTAAAGGCTACCGCTCGGCTTCGCCTTGCGGTCACCAATTGAGGATACCATAAAGTAGGCCACTGTTTAGGTCCTGCTTTATGAGTTATTAGGCCCCTTGTACTTGGGTTAATATGTGGTTATTTGGAGAGGACTTTGCTGAGCAGATTTGATACTGGATCGTCATGGCCCTGGCCAGCCTCGTTTGGCAGCCATTCTGGCTTTAACATCTGTGATTGGCCAAAGGTGCATTTTGAAAATGGTACGTTTTACGCATGAACCGTGATATTCAGTGAAGGAAGACCTACCCCAGATTTCAAGAGTTCGAGTCTCTTCTCCTCTTTGAGCTGCCGCCGAGCCTGTAAAGTGTCTTCTATCGCCTGGCGCGCCAACCGCTGCATTTCTGACAGATGTCTGGCTCGTTTATGCTGCAGTTCCAGCTGGAAATTGAAGAGCCATATATTTTCCCTGATTTTTTAGGGTTCCGTTGGAGAAACAAGGATCCCTTATAGTTTCGTCAAGTCTGTCTGTCTGCCTGTCCGTCCGTATGTCACAGCAACTTTATTCTAAAACTTTTAGGACTACCTTGAAACTTGGTATGTAGATGTATTCTGTGAACGGCTTTATGATTTTTATACAAAAATTGAAAAAAAATTATTAAGGGGGGCTTCCGATACATGGAACTGACACCAAAAAAATAATTTTCCATCGAAACTATGTGTGTGAGGTTTCTATAGATAGTTCTTTGAAAATGACGTGGAAGTTTTTTAAAACAATTTTTCCTAAAAGTCAATCATTAAAGAGGCATACCCTTGCAAATTGGAAAAAATTGTCCCCCCCATACGAATTGGCAGAGGTACAGTGCGTACTAACTTTGTATTTTTCTCGTGCCTCTCGTCTCTTTCTCCATATTTCGTCTCTGGTAGGACTGTATGTCTTGTATAAGTCAAATGCGGTCTTTGGAGGTGGCTGGTCTTTCAATGGCTTATTTTCGTCTAATGGTGGTATATCTTCGTAGAGAATCTTTCGTACTAGCGCTGCGGAAAGTTTATTAAAAACTTAAATACCTATGCCTAAGAGTCAGAGTAAGTAACCTAAGAGTAAAATGCACTTATTTTTTACCCGGCTTTGGCAAAGGAGTGCATGTCACAAATACAAATGCTAAAGTGAAAGAGAAAGAGAAACCAGTTTTAACGGCTATTTGGATAAAAAAGGATTATGGGACGTTTTAAGGAGGTAATACTGTAGACTAGAGCGTCTCTATTTTCAATATTATCCCCGGTTCTAGGCCACACACTTTACAAGTGCGACTCGACAACTTCTGCCAAACAAATAAATAAGCAGCACAAAGTGGACTCACATACAAAATGCTTATCATCATCCAGCAGCCTAAAGCATATGACCAGCGCGGGCGCACATAGTAGCGCATTCATCGACGCCTCGTTAGTAGGAGCGTCACCGGCGTAAAGTATGTCCTTTGCCAGCTCCTCTGTTAGTTGTATCTCTTCTCTGCCTACCATTATTATGTCTGAAAACATCCTATTTGTTAAGAACAGAACAAAATGTATCGTAGCAGTTTTTGCTAGTTCGTTCTTTTTCTCCTAAACACCCTCTAAACAAGTGCATGGCCCGCGATTTTCAACCTACCCACATCGAGATAAAGTTCAGAATCTATGAGAAAACGGAACAACAGATCTGGGTTTTGGTGGACACTGGACTGGATAAAAGTCCTCATGCTCCTCCTGAAAAGGGAATTCGGATCATAAAGGCAACTAAAATAATCTGATGTAAGTATGTCATGGCATAGTAAAATTGAAAATTTTATGTTATAGACAATTATTTTATGATGACCTAACCTAAACCAGTTCATGTTATGGTCAGCCATATTATATTGTCATTCCCCTGGTCGAAAAGGAAACAAAAATGACATTAAAATTAGGGGAAATTAAGTTCTCATCCCCTTGTAATAGACATTAATTGACGTCTTGGTAGTCACTGTCAAAGTCAAATACTATTTAGTGCTTCTGCGAGCAGTAGAGTTAAATGACCTATTGTTAAATGACCTATTTATCACTGTACTACAAGCATTAGTTAGATAGATAGTATGCATTGTGGTAGGTAAAGACAAATAGACAATTATGTTCCGGTCAGCATAATAAGAAACACTATAACGTTCCAATGCCCCAGGAACTTCTCAGTATGCGCTGTAATGCATAAATGTTACCTTCACCTCAGGGTGTCAAGTCTGGTAAAAGTCCACATAATCACATTGCTATGTTAAGCTAGCTAGTTACAGCATAAAATGGGCATTCCGGTACTTGAGTAAGACAATTACGCTGTATAAAATCTGTGCTGATGGTACTTTCATAGCATAACACGTCAGTACATAACAACGTCAAAATAAGGAGCGGAATACCGATTTGACAACAGCGCAACTTAGTGCAGTAGAATGGGTGTTCACGCCGTCTAGTGGCGTGACGTGGGAACCGGCTTGGGCCCCTCCAAGCGACGCGAGCGCCGAGCGCGTTCTCAGCTTCTACAGCTCAACGGCCGATGACTCTGGATCTGCCGCCCAGGAAGACCAAAGGTACCCATTTCATCGACATTCCCATAACCTCCCATTCCCATTGGTCTACTTTCCCATTTCTCATCAATCCTCATCTCATCCCATTACCAGGAGAGGTCCTGGTGCCCACAATAGGTATGGTTCTATGACTTCCATATTCGATCAATGTTTTACTATATGGACAGTAGACTACCAATAATGTCAAAAATTAGTCTTTGAATGATCAATGATTCAAAATGTGTTTAGCAGACTTGACGCCCAGGCCCGTTGATAAACTGCTTGCTCAGAGTGAGGGTATATTGTGTACGACGACCTCTGTGGCCCAGCGGTTGCGCATCTGACTACCATGCGAGAGGTCCCGGGTTGGATGGTTACCCCGTAGTGCTTGGATGTTTACATGTTTGTGACGTCGCTGTTTCTGGTTCCCACGACACAGGGTATCCTTGTTGTGCTTACTGTTCATATCCCATCTTTCGTAAAGCTCCGGGTGCGCGTAAGTGGCGTGGGGCCAGTAAAGCACGAAGTTCAAGTTAGCCAAGTATGGGGCCAGGCGATCGGCGCGGTGGCGTTTCCGCGCCGCTTGACGCTCCGCTTGTCGCGCCGCTAACGCGCCCGCTTCGGCGGAAAGCTCGTTGGCACGCGCTTGGTGCCATAGCTGGAGCAAAATATTGCAAATCATATTTCAAAGCCCAAAAAAGGCGTCATTCAAAAACGATGTAAAATACCTATCTACCAAATAAAACTTTTTATTTTAATAATAGGTAGATAAAACCTGTGCGCTTTAATCCACGAAAGCGGGTAGACAGAGACTAAAGACGTCCACCTGGAGTGTCTTCCACTGGCAATCAAATATAATGTGGTGTTTTGTGTTTGTAAAATTGTACGTAGTGGGTATTTGACGTATTTTTTAGGGTTCCGATCCTTAAAAGGAAAATAACCGGCCAAGTGCGAGTCGGACTCGCGCACGAAGGGTTCCGTACATCTATAAAAAACGCAAAAAAAAAAATTGTATTGAGCCCCCCCTAAATATTAATTTAATTTTAATTTAATTACTTATCTTTTAAGTAAATAATATACTCAGTATATTGTGCACATTTTAAGCGTCTATCTGCTACCATTATCAATATCGAGCAAAAATGAGCAAAAAAATCACGTTTGTTGTATGGGAGCCCCCCTTAATATTAAATTTCTTTTGATTTTTAGTAGTTGTCGTCCGTTCGTCCGTCCGTCCGTCCATCCGTCCGCCCGTCCATCCGTCCGTCCGTCCGTCCGTCCGATCGCCCGCCCGGGTGGAGGAGGTATCATGTTAAATTCTGAATAAATATTCAATTTGGTTTACATGGATGATATCACACTTTAGTTTTGTATGTAGAAACCTAATTACACGTGTTACGCTCTCCAAGTGTGATCGGAACCCTTGGTGCGCGAGTCCTACTCGCACTTGGCCGGTTATTTGTAATCCGCAAACACCACAATACCTAGAGTTTGTTTTATGCGTTGAAGGTTTAAGCAAGCACGCCCGGTTACGGAACCGGGAACTTATCGATTGCCCCTTCAGTATAACAAGGTAACAAGCTTTTTGGGGGCGTCCCATCATACCATTATCATCAATGAACCATAAATACTTACAAAATAAGTTAAAATCATAATAAATCATACTTTCTCCTCCGGTGTCAGTTCATTCAGTGCATAAGTACGCCTCTCATAGTCAAACCCCTCCTGATATTTCTTGAAATAGAATATCTCTTTCTTGGCAACCTCCGCTAACTTTATGGCATCCACACCACGGAAAACTTGAGTTATTCTCTTGTTCTGTACATAGAATAAACATAGCGTCACGCTTTCTCCCATACGGGGTAGTAGGTAGTATTAACGTTTTTTTACAGGTTGCAATCAGTTGCAATAACTTGCGTAGAAGTGGCGCCGGCGCGGCGCCCCATCGTCGCTCCAAAAGATGCTGGCTGGATTAGATACTTAGAGATGTGTAAATTTTGTAGGCATAGGATATTTTGAATTCCTAAACTACGAGTATTAATTACTGTTCCACAAGGTCCTTACCAAGATAAACATAAAGAACGGCTCACTTTGATGTCGAAAACGTTCGAATACTTCTATATCATCTGCCTGGACCTATAAAGCAAGTAAGATATAATAATACAGTATTATTATTATTATGAGCCTGTAATATCCCACTGCCTCTCTCCCCCTCTTCCACTCCATTCGATCCTGAGCGGTCTCCGTCCACTCTTTATCCCATAGACCCAACTCATCACTCCATCTCTTCCTGGGTCGGCCACGCTTTCTCTCTTTATAATACAATAGTAAATACCAAAAACTCATGTATTTTAAGTGAGATATTTAAATTCTGCAAGTTGTCTGTTTAATGTTTTTCACGGTTCCACTCACGCAATAACCTCACAAGATGCTCACAAGTCACAACTGTTGGATCATCATTATTTCCATTTCATAGGTTTTGATTTTAAACAAGTCGTGATCGTGGGCCATTTTTAGGGTTTCGTACCCGAGGGGTGCCAAACGGGAGCCTATTACTGAGACTTCGCTGTCTGTCCGTCCGTCCGTCCGTCCGTCTGTCTGTCTGTCACCAGGCTGTATCTCATGAACCGTGGTATCTAGACAGTTGAAATTTTCACAGATGACGTATTTCTTTTGCCGCTATAACAACAAATACTAAAAATCAAAAGAATTTTATTATTAAGGGGGACTCCGATACAACAAACGTGATTTTTTTGCTCATTTTTGCTCGATATTGATAAATGGTAGCAGGTAGACGCTTAAAATGTTCACAATATATTGAGTATATTATTTACTTACAAAAATTAATAGTTAAATTAAAATTTAATTAATATTTAGGGGGGGCTCCCATACAAAAATATATTTTTTTTTGCGGTTTTTTGTAGATAATGGTACGGAACCCTTCGTGCGCGAGTCCGACTCGCACTTGGCCGGTTATTACAACTACCCACACGTTGTTGCGTAATTTAATTTTAGCGTGACAGAAGGATAGCTGCCACTAGGAGATTTGAGGGTCTACTCTATTCGTTGCAATAAATAAATACGAAATATGGACGTTAGGTAACACAGGACGGTAACAGGACTGCAAGACGTCTATGCAGGGGGCAATTCTCGCCCATTGGAATTTG
Source organism: Argyresthia albistria (assembly GCA_963457715.1). NCBI lineage: Eukaryota > Metazoa > Arthropoda > Insecta > Lepidoptera > Argyresthiidae > Argyresthia > Argyresthia albistria. The sequence continues at coordinate 9,257,628 of OY735271.1, read as the reverse complement.
AAAGCGTACACGAAAATATTTATTTATTTATTTATTTATTTATTTAGGAACAAATAGTCATAAACTAATTTAGTAAGATTAAATTCTTAAATGTAGACCTATAGTTCCCTTAATTAACTAAGTATCCAAAACACATATTTTACACTGGAATCATAGAACCAAAACAAAAATAAAAATAAAAATATTCTCATTTTTGTATGAAATATAGTAGACAATTGGCGTCTACGCTTTGTGAATTGGCCTCCTGGCCCCCGATTCTTGCGCTATCGAGATCATCTCCCCAGTCGAGATATCGGTTTTGATACGGCCTAAACCCGTCGAAAACGATCTCGATTTGTATTTATTTCGATCGAAAATGGGTCGAGATATCTCGGTTGGTCGAAAGGCTAGTCGTAAGAATAGCTTTTTATTGTTTTTGATAGAGATTTCGGTATCACAAAATCGATATTTCGACCAAGGACATGATCTCGCTTGCGCCAGAATTGCCCCCCTGTATGCTTAGTATGCCACGCTCGAGAAAGGCCCCTATCTATGTGTCGTAGCCATATCGTCAAAATTGGCCCTATCACATGATATGGCCAAGCCATTTCTGGCCATATCATGATAAGGCTAGTTTTAATGAAAAAATGTCTTTTTAAAGCATTGATTCATCACTACGTGATGTTTTTTGTGTTATGCATGTCAAACTAATACAAAGACTACTCGGGGGCTTCGCTGTGCTCGCCCCCTTTAGTAATTGTAATGTAATTTCTTTGTAATTTCTTTATTGTACTCACATGACAGTAAAAATAGCTTAACATAGAAAAAAAATGTACAAAGGCGAGCTTATCTCTAATAAGAGATTTCTTCCAGCAAACCATGTTGGGTAGGAGACGGAGATGATAGGTAAGGGGAAGAATTGCGCGTACAATAAAACTATTCTAGTAGGTACCTATAATACATAGATATTATTATTACACATAGTCTTCGCGGTAGCTTATACCGCAGCGTTTGCCCACAAGATTTCATCGTATTATGATATTTCACGTTTGGCCATATCGCGATATGACCAATTCGACAATTTGGCTACGCTCTGTATGCATAAATGTCATTTTCCATGTCGAGCCCGAGATGTCTCGACGTGTTTTGTTCTCGACGCGACGCGGGAGAGGGAGACGGACGACCACATTACAGACATGGCGAGTACTTGTAAGTCTCTCTCGATCTCTCTCTCGACGTCGAGAGAGAGTAAAAGAGAAGAAAAGACAGACATGACATCATCATTACTAGTTGGCAGTTGGTAGTTGATGAGGAAAACCCCAAGTTTACGGGACACTTATCAAGGTGACGATTAGCTAATCGATGATTAATTCAAAATAGTAGCACGGGGTTGGCTTAAATTAGTTAATTGCTCCGTTGCCTAACCGTAACTTGAGGCTTAGGTCCGGTCCGGACTAAAGGCTTGTTACTATGAACCTTGTCATCGAGGTTATACAGGACCACAGTCTGGATATTTCCTTACCTTTGAAGCAAAGACCTTAAGGTAACTTACCTTCAAAATGACCATGTTACCATCGCTCCAGTCAAATTTCATGCTACTAAGCAATCTATCCAGGGCCGTACACGGCCCGAACGCAGAACAGTAGATCTCTGCACCTGTAGACCAAACTCACATTGTTACAATAACATAGTATGTAATAGGGTGCTAAAAAATAATAATAATGGTGAGATAATATAGACAGCAGTGTCGCTGTCGCCGCTATAAAAAAACGGTCGAGTAGAACTCGCGCACCACGGTTTTCAATCACACTTGGAGAGCGTAACACGTGTAATTAGGTGTCCACATAAAAAACTAAAGTATGATGTCATCCATGTAAACCAAATTGAATATTTTTGTAGATAGACAGAAATTTGCAGTTTTCAGATTTTTCCCTTTACTTGTGCTATAAGACCTTGCTTGTGCTACACCAAATTTCATGATTAGGCCTATGGGAAGTACCCTATAGGTTTTGGGTCCATTGCGATTACTATGAAAATCCAACAATTTCACAGCATAAACAGTCGTAGCGTTCGATTGCGTTGACCTAGAAGCACAGAAGAGATAATAGTACTGCTAGAAGGTTGATTTTTTGCCGGTTTTATGCGACCACAGACCCAATTGATATTAATTTCAGCTTGATACTCCACGCGTTCTTGATATACCTGACCTAAGATGTGCCGAGCCGATAATATCGGCAATATTGCCGTAATGTTGCCGGCTTGGCACATCTTTAGTCATGACATAGACACGGACAGACGGACTGACGCACAGACGGACGGATGGACAACGAAGTGATCCTATAAGGGTTTCTTTTTTTCCTTTTACGAATCGGAACCCTAAAAACAAGAAAAAGCTATTCTTACGACTAGCCTTTCGACAAACCGAGATATGTCGACCCGTAAATATAAATCGAGACCGTTTTCGACGGATTTAGGCAGTATCAAAACCTATATCTCGACAGGGGAGATGATCTCGATAGCGCGAGAATCGGAGGCCAGACCGGGTGGGTGTCGAACTTGAAGCAAGCGTAATATCCCACTACACCACGGAGCTCTTTCTTACGGAGTGAGATACTCACATATCAATTTATCTTGGTTCCGCTTCAGAATGGTTTCTAGCTGTTTAGTATTTTCAATTTGTTCAAATATCTCAACTCTCCTTTTGGCCATTTTGACTCTTTTCCGTGACCGCGTAGATTTAGTGTGCTTTGTAATTTATTAGCAATCTGCGTTGGTCGTGAAATGAGTGGGCCTTATTTTGCAATGAACTAAAAGTAAGTACCAATGTTTAATAATCGGCCAAGTGCGAGTCGGACTCGTACACGGGTGCTGCGTAACTTACGTAGGTACATCGTATAAAAATGTACAAAATAACCGGCCAATTGCGAGTCGGACTCGCGCACGAAGGGTACCATCATCTATAAAAACCGCAAAAAAATCACGTTAGTTGTATGGGAGCCCCCCTTAACTTTAAATTTACTTTATTACTGTATTTGTTGTTATAGCGGCAAAAGAAATACGTCATCTGTGAAAATTTCAACTGTCTAGCTACCACGGTTCATGAATACAGCCTGGTGACAGACAGACAGACAGACAGACGGACAGCGAAGTCTCAGTAATAGGGTCCCGTTTGGCACCCTTCGGGTACGGAACCCTAAAAACACGTCTCTTGGGAAACACTTTTTTTTATTTCCTATAGTTCAGATGTGTTGCGTTTGCCACCCTTCGAGTACGTAACCCTAAAAAAAGGTAAATACTTACTTAATTAGGACATTCAAATAATTTCTTGAGCGTTACAAAGTGTTGTACTTACTAGTAACTTTATCTGCAATCGACTGATATAGCCACGGCGGCGCTCTGGTTACGAAGCCTCAGCAGAAATGACTGAGACATGCTGAGTCAAAATGTGCACAGCGGAGCTACGGTTAAAATGCTGAAAAACTGCGTCATGCATTTACCAAATGGGGTGGTAGAGTCAATAATTACGCCTAGGTGTAGCCAGTGTAGTTAGTGGTGTTTTTTTGTTGATATTAGAATGTACAGTCGAGTTCATTAATATTATGAGCAAAACCAAGGCTTCAAATATAAATGTACATGGAAGGGTACATAAATATCTGAGCAGATACATCAATAAAACGTAGCTTTGTGAATCTGCTCAGATATGTACCATTTCATGTAGGTACCTTTATATTTTTGAGTCTTGGTTTTGCTCATATATTAATGAACTCGACTATGGTCACAGTATCAAAAGTCACTTAACCTAGACAAAAAATCTTGAGAGACTTTAAACCCCCTAAGTCGAGCCATTGTCATTCTCCAAAATTAAAAAAAAGACATCAAAATTAGTTTGACAGTGGGTACCAACGTCAAAAATTAGACATTCATTGACGTCTTGGTACCCACTGTCAAAATAATTTTAATGTATTTTTTTTATTTTTATAATTTTAATGTCAATATTGTTCCAAGGACTCTTTTGTCCTTACGCGGTGTTAGTGGGTGTTAATATCATGTTTGAGGAACTCTATGTGACAGATTCGTCTGCAATTTTCTATAATAAATTATAGCATTCAAGAGCAATGAGATGTGATAGAAATGTGTAGTTATGTGTTTAGATGGTTTTAAAATTTTTAGAGGATTTTTAGGAACATATTTCTGTACACAAATGTTACTTTTTAATTTTTTTACATCTTCAGGAGGAAGGCCTAAATGTAAAGTTGCTCTGATCATATCGGATTCAAGTAAATGGTTAACCCCTTCCGCTTGCTTTCCTGGCCCAAAAAGAAAAATATTTGGCATTCAAATTAGGGGAAGTTATGCTTTCATCCTTTACAATCGATAATTTCGGACGTCTTGGTGTCACCTGTCATGCACCCTAGGGGTGTGTCTTTGTACTAGTTTAAGAGCAAACCCTTTTAACTCTAACTGCAGTTACACGTAATAAGTCTGATTAGCGGACAATCTTACAGCCTAACTAATCAAGTTAGACAGATTTGATTCAATTAAATTGTATCGAAGTAATCACATGCATTCTGACCTTATAAGCTCTGTAGGTAGAATACCTAAGCTGCCTAAGCGTTTGATGTTATTTCATTTGGACTTTGTGTGGAACAGTGTGGTGTCTTTGTATTTGTGGACTGTCATTTTAAAGGTGAGTTTTTACAATTTATTTAACTGACATAATATCCCCAACGAGGGTCATAGGCTTTTACCCGGATATGAGTAAGATTGAGCCATATTCCACCACGCAGGCTCAGTGCAGGTTGGTGGTTTGTACGAATCTTCTTACTCTTCATACTACCAAGTAGCGATAGTAGCAACACTCGCAACGTCCAGTAACTTACTATAGACTAAGATTAGCTTATTTTTAATTGCTCTTTCAAAATTTACAACTTTAATGAGTGGCCGCCAAAACTCAAAATCGATCAAACTTAAGAAAACGTCAAAATGACACTCACTTTACCCAAACCCCAAATATAATCTCATTGTAACACTAAGTACATGGTCACGGTCAGCATCGGGATTCGAACGTGAATCTCCTGCGTGAAAAGCAACCGAGAAACCTCTAGATCACGGAGCTCTTCACATCTTGGCCCACGCATGATGAAAAATCTGGCATATAGAAGGGCCTTAATATGAGTGGTGTAAAGAATGAATAGCACTTATCTGACTCTACCCTCGGAGTCAAAGTATCTTACTCTGAGTTCAACCCGAGAGTAACTGGTCTCAGAGTAACGAAGTATTAACAACAGAGTAGTGTTTTTATTAATAAGACGGTAGGAGACTACAGACGTTGTCGCCACGAAGTATCTGACATACATGAAAACAGCAACAGCATAGCGTCATGCATTTTCCATACGGTTTGTCAGAGACACAGCTGTGTCCACTTTTAGCCAGTTTGTCGATACTGGGTTTTGATTTTAGCCAGTTATTCAATATAATATCTACTGTATTTTGCGTGACAGGTAGCGAGCCCGTCGCAATTAGTCTTGCGCGACTCAACATGCTTGCGTTATTGTAATGCATATTGTTTATTTGCAGATAACCTGACTGAAACGTTCACCTTCGCTGCTGCTTGGTGAGGTGAAGTGTGTGCCCCTAAAATGGGTAAATTGTCTTCTGTTCAAATATGCATAATGTTCTTTACTACCCCCACAGTTATTTTGAATACTACTTTATGATCATTCAGCCCATATTTACTGATTTCATAAGTAGTTATAGTAGGCTTCTCTACTCAGTCTTGCGCATATCACCTAGCAACATAACTGGTGAAGAGAAAATCACCAGTTTCAATGACTTGTGATGGCAAAGTGCCCAAACTTGATGGGTTTATAAGTAACACCTCAGGGTTCCCCTCTTACCTCGGAAATTCATCATCATACCATTCAATACTTTAGCGTCACCTGGGCGGCGGCTTTCTTTGATTGATCAAAGAAAGCCACTACCCAGGTGACGTTAAAGTACTGAATGCAGGTATACCACATACCAAAGTTTCAATCTTAATGATAGAAGAATTAGAAGAAAGAGAATTATAGGTTCACAATAATTTTGTGTGTTTTTATAATTCAAAGCGATCATAAAGATATCGCCTTTCTAAACTACATAAAGTTTAGGATATCAAAGATATATTCTGCGACCTCTTCTGAGAAGATTCACTTAGTTTAATGACATCGTTTTAATTTTCAGGTCAACCATGGGTGCCTGTTCTAATCATCCTTGCTTCGACATCCAGCCTGGTAACCAGCTATTGTCCACCTGAAAACAATCTCAGGATAGAAAGGTGCTCACTTCGCATCAAATGTCTTTACTCCATCAGCGACGTGATCCTTCCCAAAGAGTGCCAGGGATCAACCAATTTTCCAGTGAACGTGGACGTCAGTATTATGAACGCTGACGAAACATTCTACAGCGATAAACTAGATATAGAACTACGAAACCAAATCACAACACTTTCTATATCAGCCATCTGGCGGGAGACCTCACTGGCTCTCCTCGAAAACATGCATGGACTAGAAATCTTCAATCTCTTTAATAACAAGCTTGAACGTATCAATGGACAGCCATTTTACAACTTGCAGGACTTGAAGCATATTGATGTATCACACAACCTCCTGACTGATATTAATGGGTTGTTTAAATTCAAAGAAGGTAAAAACAGTCTAAGGGTTTTATCGCTGGCGTACAATGAACTGGAAGAAATCCCTCAAGAAGCATTTAAAGAATTAGACAGTTTAGTAGAGCTGAACCTTTCCCATAACGGCTAGGAAACATAACCACAGAAACCTTTTCTTATCTCAAGAGTTTAGAGACCCTTCGTTTGAACCACAACGAAATAATAAGCCTAGACGGTTCTGTCAACAAGCTTATCATTTGAAGCATTTGTACTTACGAGAAAACAACTTGCAGACCATAGACGATAAGTCCCTCGACATAATGCAACATCTGGAAACATTCGATGTCTCTGAAAATGATCTGGAGACACTCGATTCTAAAGTTTTATTGAGGCATTGGCTTCACTTGGCTGGCCCCAAACATAACGAAATTATTTGTAAAATAATGCTTTTCCGGAAATCGTATTACTGTAGTGCCAAATGCTACTTTTGAAGGAATGGGAAAATGAAGAGCAGGTTTACTCACCCCCATATGAGATTAAAACATCGCATTGCAACTGAGCTAGATCTATCCAATAATGAAATATCGGTCGTGGAGTACGATGGGTTCCAGGCCATTTACCATCTGATGAACCTCGATCTTTCCTGCAACCAGTTGCGCGACTTTATCATCAACCCTTCCGATCTAGCCAACGTGAAATTTCTCAATTTGAGTAGCAATGAAATCAAGATTTTGAATTTCAATAGCTTTTCTTCTATGACAAATCTGAAGAATTTGGACATGTCACACAATCAACTTGAAATCATCCCGAGCCAGACCTTTACTAAGAACCACAATTTAAAATACGTCAATATGACTAGCAACAGTTTCAGATCCCTCACTCATTTGAGTATTACTTTTTTCCATCCCGATGGCGGAGTGCTCGATTTATCTCACAATGACCTAACAAGCCTTCAAATTCCATACGGAGAAGCGACGCGCCTCACATTTTTGATTTTGGACTACAACAATATCACAGACGCAGCGTTAGTGGAGATCAAACATCTTACGGACTTGATGGATCTGACTATAAGTAACAACCAGATTACATACGTCGACAAGGATTCCTTTAACTTACCTGGCAGTCTAATCAGCCTTGATTTGAGTCACAATGAGATATATGATATAGCTCCTTCATCGTTTTACCACACTCCTAAACTGGTCACGCTGCGTTTATCAAACAATGACCTTTCCAGCATCTCATACGGAATGTTTCATGGTTTGGAAAAGCTCAGAAACCTTGACTTATCGTCCAACGGCATCAGATATTTGGATTCCAAGGTGCTGGGTGATCTGAAACAGCTCCAGGTTTTGTCACTCACTTATAACGAAATGCAGCATTTGGACTACAAGCGTTGGTTTGGGCGTACATTGGATTTGCAGGTCAATTTGGATGGTAATAATTTCACTTGCGAATGGCTCAGCTCGGCGTTGAGTGACTACGAGAATGGATATTCTAAAATGAGACCGGTTGTGTTTACAAAGGTTTTAGAAGGACATGCTCTTAGTGGGATTTCATGTGTGACGGATGAGAGCCGCCAGCCTTTAATTCCGGAAAATTTACTAGATAATTCCAGAAGTGTACTTACTTATGAGCGGCTCCTGGTAACAAGTCAGAAGATATTAGAAGCTGTCAAGGAGCAGACACTTTTGATGCGTCAATACTTCGGGAACGCTATGAAGTATCAACATCAAAATCAAGAGAAATTGAAGAGGATCGCCACTAATGAAATCTAATTGTAAACCTTCTGATATATATCATTTATTGAGTCAGACCGTCATGTCATGTATAAACGTATCAGTGATTTCAAATAACAATAAGTTTTTTGTTTTGTTATCGAATGGGATGCCGCACACGGTGAAGGACTCGTCAATATTAAATTTTTCACTAGAGATACCAAATTGTTTACCCCCAGTTTCTGAAAGGGTGATCAAATGTGAGAAGCGATCTATCGGAGATATATTCAAAATAGCGGTACGTGATTGGCTATCCTATCGCAGCTTATTTTCCTTTCGGAAACCAGGCGTTAGTTTTCTATACAAAATGTCTCCGTGTGCCATTTATGGGTCTATACTTCTGCCTCTGCTTGCTTGGACAGTAAATAGAAACAGTGAATAATGTAATATTTTAGTTATGAACTTATGATGTTGCGCAATAATTGTAAGCAAAGACAGTAGTTTGCAGACATACTTTATTGAAATATCAGGAATCGTATAGGTGACCTTAGCTCTGACATAGTTAACATAGGTTATAATATTAATTAGGTTAAAGATATTTTGCTTTCCAATTATCAATCAAATGGAGAATATTGATTGTGATAATTAAAATAAACACTTGTTTTACTTACTACACTATAAATCTGAGTTTTACTACCCAAATACCTTGTGGAGGAGAGTTATTTATGGGCTGCTATTGTTCTATAGGTCAGATTATCAAGTTATGTAATGTATGTTATGATATTATGTAAGGTAACTTATGATGGCCTGTTTAACAAGATATGTTTGGATAAAAACTGCTAAATAAATTATTTTTTCATGCACAAAGATCGTTGAACCTTTCTGGGCTCACTTAATGTTGACATTAACTAAAATGGCGCATTTTTTCGTTCATAAAACAATAAATTATGTCCGTCGGTCTCGAGAATTTCAAATAAACAACAAATAAAAAATATATTATAATTTACAATGTATGGGAGGTGTATAACATGAGAGTAATATTAACACAAATTTGTCTATACAAACAACATGATCTAAGTACAAAATTAATGTGTACTTAATGCGAACAAATGAGTGTTTATTGTGATATGATATGTGTATGTCAATTAGCGATAAGTACCAGTACAATACGTCCTGTCAGCAAACTGACAAGAGGGATCCAAATAAGCAACACATGGTTCCGTACTGTCGGCAATTGAAAAGAAAGAAAGAAAGAAAGAAAGAAAGAAAGAAAGAAAGAATTGAAAGAAAGAAAGAAAGAAAGAAAGAAAGAGAAAGAAAGAAAGAAAGAAAGAATGAAAGAAAGAAGAAGAAAGAAAGAAGAAAGAAAGAAAGAAAGAAATAAAGAAAGAATGAAGAAGAAAGAAAGAAGAAAGAAAGAAGAAGAAAGGAAAGAAAGAAAGAAAGAAAGAAAGAAAGAAAGAAGAAAGAAAGAAAGAAAGAAAGAAAGAAAGAAAAGAAAGAAAGAAAGAAAGAAAGAAAGAAAAGAAAGAAAGAAAGAAAGAAGAAAGAAAGAAAGAAAAGAAAGAAAGATAAGAAGAAAGAAGAAAGAAAGAAAGAAAGAAAGAAAGAAAGAAAAGAGAAAAGAAAGAAAGAAAGAAAGAAAGAAAGAAAGAAAGAAAGAAAGAAGAAAGAAAGAAAGAAAAGAAAGAAAGAAAGAAAGAAAGAAAGAAAAGAAAGAAAGAAAGAAGAAAGAAAGAAAGAAAGAAAGAAGAAAGAAAGAAAGAAAGAAAGAAAGAAAGAAAGAAAGAAAAGAAAGAAAGAAAGAAAGAAAGAAAGAAAGAAGAAAGAAAGAAAGAAAGAAAGAAAGAAAGAAAGAAAGAAAGGAAGAAAGAAAGAAAGAAAGAAAGAAAGAAAGAGAAAGAAAGAAAGGAAAGAAAGAAAGAAAGAAAGAAAGAAAGAAAAGAAAGAAAGAAAGAAAGAAAGAAAGAAAGAAAGAAAGAAAGAAAGAAAGAGAAGAAAGAAAGAAAGAAAGAAAGAAAGAAAGAAAGAAAGAAAGAAAGAAGAAGAAAAGAAAGAAAGAAAGAAAGAAAGAAAGAAAAGAAAGAAAAAGAAAGAAAGAAAGAAAGAAAGAAAGAAAGAAAGAAAAGAAAGAAAGAAAGGAAAGAAAGAAAGAAAGAAGAAAGAAAGAAAGAAAAGAAAGAAAGAAAGAAAGAAAGAAAGAAACACAACTTCCGAACGGGCGGTAGTATACAAAAATATTAATATTATATTGACGTTGACTAAGTAATATGTATGATTTTATGGTCAATAAAATTTTTGAACTGAACTGAACTGAACTGAAAGAAAGAAAGAAAGAAAGAAAGAAAGAAAGAAAGAAAGAAAGAAAGAAAGACAGAAAGAAAGAAAGAAAGAAAGAAAGAAAGAAAGAAAGAAAGAAAGAAAGAAAGAAAGAAAGAAAGAAAGAAAGAAAGAAAGAAAGAAGAACTTCATTTATTTATCAAATATAAAAAGTTTGAATTTGAACATGAGGTACAACTGGTCATGTAGTAATGACTCTACAGAAATATCGTCACACTTTATCTCATACGGGGTGGTAGGGGCATGGTTAATGCTTTTACGCTAATTCAATACTGATATGATAGGTACTAATTATCTATTAGTGTTTCCTTTTAGCAAAGGAACCCTAATGCAACAAAAGTTAGTTAACCAAGTCATTCTGCTCTTCATTGTGGGTCCAAACGAATGTGGATCATATTTATTTATTAAGGAAAATATCTAATTGGCCTAAGAATTTACTTTTCAGTTAAGTATTCTATGTGAAATGAATTAACCCGGCAAAACACAAAAAATGGTAAGGGATTTTTATACTTTAGATTAGAACATTTTGACATAGGTTATTTATTCCTATTGGCATCAGCGATTGCTTTTATGTGCATGTCATGTCATTTACTTTTTATAATTTATAAGATACTGCAGGACTCGAGCTGAGTTCACGAAACATATATTAAAAAAATCACAAACATAATAAACACAAACACAAACTATGCATATTTAGACAATCATTCAAGGATTCCTTATACAGGTATCCCGAAATCAATGGTCAAGCCGTTAACCACTGATAGGCTTTACCAAAAAAAATACCTGTTAAAATAATCACGAATATCAAGATTTTTTGAATCCAGTGTTTTTTTAATCTCATTAAATTTCACCTTTTATTTAATGTTAGATTAATGATTGTGATGGTGTTGGTTCAAATATTTTAATTCATAATTATAATTATTATTTCAGGCTGCCCTAAGACTACGTCCACAAGTACATTGGCTTTATACTGCTATTGCATTATGTAAGTATTTTCAATACCTAAAATGAAGCAACGTATGTGCTGTGCCTGTATGTATATGTTTAAGTTTATATAAAATGTGCAAGATTTTTTCATGGCTTTCGTGATGGGGTTGGGTTACCTACGCCAGATCGAAAAAGGTTTTTTCAGCCTGCGCCAGGCATAGCAACAAACATTTGAATACAGTCATTCTCACTTTATATCTGTGGCTACAGTATCGCGATAGAATTCTCGTCCATTGTGGCGATAAAAATTTACGTTTTGATGACGACGATAGTGTGTGGCCTTAAGCAGGCTACCACTGGCTATAACTACTCGTTAGGTACAGTGGTTTTGTGTGGGAATCGCTTGATATAGGTGTCGATATCCGTATATCGAATGCGCGAGAATCTTACCCCTGTGGCATGATTCTCGCGCCTTCGATATACGGATATCGAGACCTATATTAACAGATCCCATACAAAATCACTCGATATAGGTGTAGATATCGTGTATCTGTCGGCGGCCAATCGTAGAATTGGGCACATCATGACGTGCCTCGTCATTTCATGATATGGCCAAGCAATTACTGTGCACATCATGATATGGCGGGTTATAACAAAATCATGTATTTTTAAAAGCATTTTTATTCATCACTACGTGATGTTTTTTGTGTTACATGTCAAAGACTATTCGAGCTGCGCTCACCTCCTTTAGTCTTCACCTAAGCTACCGCAGTGTTTGCTTTAAAATATTTCATCGTTTCATGATATATCACGTTTGGGCACATCATGATGTGCGATCGGCCGCCGACATAACGAATGCGTGAGAATCAAGTCCCTGTTTTACGCAACGTATCAAATGCATGAGTTCTATCCACCTGTCAACGCAAGCCGAACGATCGTTGGAAAGCTGTACTTACTTTATTTGTTTTTTTTTGTCATATAAAAGGTCATTGCTTGCATTGCTCAACAGTCTTAGTGATAAATAGTTTGAAATATTACTTTCAAACTATTTATCACTAAGACTGTTGAGCAATCGGGTCGGTTATTTAAAAAAAAACAAGCTGGTGATGTTATGGTGATATCATATGTGTTTTTTGTAGGTTTCGGATTATCAACTATTATGAACGTGGCTGCAGAGTGTGAAATTATCTCTTCGCCACGAGACAGTTGCAGAGTTGATTTGGAATGCGACAATTACCAAGAAATTAATTTTGACTTGAATCAGTTGGTGCGGGACACTGGTATTATAATATGCCCTTTACCATATCGCAGATTCAGAATAGATAATTGGGCAGGAGTTTACTTGAAGTTCAATACAAAATTTTCATTTCCTCCCGAAATACTACCAGATTTTACAAGTGAGAATCTACAGTTTATCGTTGAACTCGACCTCGAAAACCAAGGGTATAGTAGTGCGCCGATCATAAAAAATCTGCCAAATCTAAAGACGTTGAAGCTGAATGGAAATAGTTTGAATGAAGCTAAACTATATAACGTGAACGAACTTCCATCACTGCGTGAGTTGGAGCTCTCACATAACATGATAAATAGTTTCGATGTTCAAGAAGATAGTAGTCTCTATGATCACTTGACTCTTTTAAACGTATCCAATAATTATCTGGTAAACATACCAGATGCAACTTTCTATTTTCTGACTTCACTGGAGAAGTTAGATTTATCGCAAAATTACATCGATACTTTAGGAGTGTTGACGTTTGAAGGGATAAAGCATCTGAAATTATTGGATTTATCTAGCAACAGGATCACTGAACTGAAATTATCCTTAGTGAGATTCAGCGAGCTTGAAGAACTGTATTTAGACAATAATAGACTAAGCAAAATTTATGCAGAAGATTTTAATATAATGGCAAACATAAAAATTCTTAGCATGAGGGCCAACCGTATCACGAGTATAGATAAAAATGTGTTTTCGAATATGTTGCATCTTTGGAAATTGGATTTAAGGTATAACGTTATAGAAAATCTTGATAAATACAGTTTTACGGGTTTGGTTAAGTTAAAATATATCGATTTATCTGACAACAAGATTAAGATGTTACCACCGTACTTATTTCGAGGTAAAAATTTACAGTTTCTTAGTATGGTCGGTAATGCTCTAGAAGGACATTTACAAAAAGGCTCATTTGAAGGACTGACGCTAATGACAGAATTGGACTTGAGTTACCAACACTTGACTGAAGTTGACGATTATGGATTATTTGGTCTTGATGCGGTAACTTCAGTACTGTTGAATAATAATGAATTGGTGATGGTCTCAAACTTGTCATTTAAATCACTAAATCAATTGGAAAGATTAGAGCTTTCAAACAATCAAATAACTACTATACAATTTGACACAAAAGATTTGGTTAAATTAGTGTATTTATCTCTGAAAAATAATAGTATTAGTTATATTGAAAAAAACTTCTTCACTGACTTGACAGCTTTGCAATTTTTAGACTTATCAATAAACAATATCTCACATATAACCTCAGATTCTTTCAAAACTTTGCATATAATAACCGATTTAGATTTATCAAGTAATCCCTTGAGCGGTGCACTAGAAGGATTTACCTTCGACGGCTTATCCTCTTTACCAAAACTAGATATCTCTCACACTTCACTGACTTTGATAAAAAATGAAGCATTCAAAGGAATGGAAGAGTTAAGAGAACTAAGTGTATCTTATGGCAAAATTAATGAGCTAGAGACAAATGCATTTGTAGGAGCTACATTAATCGAGGTACTGGATTTATCATTTAACAATATCACTACATTCATGATAAACAATACCGATATTGTTAATTTGAAAACATTGTATCTGAATAATAATAAGCTAATCTCTATCTCATCTCACGTGTTTCGAGGACTGGTTAGTCTCGATAAACTTGTAATGGCTAATAACTCCCTCCAATATATAGATAATGACGCTTTCGGTGATCACAGTAATCTTCAATATTTAGATATTTCTTTCAATACAAACTTGACTCTTAATTTGTCTGTATTAAAAAACCACAATAATTTATATAATCTAAGACTGTCAGGTATTAAAAGATATATAACATTTACGAATCTTAAATTCTTAGGATCCTTAACAACCTTAGTCATATCTTATTGTAGCCAAATAAACATCACTGCAATACATCTGCGAAATTTAACCGAACTGCATAATGCTGACTTGAGTTATAACAATATATCAATAGTAGAAGGTAGCGCCTTTTATGGATTAGAGAATTTACACGAACTAAATCTAAGTTTTAATAAAATAACCACTATAAATCCAGGCGTTTTCAAAGACAACTTCAGATTGCAAAAGCTTATCATTTCTCATAATAGTTTATTATTCATCAGTTATGGTATTTTCCGGGGTCTACGCGATTTAAGTATAATAGATATATCATACAATCAAATTAAAAGTTTAAAGAGTGAGAGATTCTATGAATTAAAGAATTTGAATTACCTTATAGCAGATCACAACGAAATTGATTACATAGGATTAGATGAATTCTCAAATACTAATCTCAAGAATCTAAGCATTGGTGGTAATCCTTTGGCATGCGATATTCTAGTGAAACTTAAAGATATTCCAAAATCATTTCATATTACATCTTCTGAGTTGGATCACAACAACGAAAATGTTGATGGGATATCGTGTTATAGTGTATATAGCACGAATACAAACAAAATTGACGCAATCGATGGGGACAAAAGTGAAAAGATTTTACAGGATATAAAAAATATTTTGATGAACTTATCAAATGGATACGGAGTTGATAATGAGATCAAAACAATTTTACCAAATATCACAAAATTAAGATATGGAGAAATAAGTGAGACTGAAAATTCTTTCTTATCAAATATTACGGATATATTACATAAGGAAAACCATTTGCTTTTCCAAAATATCATAGATAATAACCAAACTAACTACCTTTTAAACAAAATTGTTAATAATACCTTGCCTACGGATGTTTATTATAATCCTATAGAAAAAAAACCTAAAGACTCCAATCTGAAAACAAATGAGACACTGAAAATTGATCATAACATTGAAAAGAGAGTTTCTGAATTAGAGATCCAAATTCAGCATATTGTTAAAATTTTACATACCCAGAATAATTCAGTTAAGAAAGAAAGTCTTAACACGAATACACCGAATACAGATAAATTGTTCCTAGAGAAACAAAACGGTGCACGATCCAGTATATTCTTGGAAACATGCATGGGCCTCATATTATTCATAATAATTTGTTGCATTTTGTTTAAGTTGTATAAGTCCAGGTTTTTCTTGCGGCCCGGTCGTTCTATGAGCACACGTGAAATTGCTCACTCAATGGATAATTCTAATCTATAATATTTTTATTATAAGTTATCTTAGCTATGTTACCAGCATGAAATTAATTCTTAAGTAATCGCATAGTACTTTTTTATAATTTTTGTCACATTTCCAGATTTATGTTATTTGATTTAAGTAGGTCAATAATATATTTATTTCTTTCTTACTGTTATTTTTTTTTAATAATTTCCTACAGGAATTTTGATAGGTATCTGATTTCACTCTTTTGAATCCTCGAAAGTCAGATTTAAATTTGTGTTGTAACTTTAATTGTATTTTTATTTCAGAATCTAACCCTGAGTTTCACGAAACAAATATTTAACCGGTTAACTCGAGCCATTGTCATTCTCCAAAATTATAAAAAAAAATACATTAAAATTAGTTTGACAGTAGGTACCAACGTCAAAAATTAGACATTCCTTGACGTCTTGGTACCCACTGTCAAAATAATTTTAATGTCATTTTTTTATAATTTTAATGTCAATATTGTTCCAAGGACTCTTTTGTCGTTACGCTACCGTGGGTGTAAGAAAATGCTTAGTAACTGAAACAAATGATCCTATGACTATCCTTTGATATTCTCACGATTAAACTAGTTATGTGACAACTTAAGTAAAATAGTTTCGTGAAACTCAACATTAGAATAAAGTACCTAATATCACAAAACAGTTTACAAATTGCTCAACCAGCAAAGCTTGCGGTGAAAAAATCTGCCTTTTTCACAATGGCAAAAATTTATTTGCCACTGAAAGTTGTGAAGTCGTGAATTTTCAACTCGCTCACTGGAAGCACTAAAAAGCTTGTGTAAGTGCGAAAGCTTCTTAGGCTATGCGCTGAATCTGAAAGTTGTACTTTTCACAGAAAATTATTCGGTCAATTAGTGAACTTTATCTAGAGAAAAATTACGCGTTTGACGGCGACCTCAGACAGAGCGGTACACGTACATACTTAAAAAAAAATTAAGGCTACTTTATCACACGAAGTGGTAGGACACAGCAAACTCCACGTTTGGCCAGTTAAAATTGTAATGTTACTCTAACTTATGCTTTAATTTTCAATGTTAATTTCAATAATTTTGTTTTAATAACTATCATATTTAAATTTATCCTTGATGTCAAGAATTCGGAAATTATTTAAACTATTATAAATTGTGCTATTTACTGGTGGGAAGCATCTGCACATCCTATACCACAGGGCTTGCCTTTTTTTAGGGAATAGAGATCATCCCTTGTTCTTTACTATGTAAATAACAAGTTTAAATGTATTTTTTGTGATTAAATTAATATTTCATTTCATTTATTTAATTTCATTTCACTTATCTACTTATAAAATCGATCATGTGGGAGTCAGACTCTCCCATTAAGGCTTCCGCATCATCGTGCAAGAAACAAGTGCCCTTCAGTTCAATATTCCAATCTGTATACATATTGGTCCTATCCAAGCAATTTCAAGCAATAATCGCACTTTATTGTGAAGAAGGAGGCTGGAATACGTGAGTCTTCATTTCGTTCAAAAATTCTTTAAACTGACAATGGTGAGTGCTTTTGACAAGATGTTGTTAACAATCTTGATTAGCAAATTCATGATAACAACTATTTTTAAATTGTTTTTGTTTTATAAAATAAATAATATTTGCGTATCCAGAGCCGCAGCTTCACATCCAAAGAGCCGCATATGGCTCGCGAGCCACAGGTTGCCGTCCCCTGATATAGGTTTCCTGTTTGCCTTGAATTGTTAGCTGTCATGCGTCAAAATAATGGTAGCGGCCGAGTAGTAAGTATACATAAATAATAGCCTTAAGGCTTAGCACGCACTGCGGTTAAACGCGAGCGTTTAACCGCAAGTCTGAAACCGCCGAAAAATGTAGCACATAAGTTTACCATACAAGCGCACGCATGTGTGGCGTTTTTCAGTGACTGATTTTAAAACCGTAGCTAGCTACGTTATTACCGCGGTTCGCAACCGCGCGATTTTTTTGTGTCTCATAGTAATAGTATGGTAGCGCACGCACAGCGTTTAACCGCAAGCGGTTATTCAGTCCCGACTGAGCGAGCGCAGTGGGCACACAACGCACAACACATGCTGCTTGCCAGAAGTCCATGATGGAACTGATAAAAAAATAAGCAATACGCCAACCGCAATGCGTTTCTTTTTTGTTTTTGTATTCAAGCGATTTGATATTTTTTGTGAACGCTGTGCGCATCTTTAATTGAGGCAAACTCTTAGATTGTTTTGGTAATATTTGTCTGTATGTGTTTGTGTTTGCTTTGTTGATGTGCCTTATATAAATAAATAAATAAATAAATAAATGCGTGTTGGCATGCGTTTCTGCGTTTTCAGCGTGCTCAGCCTTAATAAGGCTGATATTGATTGATACAGTAGCTGGATCCAGTATCACTGGATTCCAGCACTAGATTGACACTGGATCAATGTAAACATATTTCAATCCAGTACAGTGTCCGCTGAAACATGTTTACATTGATCCAGTGTCAATCCAGTGCTGGAATCCAGTGATGATCTAGCCACTGATTCAATGTCTTTATCCTTATATCATATGTCTGTCACACATAAAGTATACCCCAGCACCCGGAACTGGCCAAGCGCCGGGGGTGGTTTGTCGTGGAAGGTGAGGGACAAACACCCGTTTTCAGTAACTATAGGACACGCCTAAATTAGATAACTAAATATTTAGGGGTTGCCTAGAGCAGAAACACGTTTCACTAACCCTTAAGTCACGATTAACGACGTTAGGCATGACCTAAAGTTACGACACCGATTTGGAACGGCGTAATGCTTAGGTGCCCTAGACAAGTGATAGACATGAGTCTAGAAATGTGATAGATTGACGAACAATACCATGGACAACTAAAAAAACTAGGCCTCTCTTAAGATAGGACACAATTATTGGTGAAACGGAACTTTATGCTTAGCATTGCCTTAAATTAGGAGTTACTAAGTAAGGCGTTTCTTTGTCCGTCGTTAGTGAAAACGGGCAAAAGACATGGTAATGCGCGTGCTCGGTCCTTCACTGTCTCGCGTCGCAAGCACGCCACGGGTACAGAAAGACATGGTAATGCGCGTGCTCGGTCCTTCACTGTCTCGCGTCGCAAGCACGCCACGGGTGCAGAAAGACATGGTAATGCGCGTGCTCGGTCCTTCACTGTCTCGCGTCGCAAGCACGCCACGGGTGCAGAAAGACATGGTAATGCGCGTGCTCGGTCCTTCACTGTCTCGCGTCGCAAGCACGCCACGGGTGCAGAAAGACATGGTAATGCGCGTGCTCGGTCCTTCACTGTCTCGCGTCGCAAGCACGCCACGGGTGCAGAAAGACATGGTAATGCGCGTGCTCGGTCCTTCACTGTCTCGCGTCGCAAGCACGCCACGGGTGCAGAAAGACATGGTAATGCGCGTGCTCGGTCCTTCACTGTCTCGCGTCGCAAGCACGCCACGGGTGCAGAAAGACATGGTAATGCGCGTGCTCGGTCCTTCACTGTCTCGCGTCGCAAGCACGCCACGGGTGCAGAAAGACATGGTAATGCGCGTGCTCGGTCCTTCACTGTCTCGCGTCGCAAGCACGCCACGGGTGCAGAAAGACATGGTAATGCGCGTGCTCGGTCCTTCACTGTCTCGCGTCGCAAGCACGCCACGGGTGCAGAAAGACATGGTAATGCGCGTGCTCGGTCCTTCACTGTCTCGCGTCGCAAGCACGCCACGGGTACAGAAAGACATGGTAATGCGCGTGCTCGGTCCTTCACTGTCTCGCGTCGCAAGCACGCCACGGGTGCAGAAAGCAGAGAGACAATTTAGAGAACAGTTCGCGGATGCTGATTTTCACTACGGTAAAAAATACGAGCTGGTTCAGCCTTCCTCAGAAAATAAGTCCAATGACCTTAAAAGGTATTGACTAAGACCGCAAATACTATAATAATATATGTATAAGACCAAGGATAACTACATAAGTTACGCAAATTCTGCGCTTGAAGACTATATTCACGCTCAGCCCCCCTAGATAAAGTTAAACGCTAACGCTTACGAATCGAACCGATAACTTTTAATGTGTGCGATTTGACATTAGGCTTCGCCTTCGCTAAGGTGACGTCACGTAGCGATTCCAAATGTCAAATCGCAAACATAAAAAGTTATCGCTTTGTTTCGCTATCCTTAGCGTTTAGGCACAGGAAGGAGAACTACATAAGTTAAGGTGCCTCATGAATAAATTAGGGGTGCTTTTTTCATGTGTTTTTCAGGAAATACTATGCAAATCGTAATCAATTTCTGGTATATGTAATTTGACTGTATAATCTAGGGTTTTCATGAAGGAAAACGTGTTTGGATAAAATTTTCTCGATAGAAAATAAATCCAAAGTCAACCCTGTTTTCCAATATTTTTTCCTATTATACCGCAGTAGTAGTAAATATGATCTTTCTATTAATTGTAATATGTGGGGAATTGTTGTTACTAGCGATTTGAAGATTGAAATGTAATTCCCTGTAATAGCTTATTTTTCATGTTTTTTTTTCCGTTTTGGCGCTTACGTTGATTCAGATTAGGCGCGAGCGCACAATTGCCATCCCATTTATTCCTATTCCCGAGTTATATTCGCTTCTCACTTCCGCAATCTTCGTTGACCTTGGTTTGTAATTATTCATACCTCGCCTTAAGCCAATTCTGCGCTTGAAGACTATATTCATGCTCAGGAAGTAGAACTACGTAAGTTACGCTAATTCTGCGCTTGAATACTATATTCATGCTCAGGAAGGAGATCTACATAAGTTACACCAATTCTGCGCTTGAAGACTATATTCATGCTCAGGGCTGCGGCGATGGTGTAGCCTTTTAACACGCAAAAAGCACGACTGAATGACTGGCATTAATCGGTATACTCTCATAAGGACATAGGCCGAGAGTCGGAGCGAGAGGGTTAACGTGTTCATTACTTTGCCGCTGCCACCTCACATCAGAAAAGACGCGACTGGGTTGATTTCAGGTCACACGAATGACGCGCGAATTAATCTCATTCGTGTGACATAAAAAAACGTGAAATCGACCCTAGCTTGCAACGCTATTTGCAGCATGCCGTAACAACGTTCGTAGAAGATTAGAAACGCTTGCAACGCTATTTGCAGCATGCCGTAACAACGTTCGTAGAAGATTAGGAACGCTTGCAACGCTATTTGCAGCATGCCGTAACAACATTCGTAGAAGATTAGAAACGCTTGCAACGCTATTTGCAGCATGCCGTAACAACATTCGTAGAAGATTAGAAACGCTTGCAACGCTATTTGCAGCATGCCGTAACAACGTTCGTAGAAGATTAGGAACGCTTGCAACGCTATTTGCAGCATGCCGTAACAACATTCGTAGAAGATTAGGAACGCTTGCAACGCTATTTGCAGCATGCCGTAACAACGTTCGTAGAAGATTAGAAACGCTTGCAACGCTATTTGCTGCTTGCGTAATACCGTTCGTGGATCGATTTCACGTGGATTAATCTCATTCGTGTGACACAAAAAACATGAAATCGACCCGACTATGTTTTTCTGGGTTTTGTTTAACCCCCGTGGCATTAAGTTACTAAGTAAGTAAATTCTTGTTACTTAAGTTTTGCTTAAATCACTTCCTGAATGCGGGCTTCCATTCTGAGCTAAGGATGAATGATTACACTCCTAGGACGTTTTCACAGTCTAAATGCAGGGGTAGCTAACCTTTTGTGGAAAAAACTGTGTTACCACAAAGTCTACTTTGGCCGAAATGCCATTTTTAGGGACCTGCTGGAAGTGTGTCTAAACTCAAAGGACATTGTAATCTGTAATCCTAAATTCCTAAGTCGCGTCTACCGTACCGTTGGTAGGTACCGTTCGTTCTCATTTATGCATGGTTCTCATGAACCGTAATAGTTAGCTAGGAGTTGAAATTCTTACAGAATGTGTACTTTTACAGTGCAGTGGGGTGTGTAACTGTGTGCTACGCGTGTGATGTGTGTTTGGAAGTTTGGAACTATATTATAATAGTAGGTCTACCTTTTAATAAATTATCCTCTCCATCCTAGGTTTGCTGGAAGAGATCTCTTTTTAGAGATAAGCTCGCATTTGTACATGTTTTGTCCAATATTAAGTGTCTGTAATATTTTTTTCTGTGCAATAAAGTATAAACAATTATTTATTTCAATTTTAATATTTAACATGTCCCTATAATTAATTGGAATCTTATTATTTGTTTGTTTTTGTTCTTATTATTTTAATATTTGTAATTATTTTTAACTTTTGTCATTTTTGTATTGGATACTTGTCTGGAAAATAATAGGGGTATTAAAACACGAGTGGTTATTTGAAAACCGAGCCGTAGGCGAGGTTTTTAATAGTATCCCACGAGAGTTTTAATACCTAGTTATGTGCAGTTTCATACACTACTTTATCTACTCTTATACCTACAAAAATCAAAGTTAAAACACAACAATATTTCCACATAAATCAGTCAGTGCTTAGACACAACAAAACATTGTCACGTCACGTTGACGCGGTGGACGTTTTGTTGCCGCCAAAACCCAGCATATCACAGCGCCGCATGCGCGGAGCATGGGCCACAGGCAACAAAACGTCCCACAGCTCAGAACAATAGGGCCACAGTATCAAACCTCAGAATAATAAACCTCTTTGTTTAAATCTTCCTGCCTCTAAGTACTTATCAAACACTCAGTGGCTGTTTGGTTGTCAACTATGGTTAAAAAAAAACGTTTCAACGATACAGACTATCAAACACCTTGGCTGTACGGTTTCTGGACCCTTACCTTTCCCAAAAAAAGTAGAACTGTATCGTTATGGAAATAAAGTTTAATAATAACATTAGTTTTGTTCGAGAATTAGTGTTATTATTAAATTTTTCAATTTGATTACTGTATTGCGTTTATAAAGTACGATATTATGAATTCGATTTCAAGTTTGTAATTCGAACTTTATGACATGAGAGTAGATAAACAATTTAATTTAATTTACTGCCGTTAAGATAACATTTATAATAAAAATTACGTTTTTTCTAGCAATAAAGTCGGAGCTGGATGTTTTAAATTTGACTACTCTTTATAGATTTATACGGGAGAATAGTGCTAACTCTAGTTCTATCTGTTGGCCTTTAGGGAGAAAGGCGAGGTTAAACGGACATCCGACATCATTTACATTTTTAGGAAATGTTTTTCCAACGTAATTTTGTTCCAAATGTTGAGCACGTCCCAACTAAAAGGTTTCCTTGATACAATATTAAAAATCTCTCTAGTTCCGGGACTTCACATGCGAAATTAATTTATGTTACTTTGCACACTTCGTTGTACTCGTAACTTAACTCTAAAGGTAAATCTGTTACTTTGCAAACACTTTAGGATTCTTTTTAGGAGGGCTACATAACATTACCTGCATTTTAATGTTTCAGGTCCGGATGCACCACCAAAAGCTCAGTTTGACAAACACTTAAAGTCATGCTGTCCTATCTTTTGCTCAGAAAATTGCAGCGCAGTCACACCTTTTCCCATACGGGGTAGCAGATTTTTAACCAGTTAGGTATTTGATTCTCCATTTTTAGTGACAGAGGGCTAGTCCATCGCCACATGTGGAGTAATGAATATTACAGCGCAGTATGATGTTATATTTGAACTACAAAAAAAGGATCCCGACTTTCCGGGTTCCGGACACATAATTATTAGGAAGTTGTCGGATTGGGAAGTAGTCGAATGTGGAAGTGGTAACAACGGAAACATGTCATATATAATCTGGACATAATAGGAACTGATATGGACCTAAAATGAAAGTAACTTTAAATTAGAGTACCTAATATAATTATTAGGATTTTCAAGTTGAACTGATTAATTCCGTATCGTTTTTTTTTCACAATTCTTTATTGCGCACAATAATTAAGACAAAGGCTTATCTACTTTTATGGAGCACCTTTGTTCATAATCTATTCTACAGGGTGTAACAGAAGTGTGTGTCATATTTTAGGGGGTTGTTAGGGAGATAATTCTGAGAAACTTTTACTATGAAACCGATTTATTTTGTATTTTCGTATCATATTATATTTATTGCACATAAAAGACAAAACACAGACAGTACAGAGCAACTTTATTTTTCATTGCTCCATACGTTTTGGTCCGGACGGTCAGCTGATTTGTATAGAGAAGTGAAAATTAAAGTTGCTCTGATCAAATCGGTTACATAATAAAAGTTGTTCAGAATTACGTCCCTAACATCCCCCTAAAATATGACTACACCTTTCTGTTACAACCTGTATTATGTCTTGACGACCTTACATTGCGGTTTTAGGCTCTAAGTACCAAGCCAGATCTCCCGGGTTCGAGTCCCAGCTGGAGGGGTAAACAAAAATGTGTCTACTGTGTGTGTAGACACGCTGTTTCTGGATCCCACGAGGGTAACCTAGTGTGGGGTCACATGCCAAGCAAGAAAAAAAAGTAAAAAGTAAGTTAATAAAAGTTTGTGTTTTTAACAAATCAACCATCGAGTATTTACAGATCTACAAAATTGTCAAAACTTTAATAACTGGCCAAGTGCGAGTCGGACTCGCGCACGAAGGGTTCCGTGCCATTATCTATAAAAAACCGCAAAAAAATGTATGGGAGCCCCCCCTAAATATTAATTTAATTTTAATTTAATTATTTATTTTTTAAGTAAATAATATACTCAATATATTGTGAACATTTTAAGCGTCTACCTGCTACCATTATCAATATTGAGCAAAAATGTGCAAAAAAATCACGTTTGTTGTATGGGAGCCCCCCTTAATATTAAATTTCTTTTGATTTTTAGTATTTTTTGTTATAGCGGCAACAGAAATACATCATCTGTGAAAATTTCAACTGTCTAGCTACCACGGTTCATGAGATACAGCCTGGTGACAGACGGACGGACGGACGGACGGACGGACGGACGGACAGACGGACAGCGAAGTCTCAGTAATAGGGTCCCGTTTGGCACCCTTTGGGTACGGAACCCTAAAAAGTAACTGTGGCATGTACATACTACACTGTACGTAGTAATATAGAAATGTGATGGAACCAGCATG
The DNA here is from genome assembly GCA_963457715.1 of Argyresthia albistria. Classification (NCBI taxonomy): domain Eukaryota; kingdom Metazoa; phylum Arthropoda; class Insecta; order Lepidoptera; family Argyresthiidae; genus Argyresthia; species Argyresthia albistria. Next base: position 9,232,576 of record OY735271.1, on the reverse strand, counting down.
TTTTCTTCGTAATTCAGAGAACTTTTTGTCATTGTTACTTCATTTACAAAGAAACCTTTGTTTTTTTTGTAACATAATTAACAATGTCAACGCATTGTACAAGCTGACAGGATGACCCATGATAAATAGGAGTTTTGGTGAGTTTATCGAATAAAAACACCGTGTTGCGTAAGAAACATGGCGAGAGGGGGTAAAAACTATTTTTATTCGTGCTGTTAGTCAGGAAGACAAAGTAGAGGCAAGTCTTTTGTTATTATTGAGCGGGCTACACACGACATGATATCGGTGGCGATCTAGCTAGGGTGTAAAAAGGTGATAAACTGGAGCCGCCTGTTGTGTGCGCTTGGAGTGGTGTACTCACACACAGCAGGCGGTTCCAGTTTATCACCTTTTAACACCCTAGATCGCCACCGATATCATGTCGTATTTATACCACAACAAACATTAAACCGCCGATTTTACAATCGACAGATAAGATATGAACAGAAGGTAGGTTTAAACTTTTTCTACCTACAGTTTGACTGTAACCTATATTTCACGGGGTTATTAGGGGGACATCATTCTGAGCAACTTTCACTATGAAACCGATTTGATCAGAGCAACTTTATTTTTCACTTCTCCATACAAATCAGCTGACCCACTCAGGCCTGGTGATGTCACAAATAATATGAACCACGACAAATTGCATCAGATTTTTTTGGAGTGAGATTTCTGTTATGGAAATTCTAAAATCGAATATCGAACGGGAGTAAGAATTAACGTGAGTACGTGAGGGACGAAATTTCACTTCTTTTCAAGTGTTCTGCTGCATATTTATTATGGAATTCATAACTTTTGTAAAGCAATACATCTTGTAGAAATAAAGGCGCACGCGACGTCTTTTTCCGAAAGTAGATGCAGAGGCACAATTTGTGCTTGCCTGTACACAGTTAGACCAAACCCGAATTTGTGCTTGCCTGCACACAGTTAGACCAAACCCGAATTTTCCTTCCAAATAAATAAATCAAAAGGCGCATTTTCATGACAAACAAAAGGTCTTAAATGTCTTCCCCCGCTCAAATCACCTCTCATTATGGTTTGCTGGAAGAAATCTCTTGTTTGATATAAGCTCGCCTATGTTCATTGTTTTTCTTACATGTATTTGCTGTCTGTTTTGTGGAGTAGGTATACTTACAATATAGAAATTACGAAATATGAGCACAATAATGCTTCTGACAAGCTGTTTGGGAGAAGGCATGACGCCATGTTGTTGTAGGAGGTCAATCAATCGCAGTATTTCTTGAGCTTTATTGAACAAGACGATATTCGGGTAAACACACTCTAGTTTTCTTGGAAATAGAGCATGGGAAATTCGCCTACTGGATTTTTTGACCGAAGATTTGCGTTTAAATCAAAATATGAGAAACAACACACAACTAGTGGTTTCACTTCCATATTGACACATCGCTGTTCGCAACGACGACGACGAGCGACGACGACGCGACGCCGACGTAGGTACCAAAATATGGAAACATGACAGTCAGCGCTCACCGACAGTCGTAATTTCGTAATTTCTTTATTGTACTCACATGACAGTAAAAATAGCTTAACATATAAAAAATATGTACAAAGGCGAGCTTATCTCTAATAAGAAATTTCTTCCAGCAAACCATGTTGGGTAGGAGACGGAGATGATAGGTAAGGGGAAGAATTGCGCGTACAATAAAACCATTCTAGTACCTATAATGCATAGATATTATTATTACACATAGGTACATATAAGAACCTATTGCTAAGGAATAGACTACATACACAGTTACATAAATACAGCTTAACAATAAATATCGTATGAATACACTAATACATACCAGTATATATCTAAATTGACAGTGAAAGATAGCGCTTCTTTAGTCGGTTTTTAAAGATATTTAGTGATGGACTGTCCCTGATGGTACAGTCGTTGTGCGAACAAAGCCTTTTGAGAAACAAAATAGAAATCGTCTTTGGAATCCGGAATCACGTGAACGTTAAATCCCTATAAAACAGCAAGGTTTCGAATAGTACCAATATTAACCCTCCAGTCAAACGGTACCGATGGGAATAGAAAAGTTACTGGGTAACCCTTAACCTATCTTTTCGTTTGACAAGTTCCACAACACGTTCCACGCTCCACACTATAATATAAACATGTAGTTTTTGTTAGGGTATTCTGTGATTTATTATAAGATACTAGAACTACTTAGGAATCGGGTTTCTACGTGTTCCCTATACCTACTTATGATTTTCAATATTGCCGATAGGCAAATATATCATAATTTCGTACTCATTTCATTTCATTTATTTGCGTAAATGTGGTTACAGTCGTTGGTGTAATATATTAAAATAATAAAAGTAAAAGTACCACTTTGCCAGAGGCAATTATATGATGATCGACTCCCTCGGGAGTAGAGTAAAAGGGCCGAATGCGCGCAGATACTAAACTGATTTTATTATTAGAAATACTTAGCTTATATATAAATCTGTACAAGCTTACGTGGTAAAAATAGAAATACGTTATCTGTGAGGGTCGACAACTTATCTAAATAAAACGATCCCTTTAAGGGATGAAATAAATTGTATAACAACAGAAAACATTAAAAAGAGAAAATAAACCTTAAACGAAATCAATGTAACTATAAATAATGACACCCTAACGAAATCTTAGGTAAATCTTATACGCATTTAAATAATATAGGTACTAACTACAGGCTAGGCGAATTCTTCATAAGTTAAAAAAAAAACGCGTGTAGCACCGTACACGTGTTAGAAGTAAAACTTCTGTAGCTAGATCATTAAGTGGTACCTATACTATACACCTATACCTACCTATACTAAAAGAGATTTAAATTTCCAGTTTTGAGATCCAATCTCTGCTTCAAGTTACTTTTAAGTTTCAGACGTCCGATTATTTGAAATTATTTTATACTTGTACTTACTTTTAATACGTCATGTCATTTATTTCCCACCATTCCTTATCTACAATTTGTCGCGCTCGTGGTGATATACTTAACTCATTCAATAGTGTCACTACTATTTGCATCTCGCTCAGATTATATACCATCTGACGTCATGTCTTTAAGCCGTCTCGCTCAAATGTATGCATTGCTTTGCTTGTCTCTGTGCCCAGTCCCTTTATTTAATTGATCGAGTACGTATTTTCAACTATTCCAAGTTAATGTGTACCTGCGGGGCTACCATAAGGCTTGCCACTCACCTCAGTCGCGCAGATAAATGACAAAGAAGATGGCTAAATCAATATATGGACGACTGCCCCAGACATGTACAAAGACTTCTCAACAGCCAATAGCATTTAAATATTCATTCATAAATTTAATTTACTGCGTCTGTATTTAGTTTGTAGAACTTGAAGAAAAAAATAATTAAATAAAGGTAAATAAGAGTTGTTACTCAATACTCCGTGATTCCAATATGATTCCGTGACCTTTGCCGTCGCTAGAAATAAGCACCATTTTGCAATAACATGCAACATAACGCCATCTAGCCACTCCTCTGGAAACCGTTTTCAACAGTTTTGCTAGTTGGCAATTATGTTGCATGTTATTTTTAACGATGGCAAAAGTCACTAATCAATGGCGGAATCATAGAGTATGAAGTGACAACTCTTAATTATTTAATCATTTCCTTCAAGTTCTACAAACTAACTAAAGACGCAGTAATTTATGAGAGAATATTTAAATGCTATTAATTGGCTGTTGAGAAGTCTTTGTACATGTCTGGGGCAGTCATTTTGCCAAATTGCCAACTCCTTTCGCGTCTCAATGATGTTTCTCCATAAAATAGCGCGCATTCATTATGATATGACATTAAATAAATTGTGACAAAATGCGTGGCTGGGGTGACTGGCGTGCCTTATGCTACCCCCGCTAACCTATACATACCTACTTTGCTAGGATTTTTTAGGGTTACTTCATCGCGAAGCGATGACGTAACTCTTATTTAATTTTATTGTTGACATTTCCTTAGTCCGCCATACGACATACCTCGATTTTTATATTTTACTTCAACATTATTGACTGGCATGAAGCATTAACTTTAAAATTACAAAAGCTTATTAAAATCAAAATCGTATAATTTCAACAGTTATAACAACAATTCAACTTTAAAATATGTATTACAAAAATTACATACAAACAAATAAGCGAAACAATAAGCCATTAAACTTATGGCTCTGTAAACTGTAGACCTCGCTTTGGCCGTTTACTACAGATAAACATTAAATAGGTAGGTATAACACGTACTTAGTAGCTAAACTGCTAATTTGTGACTTGAACTGCACTATATAATAAAAAGTGGCTTTAGAACAGTTCTAGGTACCTACTTATTGTTTTCAAGAAGTCTTAATGCAGCCATCCATCACATCGGAATTTGCTTGAAAACTAAATATCACATTTGGATGATTCTAAGTGACTTTATGCGATTACTAGCTGCCCGTTGCGCGACTACGCAGCGCGTTTTAGGTACCTATTCCATAGTTACCGGCCACAAAACGATTCGTTCATCATTTTAGAAATCCATATCGACCCGTATGTGACATTGATGAAACTCTTTTCTTACAAACTGTATGGATCGCATCGCACAGCTGTCAAACATAAGTTCCGGTTCCAACAAAGAGGTTGAACGAAGTAGTTTTTGGTCACGTCACTGGTTTTGTTTACCAGTGTTTGCCCCAGCCAGCGGCGGCGGCGCCATCTTGGCCATACCGGAAATCAAGAACTCGTGGAAGAATGCTTAAAATAATTTTTATTTGTTAACGTTTCATCAGGTTTTTCTCTCACTAATTAACGTTATTTATTGTACGAATGTATTATTATCTTATCTGATTAGTTAAAAACCGTATTGAAAATAGTTGCGGTTTTAAAAGTCTTCAGCCGACCCTGACGTAACCGATTCCAATTTCCGTTACATTTCTTAGCCACTCGTGATAGCACCCGGCTAGTAGCAAGTGAAAAGCAAATATATGAATAACCCACAGTTGAGAGGTTAAATAAATTTTACCCCCGTGCCCCAAGAAGTTTTACTTCAAAAATATAGGAACAAATGCTAAAAAGAGAATGTACGCTATCAAACCCTACATAAATTATCACAATATAATACACACACACACAGGCTATAGGCAACACCTACAAAAAAGGAATATACTACACTAGTTAAAACCCGCCTAGGGTTAAAATTATTATTAGAGAAACAACATAATATTTACATACAGGGAAATTACATAACACATTGTACAATACTAAAATAAATTGGATAAAAGGTAACAAACACTAGAAAACGGGGCTTCGCGGCTGGGAAAAACAGCTTTCATTGCGACACTGGACTGGGAGAGATCCGCAGGATAGCCTTCAGGAGTCAATGAGTAGTTAACATCATGTCATGCACGTCGTTGAAGTTGATTCGTCACTTCGTTTATAATTGCGACCATACCTAGACGAGGACGATTGAGCTGAATCAGCGTCAGCGTAAATCTGTAACCTTGGCTTGTAGGCAGTCGATGACATCAATATGTGCTCTACACTCTGAGCGAAATTGTAGTTGTCGATTGGTGAAATTGTGTGCTTAAAAACCTTGGGATTTGGCAACATAAGGCACATCTTGTACACAAATCGTTTATATTTTGGTTCAGTGAATTTTCTTCATGCGATGTTCTTCCTGGATGACTCATTTTGTGGATTGTATCGATAAATTGTTCGATATTCTGCAGGGGCGGTTTTCTATGTCTTCATGTCGCGTGAACTTGAAAAACTGCTTGCTGCGATGATATTTGCCGACGCGCGGTTTGTTGTTTCTGCTGGAGCGAGCTTCATTTTTGATGATTCTGTGGTCGGCTATATTACTGGTTCGTTGTACTTGCTTACGCGCGGCAATTTATCGATCTTCTTGGGTTCGTTCTTGAAAACTAGCTGGCTGGAGTTCTGTTGAGTGGTTTGAAATGAGCAAACCAAAGTCGGAGCTTGTCCTTCCAGAAATTTGCTTGGTCTTCCGAAGTGGCAGCACAGGGAACTTGCTTGCTTCACGACTGAATCCATGCTGCTTTACCGAAGGTTGCTTGATGTTCAATCGTCGGGTCACCACTTTGCCAGAGGCATTTATATGGTGGCAGCCAAATATTGGCATGCAAAATATACACAATTATTTACAATACAATAATTCAGTCCCACTCACACTCACCCACGCATAAATTGTATGTTTTTTTACTCATTCAATCTACAATTCTTCATCTCCGGAAGAAATCTCAGTAATTTGGAAAGTTTAGAAAGAGATTTCCTTCGAGGTCATGTTCTAGGTAAATTAAACCTTTGGTATACGAGTTAAGTCTTTATTACTGAGTATTACGAACTAAAGGTGTAGCTTAAAAAGGACGTGATCGAGAATGGACAAGCCATAAAGTTGGTTTACAACGGTCTTGTCGCAAAAAGTAAATGCATAAAATCACCCTCCATAGAGACCCACAAGAGTAAAACTTTAAGCTTTATGTCTAACACAGTACATTATGTTCCATGTTTTGAATTACCGAAACACTGAAGATTATAATTAACTCCTAAGAGCGAATTTTACCAACGAAGAGTAACTTTTTACTTGAGAGTATTTACTACGTATTCATAGAATTTTGAACCTCATTTTGAACTTTCATTTTTAGGGTTCCGTACCCGAAGGGTGCCAAACGGGACCCTATTACTGAGACTTCGCTGTCCGTCCGTCCGTCCGTCCGTCCGTCCGTCCGTCCGTAAAATTTTCACAGATGATGTATTTCTGTTGCCGCTATAACAACAAATACTAAAAATCAAAACAAATTCAATATTAAGGGGGGCTCCGCCATCCTCATTTTTGCTCGATATTGATAATGGTAGCAGGTAGGCGCTTAAAATGTTCACAATATATTGAGTATTATTATTTACTTGAAAAATAAATAATTAAATTAAAATTAATATTTAGGGGGGCTCCCATACAATTTTTTTTTGTGTTTTTTATAGATAATGGTACGGAACCCTTCGTGCGCGAGTCCGACTCGCACTTGGCCGGTTATTATACAAATTATCCCCGGACTAGTTATTTTCGCATAACTTTTTGTTGGTAAAATCCAGCCTTAGTAACAAATCATAGCGTCACGCCCTATTCCATAAGGGGTGGCAGAGGCACAATTTTTCCCACATGTAGCCAGTTTTTAACCGACTTCCCAAAGGAGGAGGTTTACAATTCGTCCGGATGTTTTTTTTTTTTACGTATGTGCCTCGATAGCGCCTAAACGGATGGACCGATTTGAAAAAATATTTTTTTGTTTGAAAGGGTTTACCTTCCCATTGGTCCCATTGACACCAGGTCAGGATCTGATGATGGGATCCTGGAGAAATCGAGGGAACTCTTCAAATATTATAGGCAGACCTGTAGTGATTTTTGTGTTTTTCATAATAACTCGTGCAAATGCACATGGTAAGCATAATATTGTGATGCGGAACTGCTGATGAAGACCACATATGGCCACCAGATTTGCTCAATACTAGGTACAAATACAATGCGTGGCTGACGGGCAGGCAACGCATAGCCTAAACCGGTGGACCTAGAGCCATGAAACTTTGTACAGAGGTTCCTTAGTAGCGTGGGGTAGCACTGATATGAGATTTGACAAAATTAATTCCCCAAGGGGGGGGGGCGATAAGGGGTTACAGTTTGTATTAAACTCAATCTAATCAAATAGGGTTTGTGGAAGTCGGTTTTTTCTAAAGTTTACTTTTTGTTTCATTCCTTCATTTTGTGTGAGGGGTCTTGTAGATTCTTTGATCCAACCATATTTTTGTTTGACTTCAATGGCAGTAGAGGCAGCGTAGGGTTTAGATTCTCTTTATTATTTTCTCTCTTGTAACAATCGTGGGTAGTTAGATGACAATTCGAAGATGCTATACGAATGCCATCCGTTTACTAAACGAGCATTTATTAGTTTACTGATTTATCTTACAATATAAGTTTAGAATAGCATGAAATATTTAAGCTAAAGGTTTATTATAGGCGTTAGACAGCCTGCTAAACATTGTAATAACCTGTTAATTGTATGCTAGATTGCAATCAGCAATACCTACAATGTTACTTTAAATTACTTAATCAATAAAGAATTCTGAAAATCAAAATCAATGGCAGTAGAGGTTTTGCCTCTAGCTAGAGGTCCCGGGTTCGCACCTCGGCCGGGAAGGAAGAAAAATGAAACCCTGGGTCTTGGATGCTTATTTGGCGAAGTAAATGTTTCTGGGCCCCGTCACGATCACCACTAATTTAGTATGCCGGCTCGTCTATAGCCGTTTTTCACTACACTTTTGTAGAGCTAAGGAAAGTATAAAAGCGAGTTTCCATTTTTGATGGAACCCTAAGAGCACTCAGTTCCTCACGGGAAAATTTCCGGACTGGAAAATTGCTGGAACGACTGGGACCGGCATAAATTCATAACTTTACATCAATATTATGAAAAAGTCGTGCAAATGTACTTTGTATTCAACGGAGGGGCCTTGTTTGATCTGTCTTTTTTAGGCCTTTTGAGTATTACTTAGACAAAATTATTGTAGAAAAGACATTTTACGTAATTCGCATTAAAATTCGTCCACCTTGGAGACACCTACACGCACACATCCTCTCTGCTCGCGTTGCGAATGTCGTCTAAAAACACGAACAACACATATTACACAACATCCTTAAACGAATATCGGTCCCTTTAGTCAGCCCACAGTCACGGAAAGGACAATACGGGATTTTGTTTACCTTTAATATGTTAAGTAAGACATTATACTTATCAGATATTTTTATATAGTGACCTAACTACAGGACCGAATCCTGATTTTCAAAAAATGAGACCAAGCTTATGAGTAACACTTTCAAACAAAAAATAATTTTTGAAATCTGCTTATAAATAGTACCTACCAGTTTTGACGTAACACACAAAATAATGATAAAAAACATACAACCGAATTGAGAACCCCCTCCTTTTTTGAAGTCGGTTAAAAATACACATCTTATTCGCCTGAGTTTGAAATAAGCCTTAAAAATTACACTTTACTTTCTTTTATACTACCTACCTACTTACCTGAGTAAGTATACCGCATTCTCGTCAACGTGCGAAAATAAGACTTTTCCCCTCACATTTCTTTGTACTCGACATAACGCGTTCATTACACGAAATATTATGACTTTTATGACTCAAGGTGCTGGCTAACAACTTCGCGTGAGTTACAGCTGAAAAATAAATTGTCGGTGTGCAACAAAAGCGGGGAAAATTTGCCTATTCAGCCGAACGCTACGTAAATTCCTATTTCAAGGCGAAAAAACCGGTCGAGAGCCAGTCGGTCTCGCATATGAAGGGTTCCGTGACATCGTAAAATAACTATCACTATGTTTGTAACTGCTTAACTACTATTTACTATTTTTAAAATAGAAAAAAAAAACGCACGAGAACAAGTTTGATGGATCCTTGTCGAGTTCTTTTATTCCCAAAATCACATTAATTATTTGTTTTTTTCGCCAACAGAAATGTTCACTCTGCGAAAACTCGGACTGTCATCCTTTTACGGTTTATGAGATACAAACGGACGGACAGCAGTGACCTGGCATAGGAACCCTAAAACCGTTTTTCCCGTGTTCGTAGACATTCTTTTGTGAGGTGTTTTTACCCGACTCGCTTACAAGATAATTCTTTGAGGTGTTAAAAGTGAGGTCTTTTGAAATTTTCGTGCATTTCAATGGAGATGGATTTATTCATTTCCATTTCCGCTTGATTCATGGTGCGGTCCCTTGTCTTAGGTCAGAGGTATTAATAATGGAGTGCTTGGAGACATCCTAACGGGACTATACTTAGACTGCTTCCTAAAATGATAGATAAATTCATTGAAAATTAGAAATGAATTTAACGGGTATAAATGACAATTTTTTGACAAAATAGGTGTATAATTCAACAGACTCCAAGTGCCTGCCAAGTCATAGAATGTGAGTAAACGCTAAGCTTGAGTAAACTTTCTTCTTGAGTAAACTTCATATAAATTAGTATGAATTTGTCTTAGTTTAGGAATTTAGCGTTTAGCGTATGAGTTTAGCGTTAGGTATAATAAATAATATATAACGTTATACCTCACGTTTTAGCTCGTGGCACCAGGTTCATTTGCACCAACCAAAAGTTTTATTTAGGGTACCTCACAGACTTCAATTATCGATGGGGTACCTGCACCAAAAACACTAATGCCCGATGTCACCCACAGTTAGGGGTCACTTAGCTCTTTTTCTTATCTGTCTAGCGACTGTTTCGGAGGCAGGCATCTTAAAGTTAGGGGGTCCCCTAGTAGCCTAGATGACCCTTAAACTTAGTTCAAAGTGAAACAACCAGTAGGTGGCCCCTGAAAGGATAGGGATTGTTGGTGAAATCGGCCATAATTGTGATTAGCCCGTCCCGTATACGAAAAACGTCATAATTCTATTTCGTAGCTGTTAATTGTATGAAATATTTCAAACTCAAATGCGATTAAAATAGGACTTGCACTCCATTTGACAGCCGCTAAATGGAGTTATAAATACAACGCAGCCATTATTAGTGGGCACCTGGCTGACAGCAAACAGCCTTGGCATGTTCGACAACGTAACTTGGCCGTGTTGTACTTAAACCGTTATACTCCATTTAGTGAATATCAAAAGATTATGGCGCTAAATGTTTTGGTGCAAGTGACACTAAGTTTGACATATTTCATACATTTTGACGCTAATTCTGATCGTAAGAAGATGCTAATCGTAACTAGTGTTCTTGGTGCAAATGGACCTAAGATTGCTATCCAGGCAGGCAGGCGATTCTCGCGCTATCGAGATCATCTCCCCAGTCGAGATATCGGTTTTGATACCGCCTAAGTGCCTTTTCACATGTACCCGGCAGCCGGCCGGTCGCCGGGCCGGGTAAAGTAGTAATGTGTGAGCTCCAGTCGCGACCGGCCGGTTGTGCATGTGAAAGCTCTGCTGTCATTGGAGCCCGTCGAAAACGATCCCGATTTATATTTATTTCGATCGAAAACGGGTCGAGATAACTCGGTTGGTCGAAAGGCTAGTCGTAAGAATAGCTTTTTCTTGTTTTTGATAGAGATTTCGGTATCTCAAAATCGATATTTCAAACATGGACATGATCTCGCCAGGCGCCAGAATTGCCCCACTGTTGTCCGTCAGACGGACTCCGTCTTTATATTAGGTGCCTTTACAAAATCGCGTTCAATCGCGCAGGGAAAGTGCATGTGACTGAGATGCCGCCATACAGGGAGCACTTATCCAGTGGAGAGCGCATAGATACATTTTCTTTTGAAACACGACTTGAGAGCTGTGATTGGTCAGCCGCTGCGAAACTGTCTGGGGGCCCGTCATGGTACATAGGTTGCGTATGCGAACGTTTGAATACAACAAACGCTTGGCGAGCCGCATTCCCCCGCAGGCGCAGTCAATTGGATATATAGTCTCTGCCGCCATACGATAGAAGATAGATAGATTATTCAAAGGACATAAATAAATACGCTATATACGATAGATACGCTATTCATCTTTCCTTCTATCGCATGGCGGCATCAGTCACACCACACAGAATACAAGAAACGTGTTTTCGGCTCTAGAGAAAAACGTTTCCAGCCAGTTATTTCAATTTAGACACGGTGCTAACCTGAGGTGCTAACCCATTAGAATATCAATGTTTCAACTTTCAACCATCACTCCTACCAACCACACCCATACTAATACTAATATTAATATTCCTCCCTTTTTAATTTCTTGCTAAAAACGATGCCAAGGTTGATCTCCGAGGAAGTATCACATAATTTTCCTACTCAGGTTTTTTTTTGCGAAAATAAAAAGTAAAACACTGACGCAGGTATTTTAAGGGCCGGGGCGCAAGTTAGTAGTAAACTGCTAAGCTCGGAATAAAATTTAAAACACCCTGACTTATGAATTTAATTAGAGCGGGGAGGAATTTCTGGGAGAGCGGTGGCTATGCTTGGAGGCGGCGCGGCAGCAATTTTTGTTTGTTGCATTTTTGGCGCCATCTTGGTTACCGTGAACAGATTTACTACGTCGAGTTACTTTTATTTGTTGCTGTGGGCTGAACATAGAATTTATTGACCAAACTTACATCCTGTTTCTGAAACGCTGATCATAAGTTACGATTAGCTAACAGAGCAATTAACTAATTTTAGCCAATCACGTGTGCAACCATCAGCCAATAATGTGCCGCTATTTTGAATTAACCATCGATTAGTTTATCGTAAACTGTGATCAGCGTCTCGGAAACCGGGGGTTAGTTGGAACTGTGCCTCTGCCCGCAGAGAAGGATGATACAGGGTATCCTAGTGTGGGGCCAGAAGCAATGTATGTGCCTGAATGTAAAAAAAGCTTTAAAAAAAAAAGGTTCTTAACAACAAGCTCTATGTGACAAATACCTGTTATTTTACAAAATTTATGATTTATCTATGTAATAGGGCTTATCAAGAATCTTTATTTATTTATTTATTTAGCTAGCAGCTGGTGCCTGCGCGCACTTAGGTAGTTGTCAGGCACGTATAGCGCACATACTGCGCTGACAAGCGCCGCGCAGTCACCGCGCAATATTTCGAATTGTGCAATTTATTACAGCTCCTAGACGATCAATTGAATGGCGCAAATATTTAATACAGTACAATAAAATATTTGCGCATTTTAATTGATCGTCTAGGGGCCGCCTAAGACGGAATGTAATGGCCGATTTCACCACCAATCCCTTTCTTTTTAAGAGACACTTTATTTTCTTTTAGGGACAACCTTGCGGTTGTTTCCCTCTGACCTAAGTTTATGGGTCAATTAGGCTACTATGGGACCCCCTAATTTAAGGGTGCGACCACCGGAACAATCGCTAGACAGCTATGAAAAAGAGCTAACTGTTAGTGAAACCAGGCATAAGCGTAATATGACCATTTATGGGCGCCGGAGACGATCAAGTAGGCATGACAAGTGACTTGACAAGTGTCTTCAAGTCTACGCGGTAACAGATCAATATTGGTCAAGTGTCTTGATCGGGGTCTGCACCTACGGCCAATTGACAGAAATTTTGAGTGACGGAAAATACGGTACAAAAAAAATTGTCGACTATGGAAACTGACTTGACGGCACCATCAATGGGCGTCATTTCGCGTCAATTCGCCCATCATGCCAAACCGTCATTATCATGATGGCCGTTCTACACTCTCGCCGAGACAACACGAGACATGCCGAGACGGAGAATGTAGAGGGTACCTCTCGCCGCGCTCGGGGTGTCTCGTGATGTCTCGCCTGCTCTCGCTCCGGCGGCGGTTTTTGGGCCCGAGTCAAAGGGTCTCGGCATGTCTCGCGAGGAGCCCGAGAGCATTGCACTAGAAGCGGTGAGAGTGTAGAGGGTACCTCTCGTGGCAGGCCTCTCGGGCGAGAGCTCTCGCCCGAGACATCACGAGACCACTCGGCGAGAGTGTAGAACGGCCATGAGACTTGTCATGCCTAATACTTGATCGTCTCCGCGGCCCATTATGATATTTTCTGTAACCTAACCTTATATTGACGTCGAAATACGTCGAAATACGGAAAACAAAGGTCACAGATGTAGGCAAACGGACAACGAGATTGAGGTGGAGTGGTGGGCGAGACACTTGGCTAGACGGGACGACGGACGGTGGACCAAAGCAGTCACGGAGTGGTGGCCACGGGGAGCAACAAGGCCAGTGGGCAGACCACCGGCCCGATGGTCCGACGATATTGTGAAGTCGTCGGGATCCCACTGGGTGCGATTGGCACAGGACCGGGAAGATTGGCGCTATAGAGAAGAGGACTATGCCCAGCAGTGGGTCGATGTGGGCCGAGGATGATGAACCTTATATTGTGTAACTATTGAAGATAGCACTATCTCTTACCGCCGTTTTCAATAACCTATATATTCTCAATCGGCCGATAGATAGGGTCAAATTTGACATAATTTCCATAGAAAAACTGTCAAATCTATCTCTGGTAATGTGAAAATCATGAATATATAGGATATTACAAATGGACGTTACCCTATTAGGGTTTGGCTGAGATTTGTCCACCCATTTAAATAGCCTAGAGTGGCTTTATGGGTTATAGAGGTCACCACCATAATTTGCAAGAACTGCAAATGCAATGAACAACGAGGAACCCTAAAAATTAAGTAAATCACCTAATATTTATTCTAAGGGACACGAAATTTTGAAAGCACTCCGCGACCCACCCCTCCACTTAGAGCTAAGGGGCTGTTCATTAATTACAAGGTTTTTTTTTACAACTTTCCCCCCTTCCTTAGTCATGGGAAATAAAAGGCCTAATAGAAGGGCCCAGTAATAATAAGAAATCTTCGAACCCTTTCAAATCTTTTTACGTAATAAACGAACAGTCCCTTAAAGGGGGATGTTTTACGTAATGGCTACGCCACCCCTACTAAGGACGTGCTTCCATATTGACCGTGTCTTATTTAATCAGAGAAAAATAACATTTTAACAAGACAGAGTATAATGGAGCTGAGCGGACAACGTTGGTAGGTTATAGTTATTTTATAACATTTTATAGTTCAATTTATCTGCACTTTACTCTTATTCTAATTATATGGGTACATAATGACCTGAAATAAACGTTTATTTATTTATTTTATTTAAATAAAGTATCCCCACCGAGGGACACGCAGGGTTGTATCCTGCTTTTATCTGAGCCTTATAAAACAATAATATTTTACTTAATTCATTTTTTCATACTTAAGTAATATTTAAGTAACCTACGAGAAAAAGTAAAGTAAAGTAAAGTAAAAGTTGTTTTATTTCTTAAAAACTGTTACAAAACACAAAACAAGACTTCCCAGTAAGTAATAAGAATGCTCGAATAGAAAAGGGTCACAACTCACAGCGATAAACGTTTATTGGATACGAAATAGATATTGTTTATTTAATCACATCAAACACATTCCTTCCTAAATAGCTTGTTAAATCGTATTAGGTATCGTAAGTATAGTATTAGTAACTGGTTAAATCTCTTCATCAACCCGCACTGAGCCATACACCATCACGCTGGCTAACGTAAAGTTAGGGGGTAAAGGCCTGTGCCCCTCGATGGGGGCATTATGTACTATAATCATTCATGCATAAAGACACCTTCTTTTGGACATAATATGTGTATCATAGGTTCCTCCTACCAGACTAGTCCTTCTATTACATTCTAGAAAAAAAAACACATTACACGTTCGAAGCGCATCCTTTTCAGTGAAATGAATGCCTTTAATTAACGACAGGCCCCTTTCAGTCTACCCCTCCCCCCATTACCGCATACCCCACCCCTTTGGTCAGATTAATTAATAATGGAACCGACTTGCAATATAACCTACGCAAGGTGGCATTTAAATTAGCACTTATATAGTTAACTATGTTGATATAAGGAATGTCAAGGTTACTAGTACTAATTTTGTAATTTTGTGGAGATCTGAAGGTTTCTTTATTAGGTTTTCCATCACCGAAATCCGTATAACTGAGGGGCACTGGCCTTTACCTCAAACTCAAGATAGAATAGATAGTGCGCTGCGACCCGGCACGGTTTTATGACAACTACTACTACGAACTACCAACAGCCTTTTGACGACCCCTGTGGCGCAGCGGTTGCGCATCTGCCTACCATGCGAGAGGTCCCGGGTTCGTATCCTGGCTGGGGACAAAAAAACCCCACGCCTTGGATGTTTACATGTTTGTGATGTCGCTGCTTCTGATTCCCACGACACAGGGTATCCTAGTGTGGGGCCAGAAGCAATGTATGTGCCTGTATGTAAAAAAACTAATTCTCTGGTCAGCACCGGATTTGACCAAGCATCTCCTGTGCTTGTGAGATAATCGACCTTCAAACCACCACCACTCCTACTAGACAACAATAAATAAAAAAACACCATTAGGTTTTCTGTTACCTATATGTCTGTTTTGTGGTACTATAAGAAATTAACTTCATTTAACTGATGTATTTTATTAGTATATTATGCCTAAACGTTATTAGTTCTTGTATTTTATTGTTACGCTTTCATAGGCGACTATTAATACTTTGGCAAGAAATGGTTGAAAAAAAATAATGGCAACATATAGGACAACACTGCGTGTTTTGACTGACCAACCAAATATGTAAAACCGCAGTAGTCTTCAAATGTTGCCATCATTTAATGTCTAGGATTTTTTGACAAATTATGTAGCCCGATAAATCTTTATTATAGTCCAAATAGTTGTTTTTGTGCGATATATGGTGTAAATGATAATAAAAAAATTTGAAACACCAAAAACAATAAAGAAATTACGAATAACGAATTCAGTCTTAAACGGTTGTTCTAAGACACAAGAGTGGATGGCGCTTCCAGAGCTAATTGGTCTGAGCCCTAAATGTAGGAAGTGTAGACTCTTGTCAAGTGGTACTGGTAATGACAGCACTCTTTCCTGGAGACTGGTATTATACTCGCAGTTATGAACTATCTAGTTATCTATCTATCTATCCAGCCTCCTGTACTTCTTTTCTATAAAATTTAAACAACCACACGGTTCTCCCATTGCTATGACTCACTTCGCATTTAATTTGCACTTTGAATCGTGTTTTGATTCGAGTACGAAGTAAGCGTCGAAGTGATGGGGGAATTACCTTACCGAATGCCACTTAGAATGTTATCAAAATAAATAAATAACTTGGCAAATTAGATTGTTTCTGGGACAGTCTCCCTAAAAATCCAACAGAGGTCTCTGAAAGTGAACAGATTTTTAGAATATCCTATACTCTGTGGTAATTGTCAAAGTCAGCTCTCTAATTGTTTCACTGCTATGTGGTTCTTGTAACAAGAAGCACAGAGCAGAGAAACAATCAGGGTCGCGTTCTGTGTCTCTGTACTTTGTTTCACTGCTCTGTGGTTCTTGCTACAACAACCACAGAGCAGTGAAACAATTACAGAGCTGACATTGACAATTACCACAGAGTATAGGATATTCTAAAAATCTGTTCACTTTCAGAGTCCTCTGTTGGATTTTTAGGGAAACTGTCCCAGAAACAATCTAATTGTAATGGTCAATTTAGTTCAACTCGCTGCCACGTACGCAACGGTGCGCTAGTGGAAATTCGAATGATCAGCCGAGTTTTGTAGAATGCCAATCAAGAACTCACAGCGGATTCAGATTCGAAGTTTAAAATGATAAGACTTCATTTTAAACTTCGAATCTGAATAAAGTTGGGAGTGAAATACAGACATCAAAAATCACAATCCCAGTCACTAAGCACTTACCTTACAGCCTACCCTTGTCATATTATTAAAACGTGCATATTATTAAAACCACTACCCAACCTTACCATGCATATGTAGCAAACAATACCCCGCCTTAACTCGTCGTATTAAGGTTTGGTGCACTAGCAAATTATTGGGTGACGGTGATAACCAAATAAATCTAAGTCTGAAGTTGTGAAGAATTTTGCATGTAAAAAATGGTTTGACAATATCAGAACTATACAAATACCATGACGGGCCGCCAGACAGTTTCGCAGCGGCTGACCAATCACAGCAAAATGAGAAACCACTTTGTTAGGGACATCATTCTGAACAACTATCATTATGAAACCGATTGGATCAGAGCAACTTTAATTTTCACTTCTCTATACGAATCAGCTGACCGGCCCGGACAAAAATCTATGGAGCAATGAAAAATAAAGTTGCTCTGATCAAATCGGTTTCATAGTAAACGTTGCTCAGAATGGTCTCCATAACCACCCCCTAAAATATGACTACACTTTCTGTTACACCCTGTATATCCAATTGACTGCGCCTGCGGGGGAATGCGGCTCGCCAAACGTTAGTTGT
Source organism: Argyresthia albistria (assembly GCA_963457715.1). NCBI lineage: Eukaryota > Metazoa > Arthropoda > Insecta > Lepidoptera > Argyresthiidae > Argyresthia > Argyresthia albistria. The sequence goes on along the minus strand of OY735271.1, from coordinate 9,214,680 downwards.
ATTCAACGTAGCAACCTATGTAAGTACGATAACGGGCCGCCAGACAGTTTCGCAGCGGCTGACCAATCACAGCTCTCGTACCTCGTCCCCCGCCGCCCGTAAATTGGTGAGTTGTGTTTCAAAGGAAAATGTATCTATGCGCTCTCCACTGGATAACTGCTCCCTGCTCTATGCCAACAAATTACACTCAAAATAGGCAAAGCTACCTAATGAGTCTCATTGTCATTCATGGAGTATACGGGCAGAATAATTATCTAAATGTTTGCTTTAGTATAGTTTCCTATTTACCTACCTTGATACCTACCCTATGTTCATTAGTCATGGATACTCATTATTTACACATGCTAACAAAGGGATTTATTATACAGGGTGTAACAGAAAGGGTTGTTAGGTACATCATTCTGAACAACTTTTACTGTGGGACCGACTTGATCAGAACTTTTACTGTGGGACCGACTTGATCAGAAGAACTTTATTTAACTTTATTTGTCAAGCCATTTGGTACATAATGCTTCAACTTAAGACTTGTTCCTAGATTTATTGGATTACCTTGGCCACAAGCCTATTGTACTACACACTAGAATTTCCACTATACAAGTGACGAAGCTATAAAATGAGTGGCATAAAATTACACATGTAAGTAATATTTTTTTAGCACAATTTGTGCCGCTGCCACCCTGCTGCCACCCACAGGCGTGCGTGATGTGAGTGGGTGTGTTTATGTGTTTGTGTGTGTACCAATCTGTAATGTTTATGTTTATCTATTGTTATTTATACGCCATCTCATCCCCAGTTCCTCACACTAACGGAGTACAGACGCTCTGCAAATGGTGATCGTCGAACATTACCCTGTAATTTACCACTTCGTTTACCCCCCCTAATGTGTCGCGTATTTGAAATAATATTTCCTCTCCACATCTCGAGGGCGTTTAATAAACGTGTACGATTGCCTATCGCCATCTAGTGGCGGAATGTGAGTACTGTTCCGGCCGTAAAATTATCCGTACGCACGCAACAGCACCCACAAGCAGTATATTATGCCTTATTCCAAATAACACAAGGTTTATTATTTTAGTAGGTAAGTTAGTAGATGTGATATTGCGGTTTTGAGAGCAACCCGGTTCTAATTTCTGATGGTAGACTTAGACGCTTGTCAAGATTTGCCAAATTCCAAGCGTACAACAACATTCGTAACGTTCGAGATAATTCAAACTGACCGCAAATTTTAATTTTTAATTTTGAGGTTTAATTTTAAAGTGTTATTTATGTGCTTAACTGTTTTAACATTTGTGACCAATACATTTTAATAACTTAATGAGTATTTATACTTAAATTATTAAGGTCTGTAGGTATAGCTAGTACAGATATCTTAAACTACTTAACCCTCTCGCTCCGACGTCTTTTGTTCTCCATTGTAAGTTTGTTAGGCACAAAAAAAACGCACAGCTTTTGCAGTACGCAACTCATAGGAAATTTAAATCATTATTGTTATGTTCGCACAATAACATAGTAGGTAGGTAGCTAAGGTATCAACAACATCCATACCTACCTAAACTTCACATTTCTCAAGCGAATAACTCAAGGTAAGGAACGTCTTAAAATATTTTTGCTAATAAACATTCACAACGGTCTTATATTTAAATTAATGTCTTCAGAAGTGACAAGGACTGTTAGTCTATTGGCCATTGTTTTAATTAACTGCCATTTAATTAGTCTTGGGGGATGCGAGTGTTCATGACAATTATATTAATCTAGATGCCGCAAATGTCTACAATAAGATCACGTGTGCACCTACCACTCAACACTAAGTAACACAATTACTTTTCGTCTCCCATCGGAGGTTGATTTATTTATCATTAGGATTATTTGTGAGCGCAACAAATAAGCATGGATTCGAGTGCAAAAAAAGATAAGGTCATTCGGAGAAGAGGGCTGAATTATACAACGAGACTGCATGCGCGGAATGAAGCTCTTCCAATACGCCCGATGACCTGTGCATCCTCAACAGATCTCCTAATCCGAACTGACGCGACGACGCGTGGGTTGGGCTGGCGACACCGTCGTCGTCGACTTCTGATTGCTGGTGGCTAACTTGTAACGTAGACAAAACTGAGTTGTTTACTCACAAGAGAAAGTACTCTATTGTAGATTGGTATCAAAAGCGAGGTAATCGATTATTAAACAGCATCAAATACCTGGGCGTCAGGGAGCACTTATCCAGTGAAGAGCGCATAGATACATTTTCCTTTGAAACACAACTCACCAATTTACGGGCGGCGGGGGACGGGGTAAGAGAGCTGTGATTGGTCAGCCGCTGCGATACTGTCTGGCGGCCCGTCATCGAACATAGGTTGCGTATGCGAACGTTTGGCGAGCCGCATTCCCCCGCAGGCGCAGTCAATTGGATATAATTAGTCTCTGCTGGGCGTACACCTAGACAAAACCATACGACGAACAGGCGCTTCTCAGTGTCACTCGCTCGTATAGATGATATTTTCAAAAAGTATACAACTTTCGAAACCTCAAGTCCCAAGTAGCAGAGAGACACTAGAAGGAGAAGCTCAAACTTCATAATTGATATAATTTCATAATTTCTTTATTGCACACAAAAAATACACAGGACAAAAATAAATAAGTAGTAAAAGTGTACAAAGACATCTGCAATTAAAAAAATGCCAACGGTTTGCGATAAAGCTTGCGTTATCTATTTCAAGATATCAAGTCTATGGAGAGCTCTTTTCATTCTTGGCAATTAATTTTGTCATTCTGTTTGCTCCTTGTAAAGTGTTTTGGCAACAACAGTGTATCATTCTTGTTTCTGTTCATGGCTGTCAGTGTAGGTAGACACTAGGACTATCGATTCACCATGGGTGACTACCCGAATACCAATCTCGATGTAACTAAAACAATGTTCAGTACAAAAAGGATTGCATACATAAAGTCTATTCGTGATAAGAATGCAGTAAAGTCATCACTGTGTCCGTCAGCCTAGCCACGCCCCGTAACCAATCAAATCGTTTCCAATTATCAAGCCAAGCTCACAGTGACCAGTTGAAGGCAAACTTTCGAACGCGAAAGTTGTGTCCTGTCCTGTGAGTGTGTGTTAACAGATTTAAATTTAAATTTCACTGCGTTCTTATCATGAATGGACTGTAGTAACACAGACAGAAAAGCCTGCAGATCCTTCTGCAACTTACCACGTATTCAGCCAAGCTAGAGGTACTTGCTGGAAAGTTATTATACAGGATGCTACTTATTAATCTTGATGGCTTTGTCGGCCGCCTTTGGATGAAGTATTTAGTTAGCGTAACTGAGCGTGGTTTTATACAGTGTGCTGTAAATATGTAACCATATTTCGTGAAAGTTTGAAATTATGGCTTATGAAATGACATACGATTACGTCACATCTCTTCCCACACCAAATTCATTGTCTCAATCATCTGAAGTCGCAATTTTAATAATTTTAATGAAGCGGTTTTCTTCAAAACTTGTACGCTTTGCTTGTATGCACCAGTTGGCTTTTATTACCTACGCATTAGGGGTTAAAACTTGATGGGCGTGAACTGTCAAAATGGGCCTTTTATTTTGTAAAGACTTTACAATACTATAAGTGTAGGAATACCAAATGTATAAATTCACCAGTCATGTATAAGTCACAGGGATATGACAAAATCAGGGACTTGGCCAAATCCCAAGGGATGATACAATAATGTGATATTAATATTTAATTATGTAATAATGAAAACATCATCTATAACAGGCCTCGGGATTTGACCAAATCCTTGAACTAAATCTAGCGAACTGGTGGAGTCGTGAAAACCACTATGCGGAGGTCTTAGTCCTATTGTATAATGGTGGCGTAGCTATTGCCATTGCTACAAGTGCATCTTGTTATTCTAATGTGGACATCCCGTATGCACTGCGAGCAATCCACATATTCATAAGACGAAGTTGCCACTAATAGGTGCATATTGTTGATTGTGGGTTAGACTGTGTGCACAGTTACATATAGTGATTACACTGCTTGGTTCGCTAGGTTACAGGCACTAGATTTCGGCCAGAGACTTTAAAGTATCCAATTGACTGCGCCCGCGGGGGAATCCGGCTCGCCAAACGTTTGTTGTATTCAACAAACGTTCGCATACGCAACCCATGTACCATGACGGGCCGCCAGACAGTTTCGCAGCGGCTGACCAATCACAGCCTCTCTTACCTCGTCCCCCGCCGCCCGTAAATTGGTGAGAGTTGCGTTTCAAAATATAAACTATCTATGCGCTCTCCACTGGATAAGTGCTCCCTGATTTCGGCCAACCCAACCTACTCAGAAAGTATATAAATATCTATCTCATGGACAGAGAAAAAAAAACATGTTGGCCCGAAGCAGAAGCTAGAAAATCTGTCATGTCGTCACTATTTTACAAATTATCCTAACATCTAAAAGCTTTCAGCGAAGAGCAGCCATTTTGAAAAAATAATTTGTTGCTATTAAACCCCCACGGTTAAACCCTTTTAACCTCTAACATATCAGAGGTTAATTAAGTCGTTTCATTTCGACAGCGTTAGTGCGACCAGGGGAGTTCCACAAATTACTTTTTAATTAGGCTGCAATATGTGCCGGATACATAAATTACAATGAAGACGAGTATGGAGGTTTTAGATTGGAGACGCTATGCGTCTAGTTTGAGGTTAGCAGCAATGTTTGTGTACCTCTAAAGGCTTTGGTACATCACCGATGCGTTTCGGGAGTGGGTCGCATGTACGGGTAAAACTCGGTCAAATGACCGCCACCTGACACAATATCGCAGGGCTCTGAGTCGCGTACAGAATCGCATGGCAGTGGCGGGAGCACCAAATTCCGGTTTGCTTATAGCCCGCGCGGCGCGTCTTCTTATATATCTATCTTATAATTTATTATTATATTTTAGATAGATCTCTACGCTACTATGTGATGGGATTACCACATTTTGTAGAATGTTTTTAATGTTGTCCAAAACCGTATTCAGTTTGCAGCTCTGTAGTTGTTTCCATAAAAGTATCAAATGAACAGCCTTGTTCAGTGAATTATAAGTATGTGAAGGCAATACCAGTACTAATTATTCTGTGAAGACGAGATACAATTTGTTTCAGTCATAACCCCGTTGTGTAAATTTATGAGTAATTCGCGCTAAGGGGTAAAGTCATGAGTTCGGAATGTGTGTGTGTGTGTGTATGATTGTTGTTGACATTGTTGTTTGATGTAGCGTATGTAGTTAGTGTGTTATACCACAGATACTATAATATGTGGTTATACATAATTAACTCGTATCCTGCACTGGCAGCTCGGTGGGAACATTAAAAGACTACATTTATTGTTTGGGTTGTCTGACTTATGTAGTTCTCGAAAGGGAATCCAAACCTAACAGGGTACTTTTCGTTGACCTAGAATCATGACTTGTATAGTAAAGGTGAAAATGAATTAACGCAAAATGAGATACTACTTTGTTAGAGACATCATATTTTATCAGAGCAACTTTATTTTTCACTTCTCCATATAAATCAGCTGACCCACTCAGGCCAAAATGTACTGGGAAGTGAAAAATAAAGATGCTCTGATTAAATCGGTTTCATAATAAAAATTGCTCAGAATGATGTCCCTAACAAAGTATTTTCTCATTTTGCGTTAATTCATTTACACGTTGTACTCATAGAATAGAATATTTTTTGATTATTATTATTATGAGCCTCTAATATCCCACTGCTGGGCAAAGGCCTCTCTCCCCCTCTTCCACTCCATTCGATCCTGAGCGGTCTCCTTCCACTCTTTATCCCATAGACCCAACTCATCACTCCATCTCTTCCTGGGTCGGCCACGCTTTCTCTTTGCATTTACTGGGAGCCAGTCTGTGGTTCTCTTAGCCCAACGATTTGGCAGCATTCGAGCAACGAGACCGGCCCAGTCCCACTTTAATTGGGCAGCCTTCTGAGCTACATCTATAATATAGAATAGAATATGTAAAGGGAATATTTCAAAAACCATGGGAGGCAGGAACAATTGTTGCGCGATTCTGACTCGCACTTGGCCGTGTAATTTAACACCAATACTTCATTTCGCATGATACGAACCACCCACCGCTGCATAAAACTGATCACATTGTAGACAAAATCAGGAACAATCAGGACACTGGCTATCGGGAACTCTAAAGCGTGTTTTATTAGTTCTTCAACAGACTTCGTTACACACAAATCGTTAATAAACCAGTTTATTGCGCCTGAGAATTCTTTTGTATTTGAATTTGTTATCCGCGAATTTTACGACGCTATAAAAAAACTAGTATTGAAGTGGTTGAGACAAAGTAACCTGGGATGGCTTTTGCAGAGTTGGTCGGAAAGGTTTTTTTTGTAGTTGGGGTCTAGCTGAAACATTTCTTTGTATATTCCTAACGGGTTCGAGCCACGTGTATGTTGCATCTCACCAAACCAGCGGCATGATTCTCGCGCATTCGATATACGATATCTACACCTATATCGAGTGATTTTGAACGGGAATCTCTCAATATAGGTCTCGATATCCATATATCGAAGGCGCGAGAATCATGCCCCAGTTCAGAGATTTGGTCAAATCCCAAGATTTGATATTTCGTATATTTATTGCACATAAAAGACAAAACACAGAAAATACCGAGAAGTAATTTACAAAGGCAAGCTTATCTCTAAAAAGAGATCTCTTCCAGCAAACCCAGGATTTGATATGTTAAAATCTTGTCTTTATTTTATCATTTCTCGGCATTTGATCAAATCCCTTAGGATTTTGGCCTAGTCCCTGATTCTATCATATCCCTGACATTATCTATTATACTTATTCTGTAGGGAACTATTCTGCAGGGTACACTGTTGGTACTAAAAACGCTACCTGTTACCATACAGTATTCAGATTACAAATAAATTCCTCACAAACACGAAATCGCTGTGACTCGAGCAGTGAAAATAAGTGTTTTATTCAAATTTCGCAGCGTACGGCAGCGTACGGCGGAATTCGGAATGCTAATTGGAGGATTTTAAAATATCTACCCAGTTTTGTGCTACCGACTTCCGTCGTGAATTCCCGCCCTCCGATTATGTTGTACAGGACATTGGAAAAGCGAGGATAGAGTATCGCCTTTTCCAATATGGGGTGGCAGAGAAGCACACAATTCAACATTGTCATTTTTTATTGTGTGGCCTGCCACCAACTAAAAGTAAACATTAAAAATATTATACAAAAAAAAACTGAAGAAGAATTTTCTTTACTTCTTTTAGGTACGGGGGAGTTTCTTGCCCTTCTTTGCTCCCTAAGCCCACACCTTCCGAACGGCGGTAGTATACAAAAATATTAATATTATATTGACGTTGTTTAAGCAATCTGTATGATTTTATGGTCAATAAAAAACATTGACTTTGACTTTGGAGGCCGTGTAATTGCTCTATGCTTATGATGATGGCTTGGCGGTCGTCGCTAAACATACACGGACCCGAGTCATGTTGCTCTGGGATTCACGTGAGATGGCAGTATGGTGACATGCGGCTTATGTATGTAGTACTTAGTACGGTAACAGGTGGGGCGTGAGCTAAGTTACTTAATCTTTTCGCTAAGCGGGAGCTTTGAAGTCACTCGCAGTGCTTCTACGGGTCTCAAAACTAAAACATGCTTAAAAAAGCGAGATTAAAATATAATATACTGCAAATCAAATCAAATCATTTATCTGTGGAACATAAGTATGTTGGTATATATTTAGATGTTATTATATGAGGCATACAAATATTCTACACATTTAATTTTGTCTTGTTAACTTGCGTGCGTTTTGATTAAATTGCGTGCCCAGAATCAAAAGCACCTTAAGTCACAGGTTTTTTGCTACCGCCATAATCTATTATGTTTTAGTAGTAAATTAGTTAAGATGTATATTGTATATAAATAAAACAAGCTTAAATAAATGGCTACTTCACACAACTCACTTAGTTTTTATTAGGAAATAATTCAGTCCAGACAATAAAAGGTGATCTTTGCTATAAATGTTTACTTTGAATCTAGCTGGATGCCTTGATAATATTCAGAAAGATAGATTGTTTTAATGTTGGTTCGCTATTTATTTCTTTCTTCGGTAGGTAAGAATAATTAGGTAATGAAAGAGTATTAGAGAATAGTTATTAAATCTTTGTTAAGTTATAGGTCCCTTTAATATCAGCTCAAGATAAGAAGCTTATAAATTATCTTTGTTAGTATCTTATTCTTCGATATTCATATTTCAATAATCTAAAATATTCCTTTTCCCTTCTCTACAATGCATTTTCTTGTAGCTCTTTCTTTGATTAGTGTTTACGGCTGCGACATGAATGTTTTCTTTTAATGATTTCCATCTTCGCTATTTTATTATACAGGGTGTTCTGTAGATGAATGTCCAAACGAAATCAGCAGCAAGAGGAGGTCATTATCCTCACTATACTGGGTGTAACAGAAAGGTGTAGTCATATTAGATTACTGGGTGTAACAGAAAGGTGTAGATATTTTAGGGGGTTGTTAGGGAGACCATTCTAACCAACTTTCACTATGAAACCGATTTGATCAGAGCAACTTTATTTTTCATTACTCCATACGTTTTGGCCCGGGCGGTCAGGTGATTTGTATAGAGAAGTGAAAATTAAAGTTGCTCTGATCAAATCGGTTTAGTAGTGAAAGTTGCTCAGAATGATGTACCTAACGGCCCCCTAAAATATGACTATACCTTTCTGTTACACCCTGTATAACATAATAATAGATATGTAGAATGTAGATACTCTATTTTATTTTAACAAGTTTATATGAAATAGGTTCTTATTATCATCATTTACATAAAAAAAACACACAAAGACGCTCGCTTTGGAAAAATGTAAATTTTATTGCCGAAAAGCAGTCCCTCGAACATAAATATTTAAACTTAAGCTGTGTGCACACTGCACATGCGCGGTAAGAAAAAACCGCTAGCTGTCGTTTTTACACCGTGAACATACCATTTTATAGTTCCTTGTTGTATCAGGGTTCGACTTCACAAACCATATCAACATGACAGTAGCGGTTTCAAAAGTAATCTATCTATCTAGTATCATGACCATGAGTCGTAGTAAAATCACACATTTTATAAAGTTTGACATGTAAAGAAAAAAATATAGAAAAGAGTGGATGCTAAGCGACGACGCCACTAACTGGCGATGATGCCTATAGGCGAATTGATTTATTAGTGACCAAGTACATCGATCAATGAAAACAAATTATTTAGTATATTCATAATTTGAACAGATACATTTGGAGGCGCGGTAGAGCCTCCGTTAGGCGAGGTACTTAATTAATATTGTAGCTTCTAAGAACTATAATTGTTCTTTACAGTGCCACAAACGTCTGACCCGGTGACCAAAACTAGGACTAAGATCGCTAGTATGAATTAATGTCAATCGTAAGACATTGACGCTAGCGCCACGGTCATTGGGTCAGTTTTTAATACTGTACGTTAACTTGTTCGATGTCCCAAATATCATGTTCGGTGCGTTGTTCGCTCAGACCAATTTCGTCTTGGAGCTTGACTCGAACTGAATCCAATTCGCTCAGAGTAAACTCGCCAAAGGCAGTATGCACTCTACATCATTGTGCCCGAAACGTGCCTCCTTGGCAACGTTAATCTTGTTTATTATACTATTCATTATTGCTATTGCTTCCCCAGAAATACTCGGTTTGGACTAGACTCTAAAATGCGCGTTTGGAAATTTGTTTGGACAATGTGGGCTATTATTAAGGAGTAAAAACCACTAAACTAGAGGAACTAAAGGCACTAAACTGACAACCTTCAAATCCGACAGCCGTTGCGCGGTGGCCACAGATTCCATTTTCAAACACACCATTTTAATTAGTTTAGTTAGTATAGTGTCGCCTTCGGAATCGCAGGCAATGTCCTATAATTTAACATAATGCAACTTATCGTCACGCATTTCATTTAGGGGATGGCAGAGCCATCATTATGCCTCTGTTTAGCCAAATGCTTATGTCTGAATATTGCGTGACAAGGGACTAGCCCATCTCTATTTTTTTATTGGCGACTGAACCACACTCTTCAAAAAACATCTTGACTTAGAATTTCTAGAAATATTATATTGGGTTCTTGACGATTTTAAAATAAGTTTAATTTGATCCTGTTATCCAGTAATTACATAATGGTTTGATATCTTTGTTTGTTAAATGTCAGCCTCTTACAGCGAGAAATTGCCCAAATATCCCACGAGCAAGTGAACCTACATCCTCCTTTATGATATTTATCGCTTAATCGAGAGGCATTGTTTGTTCGTAAAGCTATTCGGAACGGTCCCAGCGCGGGTGACTGTATGACAGTTTAATAACACTAAATCACATATCGGAACGCAAGTTTTAATTCACACGGAATAATGTGTTGAGTTTCCGGTAAATTTTAAACAATTTTAAACTCAGTACTGGGATACAATTTGTTAATTATTGCACTCTTGTGGTTATCCGTTGAGGTTTGGACTTTTGAAGTAGATAGTAAAATGAGGTACCTAGTAATTTTCAACTTATCGCAAATATCACTTTGGAAAAGTAGCCTTTGGGCCGGGTGTTTCGACACTCGGACCACATTATTTTTTTCCTGGTGGTACAGCTATTTTATTTCTTGGTGGTTCAACACATCAAATAACCAGGATTCAACGCCGGAGCACATCATATGGAATCCACTTACATTTCCACAAGGAAACTTCAATCCTATTTAGGAAGCACATCAGTAATATTACCGTCTACCTCAAAATTCACATTGCATGCAACATTCATTGCGTCTAACACGTTTCCTCAAACACACCGCACCGAAATGCAACCTCTACGCCATTGAAATAGAGATGAATGCAGATAAAACACCATTCCTTTGAAGTCTCTCAACTCCTCGGTTGGTAGCTAAGAACAAGTAGAAACGGATCCGCTTTAGGACTACATTATGTCTGACCAAAAAAATACACAACCACAGACGTTGAAATGAACTCATATTACACTTTGGTTGGTACTTTTACAAAATAATAGTAAACCAGATAACACAGAAATAAAGCATCACCCCTTTTATCTTGTGGGATGGCAGACACACAAATGCACCCATGTTTGGATATTTATTCAGTACGCTAATTTGCATGACTGAAAGCTAGACCGTAGCCATCTATAGATATCCATAGCATCTCCATAGCTGGAGCATTGAACTCATTGTCACTGATTCGTCCAACATCCACAAATGGATCGGTTCGTTCATTCTGTTTTTAGAGGTTTTTGAACTTTGTTACCAAGTCATAAGGTTGAAAATCGTGGCCCGTTTTATTACAAGCGGACGCTTGAGCAGCTATGCGGTCTCGAAGAACACACACAACACGTTATGCTGTAGTCTTAATATTTGCAGAGCCAATACCACATGTGGCGGCTCCCGTGCTAGTAGGTCTAAGGTTGGTGGTAACGCTGTAAGGCACGCTGACTGGTCCATCTGTGTCTTAAAAAGAACTTACATTTGAAATAGAAAATAGGAATAAGGTTACTTGGTGATGCAGCTTTGGGTGTGGAAAGGGCCGGCTTGAAGGAGAACTCTGAGTTCAAATAGCTTTTAAACATGACGAGATCGATCCTTATAGCCTCGAAGAGATGCGAAAGAATCGCAACTCGAGACTTTGGATAGTGTTAGCAGTCGAGTCTAATGGAGCGGCTGGGCGGCTATTGAAAACGGGAGGCTGAAAAATTAACTTAATAACAAGCTAATTGCGATACTTATATGACAGTAGCTATGCGGATAATTTGTTCGAAGATATTGCCAAAATTCTTTTCCCATCTGTACAAGAAAAGGAGCGCATTTTGCGTACGAGATGTCCAAGTTTAGCCAATTATTTGCACTTTGCGTGATGGGATGCTTGAAACCGCGTGAATATATGTATTAAACCCAGAGAGTCTCCATACAAACACTGCCTAATGCTGCGCGCGCCCCCTAAACCTCCTTTCCAAATGCGTCCCTGTATGCAGTTAGGTTCTTTATTGGTTGAAAGGAGAAGAATAAGCATCTTTCCTATTGGGTTCAGTACAGCGGACGCACCGCGCTTTGTGAGGATACATTGTATGGAAACGCTTTAGGAATTTCAAATCGCCAAGAATAATTCCGAAGCGGAGTGAAATGTTAGTTTTCAGCGGGAACTTAGTTTGTGGTAAAGTTTTGTGTCTGCAGAATGGGTGTTGTAGGTACATTTATAGGTGGGAACCTCTTGTGTGTTGGGTGTTGTCAGTCAGCCTTAGTTATATGTAATGACCACGCATGCGACTAACATAGATCTCAAAGGATATGAACACAAGCCAAAGCTGGAATAAAAAAGGTGAATAATCTCCTTTCTCAATAACTAGAACATTTACCATGTTAAACTACGAGGATAATAATGTTGCCACTTTCGCTCGTGATATGAACTTAAATACTTTTTCGATATGTCAAATATTTGTGCTCTCATCTCAGATAGCAAATATCCAATAATGCTTTTTGTAGTGGCGTTTTTGTTGAGTTTACAAAGCTGCAAACCCAATGTTATAAGGTCTAAAAGGTGCAAAATTATCTGAAACTTAAACAAGAGAGAGAGGTTAGAGCATGTTCAAGCTGAAATGATGCGCCTCATTAGGTACCGCTTTAACACACACGCATATCGCAATTATGAAGGAATAGGGCGCGTCATTTCAGATTGGACAAGCTCAACTGTCATGTAAATGTGAGGTAAGGAACATCCATCGCCATGCGCCACAAAAAGTTGAGGACTCCTGAACGTGTAAACAGAGGGGAACTCAAATCGGTGTATTTTTGTACACAAGCCCTATCTGCCACGAACAGAGAATAAATACGATCTTCGTGTAAGCGTCTAAAGGCCACATGCACAATCTACTGATCAAATAAAGCGTCTCTTAAGTTATTTATCTGTAAGTGTAACACAATGGTGAGGTCATTATTTTAAGGGGTTGCTGAGGATATTATTGTCGGCGGCCGATCGTAGAATTGGGCACATCATGATGTGCCCAAACGTGAAATATCATGAAACGATAAAATCTCTTTTAAGGAAAACACTGCGCTAGCTTAGGTGAAGACTAAAGGGGGCGAGCGCAGCGAAGCCCCCTAATAGTATTCGTGTTCGTTTGACATGTATAACACAAAAAACATCACGTAATGCTGAATGAAAATGCTTTTAAAAAGACATGTTTTAGTTAAAACCTGCCACTTCGAACATGTTTGTATGGAGCCTGGGGTACAGAGGTACTTGCATACCCTAAAATTTCGCTTTTTCGTGTACACCTATAAAACATAATTATGACCATCGATAGAGAATTCAATAAGAAAGAACAAATGTTCTTTGATAAACGGTCGTAAATAGTAGCTTTTCTGATATAATTCAGTTTTTAAAATTTTACTTAATTAAATATTCAAACCGAATAGGCATCACGAAAGATTTTGAATTTTGTAATGTGGGTACACATTTACTATTTACGAAAAAAACTTTATTTCGGAAATAAACTAAAGTTTAACGAAGTTTAAAGCCATTTTTCTAATATTTTGTAATTGTGCGCGAAAAAAGCTCTCAGGTGTCATGGCGTCGGCTTTGATGTCACGCATAAGTAAACATGTCAATGTCCAAATGAGTAATCAGCATAAATCACAACAAAACACAGTGATGTTTACATAGTCATAATGACGTCATGCAGCGTCATGCGCTATGATTCCTGTTTCGATCAAAATGGCCGAATGAAGTATTTTAATTATTCGTATATTGAAAATCATATTAATCTCAATGTTTTTAATCAAATGAAACTAGTGCTTGAAATTCTTTTAATGTGTATTTTCCCCTAGAATCATTAAATCTTTGATTATTTGATACAGTCCTAGGCCTAGGCCTAGGCCTAGAAAAGCTACTATTTAAGAAATTTTGTCGGAGAGCATTTATTTGTTGTTTGTCATTAAATTCGATGTCGATGGACATAATTGTTTTATAGGTGTACACCGAAAAAGCGTAATTCTTCTGTAGGTATCCCAGAAAGTATCGATGTTCTTTATACAATCATCAGAAAAACATCTAGGAATTTTCCCTTCAATAAATAGTTATATAAAATGGCCCTAGTGTCAAAACAATAAACTTTTGAATACCTACCATCTCAATAAATAAACACTTATTACTTTCCAATACTTTCCATGGGTTCAAAATACCTGGCGAGTTGAGTGATTGTTGTTTTGCGAAGTACCATCAACAGAATTGACTTCAAACAGAAGACTTCTCTACCGGAAATGACGGGAGCCGGCACCACAATTTGTCTTTGTCAAAATAGGCCTTAATTGCAATTTTCCCTTAGTGACCCATTTCATGAAGCAACAATTTCACCAGGATTGGTTTCTGCGGCAGATGGACTGCGGGTGAGATTCGTTCACGCGATATTTCAGTGGGTCGAGATTTGTAATTTCATTCAGGGGAGCCAGTCTCCATACCACAAGATGCTACTCAGTTAGGCGCTACTCGTATAAGTCTCACAGCCTTTTAAATGTAAAATGTCAGATGTAGTTGTTTGTCACATAGCATAGCTCTTATTGAGAACCTTTGAGACAGGACCTAAATTAGTCAAATAGTATAGATAATTAGAGCCAGTAATTTTACCGTAACCGCCACTAACGAATACATTAATTAGAAATGAATTTCCATTTTTTTTTAGTAACGTTAGTTATTTGGCCAGGTATTTGCCGGACTGGGTGGAGGCAGCACAGCACAGGGAGGAATTGTCTGAGATAGGGGAGGCCTTTGCCCAGCAGTGGGACACTATACAGGCTAAATAATTAAAAAGAGGTTAGTTATAAGAAATCGGCCCATGCCAGTTACAACACAAAAAGAGTTGGGCTTTTTGCGCAAATGTTTTGAACGGCTTTTCGATTAGCTGAAGATAATTGCGTTTCGGGTCTCGGAGGATGTCTAATTGAATGGAGTTACATTGTCTTTACTATACTAGTGGTGCTGTTTAGGATCCGTATCTTCGTTCTACATTTTATTAATTGATTTATTTAATGTACATAAATTAAATTATAATTAAAACTTTCCCTACCAACGACTGCAAACACTCCAAGTTATTTCTAAATAAATACAACCACAAATTTACGAATTACTTGATGAGGCTACTTGAGGAGAAAACAAAAAATAATAATAGGCCTCATAACAGTCCATTGTACACTTAATAAACACTTGAAAATTACAGGTGCAACAGACAGTTCCCTTTGCAGGGGATGCATGGAATTGGACGAGACTGTGGAGCACATGTTGCTTGCGTGCCCCTCCGCTATAGACACCAGGATCGCGATTCTGGGAGACAACAGCAGAGCGTCAACCCTCCTCGAACATCCAGGCCTCCTACTTCAGCTTGTGCTGTAGTCGGGATGGCTGAATTAGAGTGCAGGCGCAGGGGACATGCACAAAGGCCCCGCTCTCGTGGGCCAGGTGCAGTCACATCATCCCCCTGAGCGAAGAAGAAGAAGAAGAAGACCTACCCTACCCTAACTATACCTTGCGCGAGATTACATGGCAATAGCGGTCATTGATCCCCGCTAAGAAAATGTATGTGATTTGACGTTTCCTGCGACCGGTGGGAGTACTTATCCAGTGGAGAGCGCATAGATACATTTTCCTTTGAAACACAACTCACCAACTTACGGGTGGCGGGGGACGAGGTAAGAGAGCTGTGATTGGTCAGCCACTGCGAAACTGTCTGGCGGCCCGTCATCGTACATAGGTTGCGTATGCGAACGTTTGTTGAATACAACAAACGTTTGGCGAGCTACATTCCCCCGCAGGCGCAGTCAATTGGATATATAGTCTCTGACTAAAACTGATCTAACTTATGAGGAAGTTAATCGATAAATACTAATCTGTCGAGAGAAATCGAGAAGTGAAATTTGATTGGTAACAGATAATTAACAATGCATTTGCTAGCTCGATAATCTCGAAATCCCTCCATAAAATATGAACAAAGTTGGAAGTATCGTCATTACGGAACCCATCCACTGATAACCCAATTTGTTCCTGACCACCGATCAGGGAAGTTCAGAGAACAACGAGGAAACTCAGCGTAGGATGAATTAAATTTAGATGAACCAACAACCATTTATAATTTAAATCGGGATGGAAGATTATTGCTCCTTCCTTGTTTGAGAAAAACCGCATAAATTCCGGATTATTTAGCACAGAACACAGATATACTCTTGTTCAAACATTTTTCTACAAACATAAACATAACAAACATTTACATACAGACATTGCTTCTGGCCCCACATTAGGAAACTCTGCGTCGTGGGAACAAGAAACAGCGACAACGCAAACATATAAACATCCCAGACCTGGGGTTTTTTTCCGCAGTCGGGTTTCGAACCCGGGATCTCGACG
This sequence comes from Argyresthia albistria, assembly GCA_963457715.1. Classification (NCBI taxonomy): domain Eukaryota; kingdom Metazoa; phylum Arthropoda; class Insecta; order Lepidoptera; family Argyresthiidae; genus Argyresthia; species Argyresthia albistria. Next base: position 9,198,228 of record OY735271.1, on the reverse strand, counting down.
TTTCGCATGGTAGGTTGCACCGCTGCGCCACAGAGGTCGTCACTTCTAATACAAACAAAAACACAAAGAATGTTGTTTTCGTGGTCTCTAGATAACCTAGAAACTTTGATAAAGCATTTTAACTTAAGAAAATTGTTAACTCAAAAGTCTTCTTTCTTATTTAACCTCTGTAACCTCACCTGGGTAAAGACCTTTTCTTAACCATTTATGATGGTCTTGGGACAACCTGATCAACTGTGGTCTGGCAGTCATCTGACCGTAGTAGGTCGGTTGGTCTGGTGTCCGTATTCCGTCACCAACTTGCCTACCTGCCAACTGTCTCTCCAAGCCATGAGCCACATTTACGACCTCCTCGTCGTATCTCGACTTTGGGTTGGTCGAGAAGGGAGATTTCAAGTAAACCGCGTAAGTTTCTAATTGAGATTGTGTGTGTACCTATAAAATTTTGTCACTTAATTTTAGGGACCAAAAGATATGAAAAAACATAATATTGGTACCGTTGTTGTTGAAAAAAATACTCACAACAGCAATAAGATGTCCAATTTTAGTCTCAATTTAATAAAAAAGCGTACCTAAAGCAAGAAAAGCGACAATGAATTTTTCGCGTCAAATTATTTCTCTTCGCGTAAAAGAAGAAAATACTTAATTTCACGAACGCGAGTACGTTAAAATTTATTAACAGTACTAAAAGAGAATTTTGTAGGTCCTTGAAGCGAAGTTAAGGGTCCCATTACCTTATTATACCGCCTGTAATACAGCGTGCTATACAGGGTTATTGCACCCTAGTTCCGAGATATGGGAAAGGAAATACGTTTTAAAATTTACAGTTATGTTATATCGTTGCCTGATTAGTTTACTCTTGAGAATAGCAGGAGGTCTAATGATGACTATAAAACGACATTGTCACGTAATTTCCTATTATGAAATCTCAAATACATAAGTCGTGTGAAATGAAAAGGGATTCGAAAATTTTTGTATGGAGCCTGGGATTCCGGGGTACTTGCATACCCTTAAATTTTTTAATTGTAAGTAAAAGTTATTAACCCTCTCGTTGACACATCTTTTCTATCTATTGTTCTCCATTGTTCGTTTGTTCGACCGGTGTGCTTCTGAGAGAGAAGCAGGTCATTTATTTGTATATTCAAACTGAATTATCTCAGAAACCCTACTACTCATTTATCACATTTTGTCAAAAAATATTTGTTGTTATGTTAGTTATCAAATTCTCAATCGAAAGACATAATATGTTGTATATATGTACCTACACGAAACATGTGACATTTTAGGGCAATTTAACTTTAGGTATCCCAGAAAAGGTTCTATGTTCTTTATTCTACATCTTAAATTGCTATGTAAATTATGGTTTTTGTCGTGGTGCTAATACATAAGATAAAATGAATTATCTCATTGGTATGTTTCTATGTTAAAGCGTCCGTGGCCGAGTGGTATTCGCACATCGTAAACGATCGTGCGGATAGAGCATCATCTGGTCGCAGAGACTGCATATCCAATTGACTGCGCCTGCGCCAACAAACGTTCGCATACGCAACCTATGTTCGATGGCGGGCCGCCAGACAGTTTCGCAGCGGCTGACCAATCACAGCTCTCTTACCTCGTCCCCCGCCGCCGCCCGTAAATTGGTGAGTTTTGTTTCAAAGGAAAATGTATCTATGCGCTCTCCACTGGATAATTGCTCCCTGGCTGGCCGAGACGGGTACCGGATGGGTGTCCGATTCATATGGCATTAATTTCGGGCGCTTTTGTGTTTTGGATGACACTCGACACTGTAAGTTTTGGATACTATCGCTACTCGGTAGTATGCAGTAGTCTTAAAAAGCTCTGCTTCAACTTCATTGTAATGTGCCTCTATGTAAATTTTTATGTTTATGTTATTCTACCTTCCATGCGAGATGTCCCATGCTCGAATCCCGGCTGGGGACAAAAAAATAAAATCCCCAGGTCTTGGATGTTTACATGTTTGTTATGTCGCTGTTTCTGGTTCCCACGACACAGGGTATCCTAGTCTAGTGTGGGGCCAGAAGCAATGTATGTGCCTGTATGTAAATGTTTGTGTTTATGTTTAACTCGGGCTTAAAGTTTGCACAACTGCGCCTCTGCCTCCCCGCATGAGAAAAGGCGCGATGCTAGTTTGTTTGTTGTCTTAAAATATAGGTAGGTACTAGATGGAGATAACATCAACATCAATTCAATTCAATTGAATTCATTTATTTTCAGTTGTAACCTTACAGCTAAACCATCGTTACACTATCTCTACACAATAGTTTCATAAAACAGAAGGTGCGCGTAAAACTTTATTATTTTACCATTATTCGTCTACCCGTCCGTCCGTCCTCCTGGGGTTAATACTAAAATAATAACATGGCTTTAATTTCCGAGTGAAATATAAATAGGAAGATGCTTTTAAAAAACTATAAGCGTATTTTTCTTAAATTGGATAAATAAGGTGTTCTGCGGCTTACGCTGATAGGAACATCAGACAAAACACGTTATACATTTTAGTTACAATTTCATAATTTCATGTCCTGCTATCTTGTAGCGGGGAAAAGAAGCGGATATTCATACAAATTTTATATTACAGAAAAGAGTTATTAGAGCAATTTACACGCACAGACTCTCTGTTGATATTTGTAAAGAAATTGACGTAGGTACTAACTGTAGCAAGTAAATTTATTTTCAAAAATATAATGTGCGCTCACATAATTTTATGTCTTGTAATGTGTGCCATTATAATTAGGCAGGGAATAATGTTCGTTGTTTATGAGGTGAAATATAATTAAATGGCCTCGTTTTGAAAACGACATATAGATCGACGATTTCACAAAATTTAACCGTTACGTCCTACATACATACATACATACATAATTTCTTTATTGCACACAAAAAGTTACATAGGACAGTAAAAAACATAGAAAACGTGTACAAAGGCGAGCTTATCTCTAATAAGAGATCTCTTCCAGCAAACCAAATAGGGATGAGACAGGTGGATTGCTGAGCAGGAGTAGACCCATGTGTACAATACATATAATTATTACTTACAAATCAATAGACTACATAAACTAGTGCATACTTATATAAATAAATATGAAATATATTTATATAATATACATAAACTAATCATCATCACAACTACATCACAAAAGGAAGGGGGGGAGGGGCTATTTGTAGTGTGTAAACATAGCTATATAGCCTTTGTAATAGGAGTTGTTAAACATCATTCCGAGCAAATTTTACTATAGATTCAACTTAATAAGACCACTTTTTAGACGAACTTTAAACAAACGGTATAATGTCAAAATGTATGCTGAAATTAATCTCATAATCATAACAGAACACAGCTGGCCTTTGGATAGCAATACCCTATTTTAAGTTCTCTCTAGAGCTGTTTTTTGTGGTACAGTAAATAAAAAAATGATAAAAGATATCCACAACGCCTTGAACCATCATCTTTCAGCTTTACCTGTAGACGTAATAAGAGAGTAGGAAAGAGTCCCCGCTCCCTCGCCTCCCCAACACGGACCATTTTGAAGAATGTTTCCCTATACAGCATACACATCATAATGAAAATGTTTTTCCTTTATAATTGTGAGACTAACGACCTCTGTGGTCGGTTGGTTGTATAATAATTATACCATTATTTTACGAACGTCCTGACGGTGATGGAAAACAGTGTAAGGTAGGTTATATTCATAGTATTCCTGAAAATATGTAGGTATACGATAACCTCGGGAAATTTTGGATGATTTTTATAAAACCAAGGAAATTAGCAAAGAACAAGAGCTATCTATAATGCGTAGGCAGGGTCACGCAGAGGATCATAGATAACAAGGATTTCCTGGGTTCGGTATAATCTGAAAACCACCGGTCATACCAGTTATAAAACGAGCAATTTATTATTTTACAGGACGATTAAAATGAAAAATATTACTAACTCCTCATGAAGAAACAGCTATTACTTAAAATAAATACTTAACGACCATTTGTGCTGTTCAGATAGTGTGAAACGTTCACAAGGGCGCGCCTGTTTGTTAAACAGGTGAAAAATAATGTTGTTCTGATCAAATCGGTTTCATAGTGTTTTTTTTTAATGATGTTCCTAACAAACCCCTAAAATATGACTTCACTTTTCTGTTACACCCTGTAGATACCAATTTCTTAATGTTAAAAGAACTAGGAGTGGCCGATTTCTATAGTCTAGATAAATTGAGATAAAACGTCACTGATCCGCTAAATATATGTGTCGTAGTCATACCGTCGTAATGTCCATATCACTATATGGCCAAACGTGAAATATCATAAAACGATCAAAATATATTTTAGGGAAATCAAGGTAAGGTAGCTTAGTTGAAGACTAAAGTAGTAGTAGTAGTAGACTGAATAGTTTTCGTGTTAGTTTGACATGTATAACACAAAAAACATAACAAATTGCTGAATAACAATGCCTATCTAATATACAATGCAATTTGTTTGCCGCCACACACACACACACACACACACAAGGCACGGCAAGGCAAGGTGGCACAAGTCGGCACAACACAAGGTACGTTGCACGATGTTATTTAGTACAACACGACCTAATAAAAGGATGTTAAAAAGTAACTCCTTCCAAACATAATGGATGTCTTTACAAATCAACGAGCACTATCCATGTTGAAATACTATCTCCTAGAGTCTTGAGCACTCGCAAAGGCCCGCCCATCTTAGTGCAACAGTCAGTAACTTTGTAAACTCGAGAGCAAATTGGAGGTTCTTCGGAAACCAACAGGCCTGTAATGCCAGTGTAAAGTAAAACGCAATTAGCAATAACGCCAAGTGTGCTTTTCTGAAGGTGCCGGGACAAAATGTGCAATTTTCTGCAGCAAATTGAAATGAATATCGCTGAGGAGGGTATTATGCTTTTTTGAGAAAAAACCTCGCCTGGGCGATGTTATCCTGAGAGACTAAAAAGGTCGTAAGTAGAGTGAAAGTCCGTGGTCTGGTAGTTACGCGTTGGCTTGTCATGAAGATGATGTGAGTTTGAATCCCGATGCTGACGATGAGATAAGGTTCGATATAAATGTACTATTGAAGACTGTGTTTTTAAGTTAAGTAAAAAAGTTAATGTAGCCCAATGTCCCTACCGAGCGGCACAGGCCTTTACCCGGATACGAGTGAGATTGAGCAATACTCCCTCTTCACGTCCTCTCCGGGTAGTGCTAACGAGCGACAAATCATCATCATCATCATAATCATCAAATCATCTCAAGACATTATAATTTCCAGGTTCTCAAACCAAAGAACCTGACCACTTGACACTGGCAAAATTAACCTCAAAAGAGGTTAGGACGCCATTAATAAAAAGAAGAAGAAGAAGAGCCATACTCCACCACGCTGGCTCATACGTTATGATTATTACATTATACTTTTCAGATATTTTCATGTTGTAACCAAACTAATGGACCGATTCCTTGTTTTCAAAGAAATGGGACCAAGCTTACGAGTAACCCATTCAAACAAAAAAAAAACGTTTTTGAAATCGGTTAATAAATAGTACCAGTTTCGATGTAACACACATTAAACATAATGTTAAAAAAAAAATATACATACAACCAAACTGAGAACCCCTTCCTTTTCTGAAGTCGGTTAAAAATGTGTGACACTATTTGTAAAAAGTTCGTTAACAACTACACTAACAAAGTAGTTTTAATTTTTTTACTGTTTGGTTTGTTCTATGTTTGTTATATCAAAACTCAGTTTCATCCACTTATAGGTAGCGACGTTATATTTTCCACTGTAGTTTTGTGTAAACACGCAGTCCGTTAATAAAAAGTGAAGACACAAACGCTATGGGATCAACATTGCGCCATGTTTGCAAACAGAACAAACAAACAAACAAAACTGAATTGATAGCTTTCGTGTGCGATCAGAATTGATGTACCAAAAAAACCAGCCAAGTGCGAAGCGGAATCACGCAGGAAAAAAGGATCCTATGGGTTCCTTCTTTCCTTTCAAGGTACGGAACCCTAAAAAGTAAAGTTTCTGACACCCATGATCTCAGTTTATGCGAAAGAAAATGATATTGAATAATAAAATTAAACTTCTCTACGAAATTCATGAGAGAACTAAGAAAAATGTGAAATTTCAGCTGTTTTCTGAATGAATCGTCTCATTTCGTTTTATTAACTTATTCATCTTCTCCCAACCATAAAATTTTAGTCTAGACACAACAAATAGAGATAGAGAGTACTATCAACAAACTCGACAACATTTCACTTAAATCTAAAAGCCAGGACGATAGAGCTGTAAAGAGATCGTCGCTATTCTGCATGTGACGTATCACTCAAATATTTTAAAACTAGTTTAAATATAGTAGCGCCATTTATAACACAACAAACAAATGCCTTGGGGAAAGTTTGTTTGAAACTAAAGAGCAATCACGAACTCATTTTTGTTTGAATAACAGGCCCCCAATTCTCGCACTATAGTAATCATCTCCATAGTCGAGAAAAATGTTTCCATGCCGCACAAATACAGGTCTATACCTAGCTCAGGCCACAGATTAATAAAGAGTTCTCAGGCTCAGATGCACCACTTATTATGTATCACAATTTTAGCCAAGTACCTAACAATGTAACCGTCTTCTGACCGTGTTTTTTGGTAAATAAATGTTATAGTATTATATGCTCGTCGAAAATAGACATAGACATACGTTTATTCACTGAACAGAACATAGTACATCAACAAGATAATTTAGAGGCAGGAAATAGACATTAAATTATAGAAGAAAACATATATTTACTAAACAAAAGAGAAAGATGCGATGCGAATCTCTTATTAGAGATAAGCTCGCCTTTGTACAATAAAGTATAAAGTATAAAGATGATGTACGCATGCCTCGCCTGTGAAATGGCTCCAACTCAGCATAAGGCTACAACAGGGTTGCAGCGCTGATTTTCAGTCAAACCACAAAATGATCTCGTTTCATATTCAATCGAGATCGTGTCGAGATATTTCGGTTGGTCGTAGCGCGAGTCGTGAAAGTGTGTTATTTTTTTCGATGGAGCTGTACGGTATCTCGAATAGATATTTCAACCATGCGGAGGGAGATGATCTCGATAACGCGAGAATTTTACCACCGATACGTCAACTCACCTCATCACACACCCTCTGAGACAAAAATGTCACTTGGGACAGATAGGTGAGCCGAAATGCGCCTCTGGCACCCCATATGGGAAAAGGCACGACGCTTTGTTACAATACTGGTTTGCTGGAAGAGATCTCTTTTTAGAGATAAGCTCGCCTTTGTGCATGTTTTTTTTTTCCAATGTTAAGTGTCTGTGATATGCATTTCTGTGCAATAAAGTATAAAGAAAATATAAAGAAATACGTTATAGGCGACTCCACCGCCGAAGCATTGCCTTGTTGTAGGATAAACATTTTCCATATTCATAGACAATTCGTGCTAAAGCAAGTATGTCGAGCACTCAGAATACATGCTAGTTATTTATAAGCCTGTCGTTTAATGGAAACGTAACATGGCAACACAGCTTGTTTGTGAATCTTGTGTATGTCGATTGTCGGTGCCATATCGTCGAATTGGGCATATCATGAAACGGCAAACTGTGAAACGATGACACCATGAAATCTTTTAATATTTCGACCGAAATGATCTCGCTAGCGGCAGAATTGCCCCCCAGAATACGAATTTCACCTGCTTCACTATACTGTGCTGAACACCATTAGAGATACAAGGATCAAGTCCCAACATCCTCCAACAACTCGCAACATGTCACATCCAATTTCCCTGAAGCGTAAAACGGAACATGCTTTCTGACGTACCAAGCAATTACAATTCTCTTCTCTCACACTCGTACTGTATCTTAACACCAGAGAACGAAAGAGATGCAGCACGTCTTGAAGAGGCTTATGTTTATTCAGGAGAGCAAAGTGATGCTACGACTGCATTACTGTAATCAAGAGTTAATTAACACAACCATAACAAGTCGGTACACGGAAAATTTTGTAGCGAAGTGCTCGCTACTCGTATGTATGAGATAGCCTGGAGCTGGTTTTGCTATACTGTCAATGCATTAGCCAACGGTTACGTTAGAAAACAATAACGTTGGGTTGGTATAATATTAGAAGTAAGACATAATAGTCACATATTAACTGAAAGTCTTGGATAGTAGGGACATGGCGATTGAAAATGTCTCCACTTGAAAGGAGCCTAAACTTGGGGAGGCAGTCGCTCACGTCCAAAGGAATTACTTGGAACCCGCAGCCCTTCACGTCCTTCCTGGGTAGTGCTAACGAGCGACAAATCATCATCATCATCATCATAATCATCAAATCATCTCAAAATATTATAATTTCCACTGGCAAAATTAACTTTAAAAGAGGTTAGAACGCCATTTAAAAAAAGAAGAAGAAGAAGAAGAGCCTAAACTTGTGTTTAGCTCCATTGAAAGTTTGTAGTGAGAGTGACGCGGGGTCTAGCACATTGCAGCAGCTTTGGAGATCATTACGTTTTCCATCTACGACGTTAGTACGTACGTCTATATTATGTTTAATTTTATTTCGCCGTTACAGTATTCCGCTGCTGCTGGACAGTACAAATCTTCAACTTTCTCATTATTATAATATTTTTTTGTACTCGCCATTATTGCTACAAAATCAGTTATTAATGATAGCAATGTGTCTTTTGCAAGAAAGCTAAATAGTCGGTTGCTCGCTGGCTGATCAATAGTTGCGAGCCACGAAGAGTTCGTTGATCGTGTAGATAACGGTGAGTGAAAACAAACACAGAACTAACCGAAAACACATCCGGATCGCATACCGGCATATCCGGGTTCTAGTAATGCTACACTGTTACACCGCAATTAGAGTCTCTGTGACACATGTAATACGAACTTTCTAAAGTGTAGTTTAAGAATAACCACAGTACGAGGGCAGAATCTATTAATTTGAAATAGGCTCTATACGGTTTTACATTTCAATCGATGGAACGAATTTTCTGAATAGCAATGGATTAAATATGGATTACCTATTCGAATTTCATCAACCAGCTTAGTGTCCGGTTGTTAGATTAAGCCGAATTTGTGTTAAAATTAAGGATGCATGATATAAACTTTTATACGCAGGCACTTAGTTAGTATACATATGATGATTGTTTTTGGCGCCACAAAAGTTATATCATGTGATTTTGCGATATCCTCCGCAACTATCACAGGAAATATTACAAAGAGCTCCTTTTCGTATGGAACCCTAAAAAGAACAATTTTTGGTCCCTTCAATTCAAAATAGCGGCTAACGCAGGCTTTCCTCGAGGTCGAAAACTTAAATTTTTCATGGCTAGCCTATTATTTTAAGTAATACAAATCAAAAACAAAACAAATCCACCTTTTGTAGAGCCTCTAATTTCCCCCCTAATGATTGTGCTATAGTTTTATTGAAATCAGTTTAGTGGCTCGAAAGTCAGCTTTAACAAGTTGTGCATTTCAGTTGTGCACAGCACACACACCGCTTTTTTGCTTTACCAGATGACAAATGGATTACCAGAGGCAAACTCGTCCTTACACTGTTTAAGTATCACGACTTTATGTTCACTGAAAACAAAATCGATCAAAATTAATACCGCCACACGAAACTCCATTCTACGATTCTACTAATCCATTACCCTACCTATATCTCTGCGAATTCGTGCCTGCTTGCACACGTTTATATTCATTTATATTCAAATGAAGCCTGCAATCTTGGGGATAGGCGGTAGTGATGGCTGCGACGGGAATTCATTAGCGTGGGAACGAATATCGTGGGAGTTCTCGGAGTTGTAAAAGCCTACGTTCGGGTCTCTCACAACGCCATATCGCGTTTATTTTTGGACGTCTTTTATTACTACGTAGGTAATTAAACAGTTCGGAAATTAAATATTTTAAGTTAACCCCCTTCACTCTCAGAAGCACACCGCTCGAACGACCGAAGAATGGCGAACTATTGTTATGTAAGATTTGTCGGCGAACCAGTTAAATTGGTATATCAAAGCAAAGAAATACCAACACTCGGACAAATTCCCGAGATGATAAAACTAACGTAAATTCAATTTTAAAACTCATTTTTAATTAGTGTTCTTTTCAAAGTCTGCGTAGCCGGCAGAATGACACTTTTTGTTTTCATTCGCTTTAGAAATGAAATGAAATGAAATAATTTATTTGCGTTGATGTGGTACAGTCACAGGTCTTATTAGTAAGTGTAACTATTCTTGTATTGTACTCACTAGTTCCCTGTTAGTGCGTTCGTCAAACGGGCTGTACTATAACAAAGTTCTAAAATTTTGTAATCAAGAAAGAGTAATTAAGGTTTGGTAAGGTGGTAATACAATTGCTATTTTCTCAATGATAAAGTCTTACGTTTCATTACTCTAGTTTATTGCATAATTTGAAGTGAAAATTATATTTTCACTTCTCATGCTCGTAAAGTTCGTCTTTATATCGGGTATAGCCAGCATAAAATCAAATTTTATGTTCTAGAGCATAAAGTAAAATCTTCGTCTCGCCTGCGGCTCGGGTGGATATATACGTCTCGGGTAAAATGGTGCGTTTTATGCCCTTGTTGTACAATCTACTATTTTGTTTACCCTTTGTGTTAAAGAGAACTAACGTAAAATTAGAGTATAAATGCCAGAGCTCATTAATATTTTCTTGATGCATTCCAATAGGAATGTTAATAAACCGCGAATCTACTCAATCCAGTTCACTGTACCAATTGAACATCCTACAACAATAATGTGTATCACAGTAAACAGTATCCTCCAGACACTGTACCTAGCACATACATAAACCGATTGCACACGACTTGGCTCCTCGGAGGGAACAAACTCAATTTATAGTTCGAGTACCGAGCGAAGCACGTACCAGACGTTAGTTAATAAATTTGGCTGTTACGACGACGCAGGCAAACATAATTATAATGGAAATTACGAGCCTACGACGCTGTGCTCAAATAGGTTGATATAATGAAATGCGCCTGCATAGTTACATTGAAAATAAGGAATCGGTCCAGTGGTTTGTTTACAACATGAAAATATCTGAAAAGTATAACGTATAATACGTATGGTAAACTAAATACAAAAAACAAAAGCTTTATTTCAATAACAAACTTAATTTTAGCTTACAAGTTGATTGGAGCTTCCTTTTAAGTAAGAAATACCTGTACCATGAAGCCCCGCTCTTTCTTATTTGGGTAACATTATAGGTATTCAGTATGTGGAATCTAAGCCTGCTTTTGAGTAGCAAAAGTTAATTTATAAGGTTATTTATGTTTGATTTCAAATGCAAGGTAACAAAATAAGTAAGTTGTGAAAGTACATTGAAATTAAGGTAAGTATTAGTTAAGTTTAAAAACAAAATAAAAATAAGATAATTTAAATATCCTAGACGATTTAACTCACGTTTGTATTTGTGAAGAAAGGTGTGTGTGTGTGTGTGTGTGAGGGAGAGAACGAAAGAGTATGTGTGTGTGCGTATGTGTGTGTGAATATGTGTGGATAAGGGTGTGAGTGTGTGGGTATGGTTGTCTCTGAGGATGTGCATTTGTAGTGTGTATGCCAACGGATTCGGTTTGCCACTTTAAGAGTAAACTCATTTTATAACGTAATTGTTTCCTTTCTGTGACTGTGGGGGACCAATATTCGTCCATATTGTGAAAAATGCACATATGCTCATTTTCGTGTTTTTAGACGACATCCGCAACGCGAGCAGAGAGGATTGAGTAATATAGGTCTCGAAGTCAGTTCTTTTTAGTTTTTAACTTTGTGATTTTTTTTATTTATTTTTTTATTTTAACTTGGTAAGGTCCATCAGAACACCACTTAAACCACTGGGGTTTGTGTGCGGTGTGATCTACTCTTTAACTACTATAATTATTTATAATTTAAGCCAGGACAACACCGAGTTTGTGAGTTGATAAATAGTGCAATCGGTAAAGCCTCTGATTTAAAAACACTCAAAAAATACCAGTATTGCGAATAAATTCTTTATTCAATCGATAAATACAGCCAGGCCATCCTAGGCTTATCTAGCCAGTAGTAATTTTATGACCCAGCTTTTTAGGCGCGTGAAAACTAGTCGTAATATGGCCACCCTGCCAAAAGCCTGGATTCGTTCAAGCGTGTCGTCTTAAGCCAATCCACTGCAGAGCTCTTAAGATGCGGGCTCCAGGGAACTTTATTTTACTTCACTTCAGTCGATACGGTACTTTAGTTCTTCTAGGTGTAGTATAGTAGTAGGTTAAAGGCGTTTCACACGGCAAGTATGTTCTGATTTGCGGTATATTTTGCGAATTCTTGTGGTGATGGCGTAGTGGTCGCGATTATGCCTCTCAAGTGAGAAATGAAATGAAATGAAATTTATTTCACACACAAGAACAAGAAGATAACAATAACTTATAGGAAAATTTGGGTAGGTTGCAGTAGCTCATAAACATTCTTACATAGCAAAACAAATAGGTACTTGTGTACTTTTTGAGTTGTTTTGGTGAGTAGATTAGTGCTCTCTAGTGCGAGACTGTATGACAGCAGAGCATTGTTCTTCTCACAGAAAGACTGTAAGCATAAGAAAAAATATGTATTAAATAAATGTTTAGATCTATTCATAGTTATATTCATTATTCTTTAGTGATCGAAACCCATCTGAGCGATCATGTAAAGAGGGTCGGCGCGATGAGGAACGGTCTTAGAATAGTGTCGTTTTATTTGGAGAACAAATAAGCAATGTTCCAAACTATGGTCACGAAGTGTCGATCCTATGTCAAGAGGGATGGGAATACAAGCAGAAGCGTTGTTTTTTATAACGTATACGTTTTACTTCGTGCATTTGCTAGGCTCTGCAAAGGGAGCAAACATAAATAAGTAATAAGATTCTGTCTCAAGCAATCTCGATAAGCACTGTATGTCAGATTCATCTGTCATTCTAGATGCAAAAAATGTTTATCTGAAATAGGCCCTTACTATTTTTGTACAAAAATATTTGAATATTGAAATCAAAAATATTACAGAAAACAAATTAAGTAATGGGGCCAATTCTTTAGGGCACACGCACTAAAATTACTTGACAATATTAGCTCCGACGCTCTTACGCGGTTGCCATAGATTTCATTTTCGAACTCACTTTTGAATTAGTTCATCAGTACATTAAAATAATTCAAAAGTAAGTTTGAAAATGGAATCTATGGCGACCGCGTAAGAGCTGTCGGACTTAATATTTGTCAACTAATTTTAGTGAGTGTAACCTAGAGAATCGGCCACATTATGTGGTTATGTGGTTTAACTTTCGCTGCAATTACGTAATATTGCAACGTTTGTCGGACATAAAGTGCATTTCCAAGCATGATCCTCCGTTTAACTCGAAAACAACGTGAAGGTAGAACAGGCTTACCGCAGGTACGTTGTTAAACCGTCGGCATCCGGATAAAAATATGGATTTGCTTTAATATTCCTTGAAACAATAGCCGGTTTAAACGGTCTTGGGGCACTCAAGCGTGCTAAGTTTGAGTTTGGAGCGAGGAGATTAGCGTGTAAACTCGCTTACGGTTGTTATGTAATTACAAGATGTGCTACTGTGCCTCTACTAAAACATGAGATAATAAACTAAATACGGGGGAGTTTCTTGCCCTTCTTTGCTCCATTCCTAAGCCCACAACTTCCGAACGGGAGGTAGTATGGCTAAGCAACCTGTATGATTTTATCGTCAATAAAGATTTTTTAACTTTGACTTTGACTTTAACTTTGACTTTGACTCTAACTTTGAGTTTGACTTTGACCTTGACTTTGACTTTGATTTTGACTTTGAAATATTTCTGTGCGACAAATCCACACTCGGAATGCTACGGGTGGTGGAATCATCCTGAGGAAAATATCACGCAAATGAAGAATCTCAAATGTGCGTGCATCTCCCTCCCCGTATAGAAAAAAGTGGCCAAGTACTAGTCGGACTCGCCCGTGAAGGGTTCCGTAGTAGCAAGTAATTATAAGACTAGATGTTTGTGTTGTAACTTTGTTTTTCATAGTGTTTGTATGAATGTAAAAGTTATCTTTGCGGTTTTTAATAAATGTTTTCTTAAAAATTGTATTGTGATACACAGAATATATTTTTTTAGGTTTTTTACACTCTTATTTTAATAGTTAGAGGAGGGGACAGTATTTTTTCCACTTTGCAAGGGTCTGTCTCTTTAACGATTGACTTTGATTTTCAAACACCTATCTGTACACAGTAGACACCCCACGCATAAATGTTTGATGAACTAAACATTTTTTTATGGTATGTATTGTATGGGGAGCAACCATTAATATTTGATTTATTTCAATTTGTGTATAAAATCGTAAGACGCTTCACAGAATACATCTATATACCAAGTTTCAACTATGTAGTCCTAATAGTTTTGGAATAAAGTTGCTGTGACATACGGACAGACAAACAGACACACAGACAGACAGACTTGACGTAACTATAACCTTGTTTCTCTAACGGAACCCTAACTAAAAAGGTATGCTAAGTCTAGTTTTTTTAGGCTCTAGAAAACCCTCTGGCTCGTAGCCCCAACCCAAGACAACCAACCAGAGAAGCGCCTCGAGAATCTTTAATGGTCGCTGAATTTCAGCTGAAACAGGATCCTTTGTTTGTTTACAAAATAGCGAATAAGTGTGTATAGCACTGGTTTATCTCCTTAGTCGATCCTCGGCGGACTTAGCTGGGCAAACTGGGTAGACCAGGGAGCACTTATCCAGTGGAGAGCGCATAGATACATTTTCCTTTGAAACACAATTCACCAACGGGCGGCGGGGGACGAGGTAAGAGAACTGTGATTGGTCAGCCGCTGCGAAACTGTCTGGCGGCCCGTCATGGTTAATAGGTATCGTACATAGGTTGCGTATGCGAATGTTTGGCGAGCCGCATTTCCCCGCAGGCGCAGTCAATTAGATATATAGTCTCTGGGGCAGACACTGTATCCTGGGGCGGGAAAATATGGTGTGGTGGCCCGTGCGCTCGGTGTGTTAATGGGTATTATGTGGTGTAACTTTGAACCTGTCCTATCTATGTAGCTATATGTTTACCAGTTTTTCATACATCTTATTTGTTCACTAAATTTATCTTAAACCCCATAGCTGCTGCGATGGGCTAACCCCCTGGCATGAAAGTATTGAGGCTAAAAACATGGGCACAATTTAGACTTGATGCGTGATTGACCGAGCGAGCGAAGCGAGCGAAGCGTCTCCGTTTCAGGTTTGGGCAAAAATGCTTTCGTATGTCCGGTTGTTCTCCTCTAAAGGTCGCATTTATGAACCGATTCTCGTGAAATTTTGTGAGCAGGTTGGAAAAATAAATAGAATTTTTTACTTGAGCCAGTTTTTTGTTTTTTTTCAAAATGGCGGAGATATGGGGTTTTAAAATGTAAAAAAATCGCTACAACCCAAACGGCTCGATGGATATTAACAAATGAGGTGTCGTTGGATTTGTAAACACCATGAGAGTGAAACAGATGAGCGAGCGAAGCGAGCGAAGCGTCTCCGTTTCAGGTTTGGGCAAAAATGCTTTCGTATGTCCGGTTGTTCTCCTCTACAGGTCGCATTTATGAACCGATTCTCGTGAAATTTTGTGAGCAGGTTGGAAAAATAAATATATTTTTTTATTCGAGCCAGTTTTTTGATTTTTTTCAAAATGGCGGAGATATGGTAAAAAAAACCGATATAGCCCAATTGGCTTGACGGATATTAACAAATGAGGTGTCGTTGGATTCGTAAAGACCATGAGAGTGAAACAGACTATATAATTTTAGTAAAAAGTCAATAGGTTGTATTAAAGATCGCGAAATGTAGTTTACAAAGTTATTGGTGCGGCTACTTTCATACTGCATGTACGTAACCAGGTACATTCATAAGTTTGTATGTGTTATTGAAAGAAAATTATTTGGTTTTTTTTTATGTGTGTTAGCAGTTCAGCTTTCCCACCGACATACTCGCGAGGTCTACAGCTCACAGAGCCACTAGTGCTATTTTGTGTTAATTACCTACTACAATAATGTTTGCTGTTATAGTTCTAATAATGTTTTGTTTGTTGTAATAATGAATGTTGCATAATTGTATGTTTTACGTCTATTTATCGTTGACCTCGCCCGCTGTTGCTAAGTGAGGCAAGATTGTTGTATAATTTAATTTTCTTCTTTGTTGCAACTAGATAGAGAGCAATACTTATTCACTTTGGCTTTCGAATGGTGGTTTAGCGCGTCGACGACGACGGTCGCCCGCGTTACTGAAGTTGCAGTAATTTCATATCTCTTTGTCTGCCTATCATCGCTCTGCTTCTTCCAAAAATGTTTATTTTTAGGGTTCCGTACCCGAAGGGTGCCAAACGGGACCCTATTACTGAGACTTCGCTGTCCGTCTATCCGTCCGTCCGTCCGTCCGTCCGTCTGTCATCAGGCTGTATCTCATGAAGTGGTAGCTAGACAGTTGAAATTTTCACAGATGATGTATTTCTGTTGCCGCTATAACAACAAATACTAAAAATCAAAAGAAATTTAATATTAACGGGGGCTCCCATACAACAAACGTGATTTTTTTGCTCATTTTTGCTCGATATTGATAATGGTAGCAGGTAGACCTTTAAAATGTTCACAATATATTAAGTATATTATTTACTTAAAAAATAAATAATTAAATTAAAATTAAATTAATATTTAGGGGGGCTCCCATACATTTTTTTTTGCGGTTTTTTATAGATAATGGCACGGAACCCTTCGTGCGCGAGTCCGACTCGCACTTGGCCGGTTATTTATAATAAGGGCACCTCCTTTTTTCAAGTGTATTTCAGGAAATACTCAGCAAATTGAAACCAATTTCTGGTATATGTAATTTGACTATATAATCTAGGGTTTTCATGTTGGAAAACGTGTTTGGATAAAAAAACGATAGAAAATAAATCCAAAGTCAGCCCTTTTTTTCCAATATTTTTTCCTTTTAAGTATACCGCAATAGTAGTAAAAATGATCCTTTTATTAATGGGGGGAATTTTTGTTACTATAGCTATTTGGTAATTGAAATGTTATTCCCTGAAATAGCTTATTTTTAAGGTTTATTTTTTTCCGTTTTGGCGCTTACGTTGATTCAGATTGCGAGCGAGCGCACAATTGCTATCCCACTTGATCCTATTCCCGAGTAATATTCGCTTCTCACTTCCGCAATCTTCGTTGACATTGGTTTCTAATTTTTCATTCGTCCTTGAGGTATATTTTACCAAGTGTCTCTTTTAAACATAGTGTAAGGTTCTTTCTTGACAATCGAGAATGTGTTTCGTGTCACTCGTTAGCATTACCGAGGGGAAGTGGAGGGGAAGTGGAGTGGAGTTCAGAGGGATCCAAGTTTTTCCTGCGGTCGCACCAACCTTCCTCCGCCTCTTCTCTATAGCGCCGATTCACACGGTCTTGCACCAAAACGGTATCCATTGATATCCTGTCGACTTGAAGCTATCGTTGGACCATCAGATAGCTCTTATTATTTTCAAACTGTCGCGTCCAAACCGCCAGTCTGCATAATGCCGTCGCTGCATCGCCAGTTGAGTATTAATTGAAATTCCAGGCGACAATCCGCAATCCAGGCGCAATATCTCGAGAATGCTTAATGCACAGATCTCAGATTTCCAAAGTTTTGAACAGCATTCCATAATTACTGACGATACAGAGAAACATTAATATACCTACAGGCACATTACATACATTGCTTCTGGCTCGACACTATGACACCTTGGGTCCTGGGAACCAGAAGTAGCGGTGTGCAGCGCATCCCGCCCAAGACCCAAGACTTGTTTTTTTTTATTGCCAGCTGGGATTCAAATCCTGGTCCTTTTGCTTGGGAGCTGCAAAACCACAGTTTAATATTTATCCGTCCAAAAGAGCCTTATTCGATTAATTAGAACAGCCCTATAGACATACCTCACTATTATTTTTAAAAGATCTTACATAACATTGAGGATCCCTGAGCTAAACGCGCGATCCTTTGTCAAAGATTTTTGATTAAATGAAGGAAAAAATCCGCGCTCGCTCCACCGACTCTCGGATTAACAGAGACTCACAACAATAATCGGGGTTTAACGGAGCGAGCAGAATGCAAAACCGGGCCTTAAATGTCACCTTTCTTTTTTTGAAGAATAACGATGCCGCCCCTGGCGGTAACTGAATGCTGCTGTAATTGGCATAAAAGGCTTTTCTCGTACGAACTTTGTTTAAGTTTATGTACAATTTATTTAAATGACAAGTTTAAAGTTGCCTTAGATATTTTTATGACAGCAATTTCGTTATATTATTCACCCGTAGTTTACAAAAAAAAAAACAAAGCGTAAAGGCTTTTTCTCTTTTTTTCCATTAGGCGCAGTTTCAACCACGGTTACCCATTTCAATATAATGTGCGTTTGTGGTTCCCAGTGTTACCACAAAGCTTGCAGCTCATTGCAGTTTTATTTACCTTTGTTATTATTCAACACCTGCTCGTCAGCAAATCATACGTCATTTTTTCTAACAATGAAATTGATAAACTGTCAATTTTCCGCCACAGGCTCAGCTTTACGCTATATGTATAGTTGTCCAACGATATTTTAGCGTGTGAGTGACGTTTACAGGAGGGCGTCACTTCTACGCACCCTAATGCTATGAACCTGTCAAAAAGCTTTAGTTTCTACCTGTCACCGCAAGCCATAAGATTGTTGGACAGCAAGAAGCTGATTCTCACCTATTAGACTCTCAATGCCTATAAGACAAATGGGAGGAGCTTCATCTTTCAATTCGAGCTTTAAATTTGACCAATTTGCTATAGAAACTAAAATTGGCCTACTGTACGTCATTTTCATTCGTAGTTTTTATCTTTCAATGAAAATGATCTACTGTCAGTTTCCCGCCACAGCTCAGCGTTAGACCTAACCTCGGACGCTCCATACAACGCTCGTGAAATAATCACCTATTATCTCTTCTGTGCCTAGAATTAGGCTTTGGCATTACCATCAATTGAACGGACGGTAATGTATTATGTGCCGCTGAGTACACTACTGCTGGGAACCGTTTCTAAAGACCGTCCATTACGCTAACGTTCGGTGTAATGCTCTTTTATGTCACGACTCACGATCGAATCGAGTACCAGCGAGCTGAGTTTTCAATTATAGACTTTAACTGCATGGAGTGCTTCTAAAGTAGCGTATTTGTTTTGTTAGTCCTGGAACTTGGTTAGCGTAGTTGGTTACAAGTCATGTTTAAAAGTAATTTACACATCTATTACTCGAAATAACCAAATTACAAAATACGCAAATATATGTAAAAATAAAAATACTACCTACATCACTTTTCTTAGCATAGCCATTATCAATAAGGTGGCAAAAGTAACACCCCCACGTTATGCGAGTAAAATGACGTGTTACAATGTTTTAGACTGTTGTTTTGTTATCGTCTATAAGTTATGGATTTTGGTTGGCATCCCTTATTGTGCTTCTCATAAATGAAAAACAAGAAAGAAGTTGGCAGTTCATCTGCTGATGAAATTAAGAAGAAGAGTATCAGTAAATTATGATGGATGAGTGATGGATGACGCTGCTCCACAATTCGGTACCTATTGTCCGAAAAACGATTTCAGACGTTAAGCCATTTTGTAGATAATTCCTGTACATTTTCAGCAGTTGCATTTCGTGTTAAAAAGACAGTATTTGAGTGTGACGTCATAATTTCTATTTTATAGAACTAACGAATAAAACTATCGTTTTAACAGTTCATAAAACCTGTCTGCATATTTTGACTAGCACATTGGAATTCCGCTGAGTTTGCTCTTTTGTTACGGATCAATACGACAATTTTAGTCTTTCATCAAACATATTAGCCAAATCAACTCGAAATTCAATCTCACAAACGCTAAAAGCTACAAACAGCTCTATCTCGTTTTAACGAAGCAAAATGCTCCAAATGTTTAAAGTGACTCTTTAAATCCCAAAAACCTAACAAATAAAGCTAACTCGATATAACTTCTGAACGGCTCGCCTTCGCTCCTAGAGGTACGGTTCCATAAGTGACCGACTTGTCGCTTGAATGTAAGAGCGAGACAGTACAGTACCTAGATAGTATGCAAGACAGAGCGGTAGGTTTGTGTAATGCTCGCTATCTGACAATAAAGGGACAAGTTTGTAGCCGACCGCAACAGAGCTGCGAGATTGTGTGAGCAAGACAGTGAGCTAGTTAATATCTAGCGAGTGAACGAGATGGCAACCGTGGTACCTATTACAGTCAAAACATACGTAGCTGATACAAATCGATACAGACCAAGCTCTTAAAAGTCGAAATAGGACAATTTTGACTTGCCTTGCTTGCCTTGACTTGCTTTGGTTTTATCAAAATCTTCTAAGGTCATTGGAATTCTTTGTTAAGGAATGTACGCTCGCTCTCTCGTTCAAACACGCAACATGTCGACAGCAGCTGCGTTTGCCTACGGAACCACGCCATAACTGTAGTCGTTTAAAACGAAAACCAGTAGTTAAACTGTCGCTGAAATCCCGCTAAAGGGCATAACTCAAATGCAATGGAGATGAATAGAGGACATACATAGCGAGAAGAAGGCTGTGGAGCGGAAATAGGCTCTATACTGTTTGTATATGTATAGTGGTTGGACGGGTTAGGCACGAAGCGTTACGGATGGTTTTATAAAGGTTAGAAGAATGATGTAGACGTATTTTGAAGGGTTATTGGGGAAAAAAGTTCTGAATAATAAAAATGTTTCCTATACGGAGTTCTACTACTGGGCAAAGATAAAGCTAATTGAAAGGCAGGAAACATTACAAAAGTATATTTTGAAACGCTGACGTAGTTATCACCACCCATTTTAAAATTGATCTTTTGAAGGATGTTCGCAAGGTTCAAATTATGTACGTTTGATCCGACACCGGTTATCTTGATGTGGCCTGTGGGGCTACAAAAAGTGAGTGTGGTTGTTAACAAATGTGTCTACTAAAGTCTAAAGTACTTTAATAAAAAGCTTACTAAAAGTTGCATAATTAGTAGAAGTCGCATCGCACGCAACGCAACACAGCAGAGCAAGTTCCATCGTTAGTGTAACAAAAACTTACTGCTGACTACAGTTTGTTATTAACACTTACAAACTTTCTGAGCAATTAAACTGGCCCTCGATTCTCATATTTTTAACTCAACTTACCTTGACCTATTGATCTATTGTTGGTGCCCAAAGTAGTTTACAGTCTAAAGCAATTATCCGTATGTGTGTATAAAAATAATGTCCATGTTCTTGTTGTTTTATTGATTAATTATACTGCTTTCTTTGATCTACGGCCTGGACAACATTTAAGGTGAGTTGGAAAATGACTGATGATGTAGAACGCAGATACAACATTATCACCTTTGGTAACATAATTGTGCGCACAATTAAATAAATAACAAATTATTAAATAAAATGAACACCTTATTAAGTTTTGTTTTGTCACTTATTAGCTTACCAATATATTTTTTGTCATATCAGTACAACGACAAGCTAGTGATACTTTGTTGCCATTATTAGAATCGAGGCCTGCTAAAGTCTCCTCTAAAGCCTTCATCCAGAAATGGTACGCATTGAAGCGTTGAAACGGAGCTAGCTACGCTAGCCAAGAAGTTTTAATGCAATATCGTCCCTAGGTCAGGGTAATAAGAGTTTGGTGTACGACTCTCGGCTGACCGGCTGGGTTGACCATAAATTTCATCTCTATATCGTAGGAGTCGATTTTATGGTGACTCTACGATAACCCATCCGGGGAATTCTCAAATGATGCAGTTTAGTTGCAGTTTATTTATATTTATGAGCTTAAAGCTGATGCGTGCGTAATTAGTTCACGTTGAAAATTATTTATTCTATTCGTGAGCCTTTAACCCCCTAAGTCGAGCCATTGTCATTCTCCTGGCCGAAAAGGGAAAAATATTCCCACATCCTTATTTGCCTCTTCAACATTTTATTTTATCGTTGCTACCCTGGTTTCTTACGTGATCGATTCGAATTTCTATCCTCGGATAGGCCACGGAGATTGCACGCTCGGTCGCTACTTATAACTCCGCAACACAACACTGCCGCCTACGAACATGGGTTCCGACTTCGCGCCATAAAACTCTGGAACAAACTCCCCAACGCTATTAGAGACAGTCCGTCACTCAATATATTTAAAAGTAGGTTGAAAGAACACTATATTTCTCTACCGTATTAAATTTAAGTACTTTTATTTAGGTATATTTGCTTAACATATTTATATCTATAAGTCTGGTATTTATGTACGTATTCTTAAGTAGTTTATAGTTTTAACTTATTTAATGTTGTGCACTTGGGTCTACCTGTTGTTAAATTATTTTCTGTCCATCCTAGGTTTGCTGGAAGAAATCTCTTAATAGAGATAAGCTCTCCTTTGTCATGTGTTGTCCATTTCAATTGTAAAATGTGTTATTTTGTGCAATAAAGTATATAAAAAAAAGACATTAAAATTAGTTTGACAGTGGGTACCAACGTCAAAAAAAAAGACATTAATTGACGTCAACCCACTGTCAAACTAATTTTAATGTCATTTTTTTTGTTTTTATAATTTTAATGTCAATATTGTTCAAAGGACTCTTCTGTCCTTACGCGATTGGGCGTGGCAACTTTTGGAGTTCCCACTTCTTTAATTAAAAATAATACTTACCTACTTCCTCGGTAACTCGTACTCAACTGATCGGATCAATACATACTGAGGAGCTTTTTTTACTTATATGTTCAAAGAAGAAAGTTGTACAATAACGGGTACATTTGGCAACATATTCACATCTTGGCTGTGTTGATTTCTGTATTTTTTGTACAAATGTACAGTTACCTACATGTTTAAAAAAACCAGCCAAGTGCGAGTCAGACTCGCGCACGAAGGGTTCCGTACATTATCTATAAAAATGGCAAAAAAATATTTATGTTGTATTGGAGCCCCTTTATTTATTATAATCTGTTTTTTAGTATTTATTGTTATAGCGGCAACAGAAATACATCATCTGTGAAAATTTTAAAAGTTTGGCTGTCACGGTTCATGAGAATGTACCAACCAGAGCTAATTCCTGTCTGGATCTAATTGCAATGAACGTGATGGATGCCCAACCTAAGGTCCACTATTTAGCACTATCAGACCATGAAACCGGACAAAGTATAACCTTCAAAAACGTCTGTAATAACAAAGCCCTGTTGAAACCGTCATACTGGTTTGAAAAAAGGCGTGAGTTTAGCACTGATAATATTAGAAAGTTTACCGAAGCCTTATACTCTCTATCATTCGATCAATGTACGTGCGAACAAAATGTTGACCAAGCATTCGAAAGTTTTCACGATTTATTAATTCTATTCTTTGATCTATGCTTCCCTGAAATCCGAGTTAAAATAGTAAATAAACCAATCAAAAACAAATGGCTTAGCAAAGGAATCAAACGTTGCTGTATAGTAAAACGTAGACTCTACTCTAAATTGGTATCATGCAATTCCAAAAACAAATCCATATTGCACAAACAATACAAAAACTATACAAGGACGCTGAAAAAATGTATACTACAATCTCAAAAATTACAAAATTCAAAATATATAACGAACTCAAAGAATATTTGCAAAGCCGCGTGGAAAGTTATTAAAGACAATACAGACTCAAAGATCAATAATAATGAAATTACAGAGATTAAAGTCGATAACAACACATTCACCGAACCGAATGAGATATCCGAACTTTTTAACGATTTTTTCATAAAATTAACAAATAGTAGTAATAGCAGTAGTCAATCAAATACGGCAAGTAATACCTTTACTAACATATCTCAATCGATCTACTTAACACCTGTGGATGAAACAGAAGTGTTTTCAGTAATTAAACATTTAAAAAATACAAACTCCACAGGATATGATGGCATTGGTACACAACTATTAAAAAACTGCGCACAATTCCTTGCAAAACCAATTACACACATTATAAATTTAACATTCATAGAAGGAAAGTTTCCAACTCGCCTTAAACAATCTATTGTTAAACCCCTTCATAAAAAGGAGATAAAAGTGACATGAATAACTACAGACCAGTTACCTTAATCCCTGTTATTTCTAAAATACTGGAGAGGACGATGTACAAAAGAATATACAGCTTTGTAACACAACTCAATATATTAAAAAAGGAACAGTTTGGCTTTCGTAAAAATTCTTCTACGACCTTAGCATGCTTAGCTCTTATGAAAAACGTCGTACAAAGTCTGAATGACAAAAAGTCGGTAGCCTCAATATTCCTAGATATGAGCAAAGCTTTCGACTTCGTTTCTCATCCAACTCTACTAGACAAACTCAACAAGTACGGCATACGAGGTAACTGCTTAGAATGGGTTAAAAGCTATCTTAGTCATAGGACTCAATGCGTTGAAATAAATAGAGTCGTCGATAGAACGAAAATAACATCTCAATCTAACTACCGTGTGAACAACTATGGTGTACCACAAGGCAGCGTCTTAGGCCCACTATTATTTCTTTTATATATAAATGACTTACCTAACGTAACGAAAAATGACTGCGTCCTTTTTGCGGACGACACTACACTCCTTATTAAATGTAATAATCGTAATGCTTTAGAGTCTGAAGTAAGTGAAGCCCTCAATGATATTGTGACATGGCTAGAAAATAACAATTTGAAGTTTACTACCCATATGTTTGGCCTACAAAATAGAAGCCTTTAATTGGCCTATGTCTAGTATAAGTTCTCTGCTTATATTATTTTGATTTGTGCTGTAGGCTTTGTTAGATAAATAAATAAATAAATAAATAAATACAGAAAAAACTAAAATAATACAATTTCAGACTTGCTACAATCACTCCGCACCAAAGATGTGTATTAAGTTTAAAGGAACTGATATTGAAGACGTTGACTCTACCTTATTTCTAGGAATAGTAATAGACAAACATTGCAGTTGGAAAGCCCACATAGACAAGGTATGTCTGAAACTAGATAGGTTTGTCTATGTGTTACGACGTATGAGAGAAGTAGCAACAAGAGATGCAACTCTGTCGGCATACCACGGATACGTTTCGTCAGTACTACGGTATGGTTTAATTATGTGGGGTAACTCGGTAGACTTTGACAGGGCGTTTAAAACACAAAAAAAATGTGTCCGAGCATTATGTGGTGTTGGTTATCTGGATAGTTGTAAGCCTTTGTTTAAAAAAACACAGATACTTCCCCTGCCGTGCCTATACATATATGAAATGTGCATTTTTGTTAAAAAATACCCAGATATGTTTAAGAAAAACTGTGAAATGTTCAATGCTAGAGGTAGAAACAAAGACAAATTATATGTTCCCCCACAAAGATTACAATTATATTCTAATAGTGCCTATTGCATGGCAATCAAAATCTATAACAAAATCCCCGATGACATGAAAAATCTGACATTTAACATATTTAAAACTAAATTATTTATTTATCTAATGGACAAATTATATTATAAGGTTAATGACATATTTAATACTAATTGATTTGAATAATTTTATTTTATTTTAATGAGTCTAGGCATAATAAAATATTTGCACACCAACTTTTAGATGGTGAATATGTTGATACTACACTGCTTAGCTAAGATCTTATGTACACATATTTTTTAAGCAAATAAACGTTTTGATTGATTGATTGATTAATTAATTGAGATGGTGACCATTTATTTATAAAACGGAAAAAAAAACATGTTTATTGTATGGAAGCTCCCTTATTTATAATAATCTGTTTTAAGTGTTTGTTGTTATAGCGGCAACAGAAATACATCATGTGTGAAAATTTCAACTGTCTAGCTATCACGGTTCATGAGATACAGCTGGGTGACAGACAGACAGACGGACAGCGGAGGCTTAGTAATAGGGTCCTGTTTGGCACCCTTCGGGTACGGCACCCTAAAAACAAAAGGTTGTTCCCTTTGAGAACCTTGCGTGCATATCTTATACTGACTGCTCTTATTATTCCAAGTCAACAAATAAAATTATTTTATTACAACATATCTTTATTTTCGTACTTCGTTTATTTATCAGTATATAATAATTAATCACTCGTTCTGGTTGAGGGCAATCCGATTGTGGAACGCACTTCCCTGCGCTATAAGGGACAGTCCCACAATTTATACTTTTAAGAAAAGAGTAAAAAATCATTTCCTTTCTCTTTCATAATAGGTAGGTATTATTATTATAGTATTTATGTACCTATGTATGTGTATGTATGCATGCTAAGTAGTTCTTATTTATGTATTACTTTATCGTATTATCTATGTTTTAGGTTGTAGATACTTATTATTTATTTATTTTATATTAATAGAGTTTTATCCAGTTTATTTTTATCTTTGTGCACTAGGACTATTCTCTCAGCACCATCTTTCCTGTCCTGCCTAGGTTTGCTGGTAGAAATCTCTCTTAAGAGATAAGCACGTCTTTGCGCACTATTTATGTTATTTAAGTTTTAATATTAAGTTACTGTGTGCAATAAAAAATATATATTATGTTCTTATAAACTGTATGTTAGCGGAATAAGCCGGTCCCAGTGTTCAACGTTGAGACCGACAAAGTTACTGTTTGAGACTGTTGGTCCCGCCAGTGAGGCTGTTTCATGATTTACAAGCGAACTTGTATGCACCAGCATTGCATTATTACTTCAACTATACTCTATCCATGCTTAGAAGCAACTTGACGGCCAACCTAACCCGGTTGTATGCAACCTACAGCAAAATGAACCATGAATCTGTCAAAAAGCGTTAGTTTATACCTGTCACCGCACGCCAAAAGATCGTTGAATAGCTGTAATAATTGCTCGCCTGTCACAAAGGAGATGCGGCTTCGAATGCCGGTGCTGTCCAAAATACTGTCAAGCAAACACGCATTTTGTTTTCCTCACGAATATTACACTCTATCCACGCTTAGAAACAACTTGACAGCTAACCTAAAACTTCATAAAATCCACTTTTTAAACACTAGGGATGTTACCAAAATAATCGGAACGAATCGAGATTGTTCATTCAGTTGAACTAACAGAAGAGTTGTCATTTTCATCACTGCTATCCGCACTAAGGGATATAATTAGTTCATTTTCAACTATTAATTGTCTCTCTGCAAATCTTGTAAAATTATTCCTGATTCACAAATGTTTAAAGAGTGTATCGATTCTTTTGATTAATCGATTTTTATGACCAATTACCCCTCACTAATAGGCTAAGATTGACATCTGTCAAGTTTCCTGTTATATTAGATACACTACATAGTGAGATATCAGTTGCTATCACGTTGTCATACAGAACGGATAAACAGGATGTACCACAAAGTTTAGCATATCCCTAAATAACTTTTACCTGACTGCCTCTAAGACTTTGGAATTCAAGTAAACTTTACTTGTTAGGTAAATAACCAATGAGTAAGTTAGTTTATCTTCGATAGAGCTCCGTGGTCTTGTGAGTTTCAAGCTTACTTCCCACGCAGGAGATTCAGGTTCGCAAACCTGAGATAATTAATTTGTCTTAAGTATATATTATCGGATGGTCCGTGTTCCGGATGGCACGTTAAGCTTTAGGTCCCGGCTACTACCACTACTTGCTAGTATGTAGTAGTCGTACGACCCCTCCAAGAATCCGCTCTGAGCCAGCGTGGTGGAGTATGGCTCAATCTTACTCGTATCCGGGTAAAGGCCTGTACCCCTCGGTGGGGCCATTAATGGACTACAAGTTTCATTCATCTGAGGTAATACGAGTATGTTAATAACTTTTGCTTGATATCGATATTGCGTAGTATGGAATTCATTTGAAGTCAACGTTGAAGTTTTTGCTACGACGTAGACTGTATCATTGCTACGCCGTAGCAGTGTAGCAATAGCACTACGCTTGTAGCGTTTACCACATTCTAACGTCGTCGACGCACAGCTGCTTTGGCTGATTCTTAGGGCCACTTGTTCCATACTTTTTACATTCGCTAAATGAAATTTAATTGTCGTTTAAGTACGACACGGCAAGTTACGTTATCAAACACGCCAGGTTAGTTTGCTGTCAGCCAGGTTCCCACTCAACATTAGATGTATTTAAACTGCACTTAAACTCCATTTTGCGGCTGTCAAACGTCTTGGTCCCACTTAATCCATTCAGTTTCTAAATAACACTTGCAAACAGTGCTAATTAAATATCAAAATTTGTTTAGCCCGTATAATTAATTAAATATCAAAATTTGTCTAGCCCGTATAATTACATCTCAGGACTTTATACAAAGAACACACACGCTCACAAGCCCTCACACACACTGAATACGCGCTAACGCTAAACTAATGTGCATACCAAATTTCAGTTTCCTTAAATACTCACGCTAGTAATTAAACTTTACCCCGCCTCATACAAAAGCATGCCAGGTTTCAACTATAATTCCTTCGAGACGCAAACTTCAACCTTCTATATGCAATTTCATGCAAATTTCTTTGTCCGTTCTTTTTCAGTTCCCCGATAATAATATTGCTGTGGTAATTTCCTTGCTTTCGAAATAATTAAAGTAACTTTAGTCTTCCTAACTATCGCTTATATTATACTGTGCGTTATATTATTAACCTCCTAATAAGGTAAGTCTAACCATAAATTTACGAATTACTTGATGAGGCTGCCGCGCAGCAAAATAAAAATACTAATAGGCCTCATAACAGGCCATTGTACACTTAATAAACACCTGAAAATTACAGGTGCAACAGACAGTTCCCTTTGCAGGGGATGCATGGAAGTGGATGAGACCGTGGAGCACATGTTGCTTGCATGCCCGTCCACCATAGAGACCAGAATTGCGATTCTGGGAGAAAAGAGCAGAGCGTCGACCCTCCTCGAACATCCAGGCCTCCTACTCCATGTTGTGCTGGAGTTGGGATGGCTGAATTAGAGTGCAGGTGCAGGGGACATGCACAAAGGCCCCGCTCTCGTGGGCCAGGTGCAGGCACAACATCCCCCTGACGGAAGAAGAAGAAGAAGAAGAAGGTAAGTTGGGTAATGAAAACACGCATTATGTGAAAGTTTTAACTGCTTACCTCTTACTACAGAAACTGCAGTGCTGCCAACTTATATGTTGAATGGAGCGAGGCGCGACCATCTACGCCAACTGAACAGCATGAACTAAAACCACTGACAGCCGAAGTGACGTTTCTCTATGGCGTCAGTGGTTCCACTTTATCCGTTTGTCTGGCCTTTTGAATGCAGAGATTCACCCTCTCCTGGCCGAAATGGAAAAATATTTGACATTAAAATTAGGGGTACAGTGCCTACGATTTTGGAGACGACAGGAACTATACTTAAACTAATTAAAGTAGTGTGTTTGAAAATGGCATCTGTGGCCACCACGCAAGAGCTGTCGTATTTGAAGGTTGTCAGTTTAGTGCCTTTAGTTCCTCTAGTTTAGTGGTTTGACACCTCCCAAATAGCCCCCAGTGTCACCAACTTAGCTGTTCAGTTGATAGCGGTCGCTAGTGTCACAGTAGTCTTTAATATAGTATAGTATGTATTCTCTTTGATGGTGGATGACAAGTCCGTAGTACCAATTTTTTCCACCTGAACAGTTAAGTTGGTAGCTCTGTAGCAAGGTTGAGGCACTGGTAACATCCTTTGCGTCCACATAGATGTTGAACCTTTTTGACACTTTCGTATATTCAATATTTTAGGTTCTCTTGCCCTGAGTTGCACAAAACGATTTAAATAAATATAGTTTAAAAAAACTAAAAAAAAACGCTTGCATTTCGAACTAAAAAGTTAAAAATATTTTTTAATATAACCTTAAAACAATAATGAATAAAAAATACTTTTGTTATTGTGAAACAAAAAGCGTCGGGCGCTCGATGTACGAAAGATATGGAACAAAGCGTCCGACGATTTCATTATTGTTTTAAGGTTATATTAAAAATTATGTTTAACTTTTTAGTTCGAAGTGCTTTAAAAGCGTGTTTTTAAAAAAAAAATTGAAGTATATTTATTTTTATTTTTTTAGTTCTTGCTCTCACACAGCCTCTGTGTGAGAGTAATTAATCCTGGCGATCCTAATCAGGATAATGAGATAAACGTATGAAATTATTACAGTTGTCGCTGCTTCTTGATAAGTGTACAAAGTTTGAATTGAATCTGTCCGTTTAAAGTGGGTCATAATCGAGTCCAAAGGAGTCGTTTACATACAAACAAACAAACATACAGGTGAAGCTAATAAAAGCATGAAAAATAAGGTTGTTAACCTTGTTTATTATCTTCCTGATTTAAGGGGCGAGAATCTGATAGGATTATCATTTAATTCTGATGCTAAGGATATGCCAAAATTTGAAAAAAATGTGCAACTCAGGGTAGGATGTGTATATAATTATTGTATAGATAAGATAAGATAGATAAATTAATTTATTCATTGAAAGTTACAAAGACACATAATAATAATAATAATAATAAATAACCATTCATATTTAAAATGGAATACAATAAAATATAATTCAATTCAATTTAACACAATAATTTAAACAGTTACATTAAAATAAAACACATGTACAAAGGCGAGCTTATCTCTAAAAAGAGATCTCTTCCAGCAAACCAGGCGTGAAAGGAAAAATTATATAATGAAAAAATAATGACTAATAATTACATTGAAATTTTACAAAGTGATATAAAAAATTGAATTAAATGGGATGTCAGTATTTTGTGATTATTGGGATATTTTAATTGGGAAATTGAATAATTGAGAAAATCTAATTTGTAATTCAAATTTAATAATCATTACTAAACAAAACATTTAAATTGGGAAGTGATGTGAATTAAAGTGGGTTATAAGGTGGGTAGTAGAATAAAAAACAAAAACAAAAAAAAAGTGTATTTGAGTAACTTCATATAATATCTGATGATCACTGTACAAGGAAAGTATCAAACATTTTCTGAAGGGTGTACTTAAGCCAGGTATTAGGCGGGGTAGCTTACTTGCTGCTCTTGGTTATCCTTTTTAGAACGGTCTTTAGACGTCTTACGCCCAGTCTCCGAAAGGAAAAGTTGCTTCGAAAACTTGTTAATCTCTTGTCCATTTCAATTCAGCTTATCACGTGACGCTCGTTTGAAATAATCTTCGATTAATCACTTGTTGTATTTGTCAACTCTTTCATAAACTGGGGGTTGAACTCTTGTATCTATTTCGCCTCTCAGCAACCTTTCTTACTTAGATTTCATGTAGGTATTATCAGATATGTAGAACATGTATTGTAGAACGGAGGTGGATTTGGCTCAAGCACACTTGTAATTCGTAATTTCTTGATTGTATGCCAAAAACAGACAAACAAATAATGTACCTATATATGAGGGTAAAACTCCATACTTCTCGATAGAGACATTATAAGGCTACATTTACAAGTAACTTGTAATTCGTAATTTCTTGATTGTACGCCAAAAACAGACATACAAATATGTACCTATATATGAGGGTAAAACTCCATACTCCTCGATAGAGACATTATAAGGCTACATTTACAAGTAACTTGTAATTCGTAATTTCTTGATTGTATGCCAAAAACAGACATACAAATATGTACCTATATATGAGGGTAAAACTCCATACTCCTCGATAGAGACATTATAAGGCTACATTTACAAGTAACTTGTAATTCGTAATGTCTTGATTGTATGCCAAAAACAGACAAACAAATAATGTACCTATATATGAGGGCAAAACTCCATACTCCTCGATAGAGACATTATAAGGCTACATTTACAAGTAACTTGTAATTCGTAATTTCTTGATTGTACGCCAAAAACAGACATACAAATATGTACCTATATATGAGGGTAAAACTCCATACTCCTCGATAGAGACATTATAAGGCTACATTTACAAGTAACTTGTAATTCGTAATTTCTTGATTGTACGCCAAAAACAGACATACAAATATGTACCTATATATGAGGGTAAAACTCCATACTCCTCGATAGAGACATTATTGGGCTACATTTACAAGTAACTTGTAATTCCTAATTTCTTGATTGTAGGCCAAAAACAGACATACAAATATGTATCTATATATGAGGGCAAAACTCCATACTCCTCGATAGAGACATTATAAGGCTACATTTACAAGTAACTTGTAATTCGTAATTTCTTGATTGTACGCCAAAAACAGACATACAAATATGTACCTATATATGAGGGTAAAACTCCATACTCCTCGATAGAGACATTATAAGGCTACATTTACAAGTAACTTGTAATTCGTAATTTCTTGATTGTACGCCAAAAACAGACATACAAATATGTACCTATATATGAGGGTAAAACTCCATATTCCTCGATAGAGACATTATTGGGCTACATTTACAAGTAACTTGTAATTCCTAATTTCTTGATTGTAGGCCAAAAACAGACATACAAATATGTATCTATATATGAGGGCAAAACTCCATACTCCTCGATAGAGACATTATAAGGCTACATTTACAAGTAACTTGTAATTCGTAATTTCTTGATTGTACGCCAAAAACAGACATACAAATATGTACCTATATATGAGGGTAAAACTCCATACTCCTCGATAGAGACATTATTGGGCTACATTTACAGGTAACTATATTTTTAAAACCATATCGGTATTTCAGCACCACACAATCCGCGCAGTTATTCCGTAATCCGCGACAAAGTGCCGGAAAGGAAACTAAGTGAAGGAACACGGTAGAAGTATAAAAATTGCATTATGTTGTTGTCAACAGTAGAGCGGCTTTCAAGAGTCCTATTCCAGTAGCCAATGACGGTTTGTTGACAGTGACGTGACGATTACGATGCCGCCGGTGTCAGACTACTAATTAACCTAACTATACTGACTTCCGTACCCAGAGTATTTTTTTGATTCATTAAAGGATTCAGTAAAGGATTTTGTATGTAAATTCAAATTTGGAACTGACGTAATGGTTGATTAAATCTCTCTGAGTGCGGCGGTTAGACTCTATCCATGGTTAGAGACAACTTGACGGCTAACCTAAAACTTCGCAAAATCCACTTTTTAAACACTAGGGATGTTACCAAAACAATCGGAAAGAAGCGAAATTGTTTATTCAGTTAAACTAATAGAAGAGTGGTCATCGTCATCACTGCTATCCGCACTTAGGGATATAATTAGTTCATTTTCAACTGAATTGTCTATTCTTATGTCTCTTTGCAAATCTTGTAAAATTATTCCCGATTCAATAAGGTTCTAAGGGTGTATCGATTCTTTTGATTAATCGATTTTAAATCCCCTCACTAACAGGCTAAGATTGACATCTGTCAATTTGCCTGTTATATTAGATACACTATAAACCGATTAAGTTATTCATTACTTGGCGTTTGAAGAATCTTTTTAAAGCAAATAATGGGAATAATAATGGGCAAAGAATGTTTACTAATACAATAATAGGAAAAAAGATGATTAGGTATATTGTTAGATATACACATACCTAAAACATCAGTCTCTTGTTATGACACCCACTTATTTTCAACCTTACACCTTGGTAATACAATTTAAATTTTAGGGTGGTTTTAGCGGGCTTTGATGTCTTTAAATGCTTCTGGCTCCACATACCCTGTATCACAAACATCCAAGACCTGGTTTCTTTCCTCCCCAACCGGGATTCGGACCAGGGACCGCTCCCTTAGGATGCACAACCCCGATCGCATCGCCACAGAGGTCGTCTATTCAAGTCGAGAGACATTGTGGTAGTGGAATAGGGTCCAGGCTGGCAGGGTGGGACTTAGGGTGGGAAATCCTTTCTCGGTGCAACTTATTACTGGGGCTGGCTGGTTAGACCATTGATGTAGAAGCTGCGGGATTATGAGGTGATACCATACATATAACATACAAAGAATTTTACTGTCCAGCAGTCTGATTTTTTACGCTCCGATATGATGATAGGATTGATACGAAATGTCGGATAATACAGGGTGTAACAGAAAGGGGTGTATACTAGCCGAAAGAGGGTTGTTAGGTCCCATAGTGAAAGTTTTTAAGAATGATGTCTCTAACAACCCTCTTTCGGTTTGTACACCCCTTTCTGTTACACCCTGTATAGTAAACTTACGGATGGTGCACAAACTGATATACAATAAAATGACGTGTCATATCATATCGGACTGTAAGATCAGACTGCGCTGTCGTGCACAAACGCCCGTACTTTATGGGTGTCGGCAGCCGATCGTAGATTTTGGCAAATCATGATGTGCCTCACCATTTCATGATATGCCCAAGCCATTTCTGGGCATATCATAATATGGTAGGTTTTAACAAAAACATGTCTTTTCAAATGCATTTTAATTCAGCACTACGCGATGTTTCTTGTGTTATACAATGTCAAACGAACACGAAGACTATTCGGGGGCTTCGCTGCGCTCGCCCCCTTTAGTCTTCACCGAAGCTACCGCAGTGTTTGCCTTAAGAGATTTCATCATGTTATGATATTTCACGTTTGGGCAAATCATGTCTACAATTGGCCGCCGACATGGGTGACACCTGTGGATTTTTGGACTTGGTGGGTTAATTCAATAGGTACTATCGTAAGTTTGCGTTCATATCTTTGTGTTCACGTGAGTCCTACCTCAACGGTTCCTTCAATCTGAAGCTGGGAATGCAGGCTTCTTACAGCACACATTGTACTCACACGTCCTCTCGCAATCTCTTTAGAGAAACTCTCGTGTCTTTCACACCTTACGTTGTTGTGTTATGTTGGGGTGGATACATTTTTACTGAGAATCATGACTCGTTTATATATCTTTGCTTCTCAAGATGACACTTTGGCAATAGGCAAAAATTTAGGGAATGGAGACATTTTATAAAAAATCGGTTGAAATCGCACACGAAGGGTACCGCACCATCGTACAACATAACTGAAGTACTCAAAACAATAAAACAAAAAAATATAATAACAAAAAGAAAAATAAAATTAAAAAAGATTACGCCCTCACGATCATTTGAACTCACGACCTACGGATTGAGGGCCTACATCATAACGGCCGAGCTACCACAACGATGTGGGTTGACGCGAAATATACCATCATATTGAAATGTATGGGTGTATCAAAACAAGTCTCTTGTCCTTTAATTTGTGATATCTCTCGTATGTGAGTATTTGTTGTTGTTGCGGCAACAGATATACACATTCTGTGAAAATTTCAACTTCCTAGCTATTGCGGTTCGTGCTCTAGGACCCGCTGATGGAGAGATGGACAGCGTAGCCTTAGTCCTTAGGGTCCCATATGGCTCCCTTCGGGTACGGTACCCTAAAAAACCTGATGGTAGGTAGCATCGCCGCAGCGATGTAGCAATGAAGTTTTTCTCCCTAAAAAACTTCAGATGATGTCAGGTAATAAAATAATTTTGAATTAAATTAAATGTAAAAGCAAAACTGGCTAAAAGTGGCGACAGTTGTGCCTCTGCAACACCGTATGGAAAAAGGCGTGACGCTATGTTATGTTGTAAAAACAAAATTCAATCATTTGCAAAAGTTACATTTACCGCTCGGTCACTGGAAGAGTGAGCGAGCGTTAACAGACTACTAAATTCCGCTCAAACATTTCAACCAATCACTTGCCACTATTTGAATCAATCTTCGATTAATCACCTGTCACATTTAACAAATGTTTCAGGAACTGGGGGTGCAAATATCTACTTAATTTTCTTGTTCCATCTTTAAGGGTCGGTTGCTTGCTAGAAAATCCGCTTAATTGTGATAATATCGTGTTTTATCACAATTAGCTTAATCGTAATAAGCCTTTAACTTGCACCACTTCTTTTTAATTCTAGTTATCCAGAAGAATGAATGATTCGAGTGACTTCCGGTTTACTCTGTGATTGAGACAGAGGCAAAAGATACATAACAGAGCGAGAAAGCAAGTTTGTTATTTTATTTCTCTTTTTATTTCATTGTTGTTGTTTGTTTGTTTGTTTGTTTGTTTGTTTGTTTGTTTGTTTGTTTGTTTGTGTGTTTGTTTGTGTGTTTGTTTGTTTGTTTGTTTGTTTGTAATTGTCATGAGTTTTCAGCAAACGTCAAGTCAGTTGGTAACCATGGCAACGATTAAAAGGAATTTGGACAGCCACTATGGAGTTTGATCGCTGAACTTGGCCGATAGAATTAGCTTAAATGGATAATCTTAACAGTGAAATCAGCGTGGAGCAAGACGATATGTCATTTCTTTCGCTAATTCTATCTAAACTACACCTATCCTGCGCTTAGCAGCTGATTTCATTTTGCAGAAAGCTGCACTCTACTTATTCCTAAAATTAACTGACATTTTAACTATTCTGTCTGTACATCCAGGTAATTAAAATATCAAAAAGCCCACCTGCATCCATTAATTTATTGCTTGTCGCACTTACGAATAATTAAAACATTACATTTTTATTCAAAAATGCATATTTATTATGAACAACCTCTAGTTACGGGACAGCCATTTTTTAATTTTAAATGCAACTAAGGAATGCAACCAATTTCAGTTGACCTCTAGTAACGCATTCAAGTTGGGCGAAGTTCGTTGACTCTTGCAGTTTTGCAGAAGGGGCGAGGTGTCACCTTACGCTGGGTTAGGGATTGTTAACAGTGAAAACTGGATAATATAGGTGGAGGCTTGGAATTTAATTAATTTTACATTCTAGAGTTGAAAAAGCAGTCTCTCTTTGAGAACTGTCTTGCTAAAGAGGAAGGCATACCTAGTTGACTTCTGAAATAAAATTATAATCGGTTTAACTTCTTTACACATCTAAAAGTGGAAATATTGAAATAACTAAGTGATATTTTACTAAAAGTAGTGATATCGATGAGAAGTGCATCCACATAACAAGTTTAGGCTGTCTAAAAAATACCATTTTAGACAGCCTAAACTCTTCACAAAATAAAAGGCCCGGTGACAGCGACGCTGTTACTGACGTAAGAAGGTTTTTGTTTGGCCCACCGGGCCTTTTATTCTGTGAAGACTGTAATGGGCAAAATAAATAAAAAAGTATCAGTTTCATTGAAAGGAAATGCCTTGAAATACAAATCTTTTTTCTTTAAATAGATACTAAAATTTTCTTAAATTCGGCCCTAACTTTAGCACAGATTTTAGTCGCTTGCAACAAAAACCCCGAGAATTTACTAAACCAGATTCCACATATAGGTACTAAACAACACTTTCCAAACACAATGTGTACACACATACATATATGTGTGGGTAGTGTATTGCCGCAGCTTCCAGCTCTGTCTATAAACGAGACCACAAAAACGGAGGCCACCTGAACCAAACTCGTAACTCGCCGTATTAAAACTCAGCTCGGTAACGGTCGAATAAAGAGGAATTTAAAACATTCGAAAGCATTAGGACTCTGAAAATTTGTGTGCTAGTTGGACAAAATGGAAAAAATTCGGTCGTTTATCGGCCAGCACAGACTGCTTCCCGTATAAAGGACCGCGTTACAACTTTTCCCAGAGTTGAAAAAGGTTGTCACCTTACTGCTTTAGGGTGAGAATCACAATTATTTATTTATTTATTAGGTTTGGTTTTATAGGTTTGTCATTTGTTTCTGATGGGATATGCTAAAATTTGTAATTAATTTCGAGCAATTCAGGGTTAAGGTGCCAGTTTTAAGGTCGATTCACACAATCAGGGATCCCACCGATCCGGCACATGTCCGACATAGGTCCGTGTCAGTGAAAAATAATTATTTCATACATTCTCTATGAGAGTAGTCACACTTGTCAGTGTCCGTGACGACACGACACGATCGTTGGGATCCCTGATCGACCTTAACTGGTTCACTCTCAGAAGCACACCGGTCGACCAACCGAACAATGGACAACAAAAGATAGATAAGATGTGTCGACGAAGGGTTTTAAAGCCGACTGCAGCTCTCTGCTGACGACGTGTCGCGTGAGTTTGTGAGCGACAGAGTGAGCGTTTTCCGTCTTAGGCCGGGACTCCACCAAAGCGGAGATGTGCGGAGATGTGGAATATTTGAATGGCGCGATGGAAGCGGAGATGTGAGCTGTTTCCATCGCGCATACAAATATTCCACATCACCGCTTTGGTGGAGTCCCGGCCTTACTGTTATACTTACCGCTTTCAAGCTCGCGTTCGCTAGCATCTGTGCCGTGATTCTGTGCTCGAATCGCATGGCAATTGCTGTAGCGAGGGCGCAAAATGACGGTTTTTGCTTGTTGACGACACCGCGACGTACCACGCCGGCTGCAAACAAACCGGTATCTTGCGCCATCACAATAGCTATTGCTATATAGCCATGCGATTTGCGTACAGAATCCGCTACGGATTATGCAACCCACAAGTCTATCCAACTTACTAATAAAAAATCGTTCAAGCGCAGGTCGGAATCGCACACGAAGGGTACCGTACCATCGTACAACAAAACGTAAACACTCAAAATAATAAAACATAAAAAAAAAGAAAATAAAATAAGTTTATGCCCTCACAGTGATTGGAACTCACGACCTACGGACTGAGGGCCTACAACATACCGGCTGAGCTACCATAACGTTGTGGGTTGACGCGAAATATACCACCATATTGAAATGAATGCGTGTATCAAAACAAGTATCTTGTATAATAATAATAATAATAATAATATAATAATAAAAAAACTATGGTTATAATAATAATAAACAGTTTATTTTCAGGCTTCTGGGGCCCATACATTGTATGGGAACCCCCTTTAATTTGTATTTCAGTATTCGTTGTTGTTGCGGCAACAGATATACACATTCTGTGAAAATTTCAACTTTCTAGCTATTACGGTTCATGCTCTAGGACCCGCTGACGGACGGACGTACGGACGGACGGACAGACGGACAGCGGAGCCTTAGTAATAGGGTCCCGTTTGGCACCCTTCGGGTACGGTACCCTAATAACTGTGTAAGGTGTATACGGGCAGCGGAACGGGTCATAGCTAAACAGCTGTATAGCTCAGCACTGTATACACCCTGCAAAACTTTTTATTTGTAAGTGGGATAATGTCCCCATTGCGTCCAAACGTATGTACTATGATACCTACATACCCTCTTACAAATAAAAAGTTGCACAGGGTCGAACGACCGAACAATGGCGAACTATGGTTACATAAGATGTGTCGGCGAACCAGTTAAAGCTGTATAGCTCTGTCTCGTTTCGCCGCCCGTAGATATACAACTTGCACAGTTTTTCATTTGCTGATATATCAAACTCTCTCATCGGAACTTGGTTTTCTGGAAGAGATCTCTTTTTAGAGATAAGCTCGCTTTTGTACACTGTTTTTATTTACTTTTTGTCATTGCAATTAATTGTGTGCAATAAAGAAATTATGAATTATGAATAAAGGAATAGTGTTTGATATTGTAACAATATTAATTTTGTTTCTAAAACTCACTAAATTCACATTGAATTCTCAAGCGAATGACATAAAGGTCGAAATGTAGTAATAGTTTTTAATTAAAAGTCTAGACTCATTTACTTTTATTTTTCATTGCCAACATGTTACTCTAAAGTGGATTAATTATTCACATTTCAAGGGACTTAATTCGTTTGCAAAAATACTTCTATACTTGTGCATTGTTTTTGTAACACTCTTATTACCTACTCGAAACCCAGAGTAGATACGGGCAAACCGATTGTGAAATGTACCAACTGAGATCTGTTTTTAACCCCCGCCCGACAAAGGAAAAAGGGGTGTTATAGGGTGGTATCTATAAATAAATAAAGAAATAAGTTTAACGTGTGAGTCACTCTGTCTCTGTGCCTGTCTCTCAACACGTGGAGCGTAAACGGGTGAACCGATTTGAATGTTTTTTTTTCGAAAGTAGATTTCTTGGAGCTACTTCTTATGGTACCATCGAGCTGGTCTGATGATGGAGTTCAAAGGTGGGAGCGGGAACCCTATAATGCTTACCGTCCAGTAAACCCGTGGTATTTGGGCTCATTAGGTTTTTTGTGACTATGTCCCTTTGGGAAAATGGTACCATCGAGCTGATCTGATGATGGAGTTCGAAGCTCGAAGGTAGGAGCTGGAACCCTGGGTTGCTTACTAGTAAACCCATCGGATGAATTATCCCATGAATTTCATCGGATGATGAGACCTGGTGATGAAACTGGATGACTGGTTTTATGCTGAGTTACATATATATTCCCTGGTATGAAGTCGCGAAGCGCATAGCAATTTCTGTAGTAGAGAAATGTACGTGTGTGAAATATATGTGCCTGAAATGAATAAAATGTAATGTTAATGTTATAATCTCTATATCTACGGTGAAATACTATTCATTGTTAAACGTTGAAGCATTATAGGAATACATTCTTATAAATCCTGATCATGATTTTAAATGTATTCCGACCTGTCTAATATAAATGTGTTTGACTTGTAATGAATATTATTAATAAACGATGTCTATGTCTATGTCAATAACTGTGCCTCGGCTGCCCCGCATGAGAACTCCTAGTCTAGAAGAACGAGTATTCTGTCCATGCTAGAAGACATAAGCTTGCCTTTGTACATATTTCTACTTTGTATTTTTGTTGTAGTTTGATCTGTTAAGATGTGTAATAAATATGTATAAAATATACGGGTACTTCGTACCATACGATATCTCACACGAGACGTCGAATCGGGTTCTACTCGAGCCAATATCTGGGATCAGTTAATGTTCAGTCTCGTTAGGGTAGCGATTATCCTGCTGGAGTATGTTTACAGCTATACGGGAAGGTGTTACCGTATTGTACCTTGTAATTAGAAACACGCTTATATTAGGGCGCATGTAAGCCCTTAATATGCCACCCAGTATGGGAAAAAGGCTTGACGTATGTAAAATTTTATATTGATTACGGCTTTTCCTATAGGGGCGGAAATGGCACAGTGATGCCCACCAGGATCGGTACTGTGAACCTATTTTTTGATTGTGTGTTTTTTTGCAAAATTGTTATGTATTGATCCTTTTTACGTATAAATTTTAAATACAACTCAGAAAACACACAAACACGGAACGTATATATTCACCGAAACCAAAATAAACTCGCTACAAAATTAAAGCCAATACAAAGATGGAATGGCGTCGAAATCTTATCAACACGTTTTCCTCAAGAAAAATTCAAGGCTTCCGACAATTCCCTAGAAAAAGTAAGGGTAAACATGACGCCCTGTGTATTAGGAGAAAACCGGGGTACGATAAAAACGCGGCGTTACATAAATTATTCATAAAAATCTTGACTTTCCACTGTAAGTCCCGTGGTACCTTGGAGCGACACGGGGAGCTACTAAGATAATGTTGCTGGCGAAAGACTAGGTGGGTGAGAATTGTAGTTATAAATGATGTAGTATTTTTAGGCTCAAGAACATAAAGATTATGATAATCACCGTGGAATAAAGAATATAAATATGAATATCAAGTGGCTAGTTATCTTGTTCCCAATAAATATACCTCATTTTTCTTAAGTTTGTTTCTTGGTGATTATATTATTATGAACCTTAATTACATTTGTATATATTTTGTATTTATTTGTTGCACATAAAAGACAAAAAACAGAAAAAACAGAGAAGTAATTTACAAAGGCATGCTTATCTCTAAAGAGAGATCTCTTCCAGCAAACCCAGGATGGACAGAGAAAAATAAAATACAGAACAGGTAGGCCTATGTGCTCAGGTAAGAGAAAAATAAAACATAAATAAATCATAATGTAAGTAACAGTGAGTAATTTATAATCCAATGATTCCCCTGACTTACTGTGTTGTGTGTGGGTTACAAGGGTTATTACCCATCTGTATACAGATATAGTCATTACTGACAGCTAATCAGAATCCCAGGTGATTTTTCATCATCGGGTACTCGATCCAG
Source organism: Argyresthia albistria (assembly GCA_963457715.1). NCBI lineage: Eukaryota > Metazoa > Arthropoda > Insecta > Lepidoptera > Argyresthiidae > Argyresthia > Argyresthia albistria. The sequence goes on along the minus strand of OY735271.1, from coordinate 9,156,336 downwards.
ATACCGCTGCACGTATAATTGAGGTGACCTACAGACAGCAGTGCAAATGAAACGGTCCATAACTGATGTGATGACCTACGACCACAAATCCCCAAACACCGAACTTACTCGCCCCGCCTGAATCGACGCCTCTCAAAGCGTTTAATAAAATACGTTCTAAAAAGCGGTCTACTGCGACACGCAATCGAAAAATAAAGGTTTAGTACCTTAATATGTATAATGCAAATGCTATGCTGTACTATATTTTTCATCACATCTATTCAAAAAGATCTACTTTAGTCCCGGCCAACAGGGACTAAAGTGGGTCATTTAGTCCCTAGGGACTAAAAGTAACTTTTTAATTTTGTTGCCAGTACAAAGGAAAAAAATGATCATCCTTCGGTACGGAGCCTTAAAACCGCGCATAGCAACAACTGACACCGAAAAACTGAAATGTGAAACTTCCCCTAAAACCTCTTCAGAAATAATTGCTTTTTCCCCTTTCGCGCGCTTTTGTTACCTACGTTTCCATCATTTATTCAACACCTCCATGCGAGAGTTGGCTCGATGTTGGCCTAGTATGGAGATCACGCCACACGCCTTCGCACATCGGAAAAGATCGTGCGGTTAGAGTAACAATTGGCCGAGACGGACACTGGATGGGTGTCCGTTTCCATGAGGCATTTTTATTGGGCGCTTCTTTTTTAGGGCTCAGATCCTTAAAAGGAAAAAAGGAACCCTTATAGGATCACTTTGTTGTCCGTCTGTCTGTCTGTCCGTCTGTCACGACCCCTTTTCTCAGGAACGCGTGGAGGTATCATGTTGAAATTAATATCGATTACTCAAGTCTATGGTCCCATGGAGCTGTGAAAAAATTAAACTTCTAGGTCCACGCAATCAAAAGATACCGCGATATTATGTCATAATTTTGCTGAATTTGTATGAACTCGCGTGGAACTCGCAAGGGAATCAAAACCTAATTACACGTGTTACGCTCTCCAAGTGTAATCGGAACCCTTGGTACGCGAGTCTTACTCGCACTTGGACCGTTATTTTTGGTGGGACCCGGCTACTATTGCTTCTCGGTGGTAGTCACAGGTGTTAGTTGTCGTTAAGCTGTGTCAGACCCCTAATAGGGCAGCTTGACAACTTCTGACAGTAAGCCACTAGCTCGACAGCTCGACACCCCTCGAACAACCTGGCGGCTTACCGGCTATCGACTGTCGGCATCGTCTTCGTGTTCGACTTGCCACTTGAAATTTCATTCTTGCGCGTTTAAACACGAAGCCGATGCCGACAGCAATTGCGCGGTAGACCCCCTGCACTGAGCCAGCGTGGTGGAGTATGGGTCAACTTACTCGTATACAAGCAAAGGCCCGTGCCCCTCAGTAGGGACAGAGACCCTTTATCGCGCAGAGGGAAATATGTTCCCACCATGTTTTCAACTTTTTTTTAAATCCCACTGCTGGGCAAAGTCCTCACCGGTTCGAGCCCACACATCTCTAGCCGAAGCTTTTTCGGTCCAGGTAGGAACTTATCCAGGTCATCCCTCCATCTCCTTCAGGGCCTTTCCCTACGTCGTAGTCCATGAATTGGTAATAAAGTCCAAATGCTTATACCTTATTAAGGGTACATTATCATTCCCCATTTTGCGCGCTTTTGTTACATATCCATCGGAGAGTAGCTCGATGTAGGCCTAGTATGCAGATCACGCCGTACCAGGGCACGTATACTTCGTATACAGGTGGAAATGCGCTATTCTACGCGAAATTATGACGCGTTTATGAGTCCTAAACAGCTGAACTGAACGCTGGTAATAATAAAATTAGTGTGCTTGCTGTGGGGACTAAAGATAGACTACCCAAAGTCAAACAGAGACAGTTGGTGTCATCTTTAACTCCTAAAAACAATTAAGTTTGGGTACATAAAAGTTTTGGTATATAAAACTTTACCATTGTCAGCATTTACATTTACTTAACATTTACTTTTATCAGTAAAACAGCTATATGCCGGCCTTCCACTAAAAAAGAGAAATGAGCGGAAGCGGAGCCACCGAGCTGAGAGAAAAAAACTCTTTCTCAGTGGAAGGACTTATAATGCAGTTCGCCATTGTGAGCTAAGCGGAGTCCGTACGCCGTACGGAGTTCGTTCCGCTATCAGTGGGAGGCCGGCATTAGACTTTGTTACATTCGAATCTAGGGGACAGTAGGTACTATAATATGACTTATAATGGTTTATTATTGTTTAAGTAATCATTATGGATCAAGTATTCAAGTATTTATTGCAATAAATTACATGTAGTATTATAGGTGTTATTATAAAATAAAAAAAATAGTATCAAAGTAATTTTACCCTATTGGGTGTAGCAAGATTACAGTTATAGTCACAAAGCATTACATTATATTACATTACATTACAACATATTGCATTACATTATTTCAAAACATAAACAATTAATAATTCCCACTAAGGATCTAGATTGGATTAGGATTTGGAGACATATATGTCAAATTCTATTATAATTTACCTTAAATAACTAGCTCTAATAATAAATAATATTCATTCATGTCATAGGGAGTCATTTCGATCAAATATAATTTTAATTTATCTAGGAATATAGAGCCCGTCAACATTTTAATATCATTTGGGAGCTTATTATACACCTCAATTGCAGCAAATTTAGTTGAGCGAGTGTATGTCACTGTCCGGCTAAACGGAACCTCCAACTTAAACCTATATCTATCATCTACTTGCACCTGGAGCTCTCAGTGGAAATTTTTCTGGTATCTACGTACCAATTTACAAAGCTCGATTACATAGAGAGCCGTGACGGTGTGAATTTTTAACTCCTTAAACGACGACCTACAGGATTCCATGCTTGCATTTATACCATTTACAATGCGCACAGCTCTGTTCTGAAGGACGAAGATCTTTTTAATGTCAGTGCCATTTCTCCATACCGACAATCCATATAGATGCAATACAGATACTTCTTCCTGATACAGACTCTTCTTCTTGATCTTTGGTCGATCTTTAGAGCAGGCTTTGAAAAGTTATTACTATTCTACTGCAGTTGCTTTTAGCAGCTAGTTTAAAAAAGTTAAATTTATACGTACTTAATATTGTACATACCAGATTCAATCTTTCGATCAAGAGCTTGTTACATGAACTGATACGGAAGTGATGGATATCTCAATATACTGTGAGATTGATCGATTCGTATTTCGCACCATCAACGGACACAACCCCTTTTCGATCTCACCCCCGATTGTTCACTCGATGTTTCTGTAGTATTTTGTGATTTTCGACACAAAAATCTTTGTTTTTTTTTGTGAAATTAGATAAATTCGAATTTCTAATCTAGTAGCAAGAAGATAAATATTGGTCATACAAATAGTAAGGTACGAGCGACAGTCAAAGCCCATTTTTTATCTTTTAACTTTCGGTCGGTAACTTTTTAGGTGAAGACATTTTTGCAAACTTGAGGAAAATCTGAATTATCACAAACTCGATTCCGTAGATTTTGACGTGACAAGCAAATATTTAGAGAATAAACGAGTCCTGACAAATATTAAACTAAACAAAAATCCTAACTTTTTACACAAAGTCTGATCAAATATTGAACGTTCAAATAGCAGATAGTAAACATCAGCAAGGCAATGAATTTCGTAAAAATATAATTCCACGCAGATAAAAACATTTTTACGACAGTGGATGAACAATCACGTTAGGAGAGGGGGGTGCGAAGAGGGGGGCTACTAATACATAATCACATCGTAAACAGTTCCTTGATTATATCTGCGTATAAAAATGTGAGACTGTATGTCTTGTCGTCACGGCCATAAATATGATAAACTGGCATGCGGCCCTCTATGAAGGAAAATGCGCAATTTACATCAAATATGGCTTCTGGTGAAGTAGCCTCTTATACGGTAAGGCTTGGAGTCGACGCATAAGTAGAGTTTTTACTCTTCCTATCAAAATATTGTTATTTCATAAATAGTATATTGGACGAGCTCGAAAGACACTGGCTAAAAGTGGGCAGAGTTGTGCCTTTGCCACTCCGTATGGGAAAAGGTGTGACGCTATGATGATGATGATGATGATGATGATGATGATGATGACAAGTTTGGAATATTATGACACTGGAAAATAAATTAAAAGGTACTTACAATTATTTTATGGAAACAAGGTCTAATGTTTTAAAAGTCCATGGATAAAATAGCAGCGATCATGTCAAGGCCCTTGTAAGTAACGTGTGAAACATCTGCATACATAATACAGCAAAAGGACACCTACCTTGTGGAAACAGGACGGAGTTCTTGAAAATGTACGTTTGTAGGGTATCATACCAGGAAAAAAGGAACCCTTTTATCAACCGACTTCAAAAAAAGGAGGAGGTTCTCAATTCGACCCGTATGTTTTTTTTTTGTTTTTTTTTTTCTATGTTTGTTACGCGATTGCTCCGCCAATTATGAACCGATTTGAACAAATCTTTTTTCGGCGTATAGGTAATACCTCAAGGGTGGTCCCATTGACACCAGGTCAGGATCTGATGATGGGATCCTGGAGAAATCGAGAGTACTCTTCAAATATTATAGGCAGACCTATAGTGATTTTTGTGTTTTTCATAATAACTCGTGCAAATGCACATGGTAAGCATAATATTGTGATGCGGAACTGCTGATGAAGACCACATATGGCCACCAGATCTGCTCAATACTAGGTACAAATACAATGCGTGGCTGACGGGCAGGCAACGCATAGCCTAAACCGGTGGACCTAGAGCCATGAAACTTTGTACAGGGGTTCCTTAGTCGCGTGGGGTAGCACTGATATAGCATTTGACAAAATTAATTCCCCAAGGGAGGGGGGGATAAGGGGTTACAGTTAGTATTAAACTCAATCTAATCAAATAGGGTTTGTGGAAGTCGGTTTTTTCTAAAGTTTACTTTTTGTTTCAATTATAGGATCACGTAATTCTTTAATCAAAACCTATAGTGCCTAAAGGGTACTTCCTGTTAAGCTTGAACGATGAAATGGTTAATTTGTTAAATATTAATTAAATGGTATGTGGCACAATTATAGGAAAAAGACCGAAAATATTTATTTTGCCTCTTCTCTACATCGGCCCCTGAACCAGAATAGCAAAGTATGACCAATTTATCTACCCTTTCTATCCCATTAACCTTATTTACCAATTTCGGTAATCAGACAATACAGGATATCAATGGCCCCAAAATCGACTATTACCAGTCCTTTCAATAAACAATAAAGAATATGAAATGGCAACTGTAGATGAGAGTTTGTTACGAAAGGAACACTTATAGACTGAGTGCGAGGTTTGTTCTCAATGACAAAGATTTCCGCTTCAATATAAGTAATGAAAAAGGTGCCTAATACAGGATTTAAATTCATTTGCAGTTTCTATAATTTCTATATTTTAAGACATTTCTACGCAACACATATTTCCACTTCCAAGTTTATGAAAGAAAAATACATCGAGTGAGGTCTCTCTACCACTCCGCTAATGTCAAACCTTCTGTTGTCGTTTTGGATATTGGTCCTCTTGAGTCGATAGGTTAACAGGTTTTGTACCTGTCTCTGCTATCGCCTAACGGTTGATAGGACACAACCAAATAAACAAACAAACAAACAAACAAACAAACAAACAAACAAACAAACAAACAAACAAACAAACAAACAAACAAACAAACAAACAAACAAACAAACAATGTATGTTATCTGTCCTCGCGGCGGCCCTCCTACTACCAGTCCTTTACAAATCCGATCAACTGGTAGGGTGACACCGCTTTGAGGATTCACCGGCGTGGGAGTGGGGCGGCTGTCACTTTTGTATTTTTTTTTATCCAAAAGGTGGGGCCATCTGTCCATCTTGAGGGCCCGGCACGACACGACACACGACACCAGTGGAGGCATAATTGTATGGAATTGTACTTTATGCTTCCTGACCTGAACGACACGGCCCGGTACGACACGACACAATTATTATGCAACATACTTAACTTACATTATGTCGTGAGTCGGGCCGTGCCGTTTTGGCCACCAAATTGTTTGTCGTTTTCCGGCTTTTAAATCGCCACTCACTTGGTGTGTCTTTGTATTTACTGTAAGATTTTATTAATAAATACGTTATTATTATTATTATTATTTCATACTTTGCTACGAACTGCCAGAGGTGTGACAAAGTTTTATGAAAGTGGGCCTGACAGTGGCTGTAAGAAAGGGGCTAATGTTTAGGTACTATATTTTGGTAGGGATAATGAGAGTGCAGTTGAGCTTTTACACACACTTTAGTTGCAGAATTCACTTATTTATTTACAATATTCGGTGCTATTCTTCAATTCTTTACTGGCTAACAAACAAACTTTACTGACAGGCTAGGTTGAAAGGTTCTATTTTCAAACTCGAGTTGTTATTTAGTTCAGGTGTGTCACCACGCCAGAGTCCGACTGTTGAAAGTAGTAATAATAAAACCTAGGCACTAACACCGATTCAATAAAAGCTAGTGTTTCAGAGAGTCAGGCAAAGGTCAGTAGTTAACCCCCAAGCTCGAGCCATTTTTTTAATTTTTTTTATAAAAAAAATAATACATTAAAATTAGTTTGACAGTGGGTACCAACGTCAAAAATTAGACATTCATTGACGTCTTGGTACCCACTGTCAAAATAATTTTAATGTCATTTTTTTTTAATAATTTTAATGTCAATATTGTTCCAAGGACTCTTTTGTCCTTACGCTACCGTGGGTGTGGTTAGGTTTAAATTAAGCTATCAGAACCGCAGTCAATCCGTCTCTACAAACTGCAGGAGTCACAAAATTCCTTCCTGCACAAAAAGCATGAACTCTCTTAAAATCCGTCACACCCGTAGCACAGCATTTCCTGCCTATTCAGCGGAATGTAGTCAGTAAGCGGTCAAGTGTGGTCGCCCGAAGCCCCGCTGAGCAGGCGAAACGGTACTCGCAATCCGTACGGATAATCCGGTAAAAGCGTCCATGACTAATGATCGGATTTAATATCGCTGCAATCGCGATCCAATAGAGATGTGAGTATAGATGACGCTGCGAATCGGTTTATGGGTCGTAAGGTCTGTATCATTACTGCTGGGGTTCTTTGAATGTTGCTATCTATTGCTCATTTTCTAGAAGCGAAACGTCAGACGAGGAAAACTCGCCCAAATTTAAAAATTGGAGGAATCAACTAGTTATTAGTCTGAGCCCTAAACCCTCATACACCTACAATGACTCGGTGCAACTTTATTGTGCCTCATGCAAAAGGATTTTTAAAAGCAAGTTTGGATTCGCCAGCCACATCAGAGCACACGAAAGAAGATGTATCCTTTCCCGGGATGGCAAAAGCTTGGTTAGCCTAGTTAACCAAGGGGGTGTCCATTAATTACGTGAGGGGTTTATGGCGATTTTCTGACCCCCCCCCCTGGTGAGATTTCGTGAGATTTTACTCAACCCCATCCTCTATCCCCCAATCTCACGTGAGATTTTGAAAAATGTGTGTTTCTATTGTAAAGGCGTTTAGTTTGATTTATTCAATAAAAAGAAAATTTATAATTGGTTTATTATACTTATTTAAGACTATAATGTAAGTGGAGGAGATCATGTTTTACTCAATTTAATCCAATTTCCCTCATGTTTAACCCAATCTGTCTCTAGCAAAAAAAAAAGTGATAATCGCCGATACCCCTCCTCTCCCCAAAGTGAGATTGAATGAGATTCGGCTCGACCCCCTCCCCCCCAGAAAGCCTCACGTAGTTAATGGACACCCCCAACTTTTCAATTAATATCAACAAAATTGTTAATTATCGCAATTTTATACCAAGATTTGGACTAGATATTTTCATTTCCATTTTCGTGGCAAAACATTTAAAACCAAATCACAGCGATGCAGTCGACATAAGTAAGCTGCGCTATTCCCTGATCTCTTTAGCATAGATTAATGATGTGTCTCTGAAAATATGGGGATAAAATCGTCAGACTCGCTTGGGCTAAGCGCTTGAGGTAACGGGGTAATCTATTCGAATGTACTTTAGAAGAGTAAAGGTTATTGTGACCTTACATATACATTGTAGGTAAAGCATGACTTTACCTACAATGTATATAAATAAGGTTTATTAGTTATAAGGTTTTATTTAATCTTCGCGTCTAGTGGTCGTGACACAGCAAAACATGTAGTCTTCCAACGATCATTTGGCGCGTGAGTGACATTATAGAGGGGCGCCACTTCTACGCAAATTAATGCAACAAACCTGTCAAAAAGCGTTAGTCCCACCTTTCACCGCAAGCCAAAATATCGTTGGGAAGCTGCAAGGGACAAAGATCCCTTTCCTCTCAAAGAGAAAGAAGGAGGATGAATATGATGCAATTATCGTTGTGCACATATGTAGGTCTACTTACCTTTTAATAAATTATCCTCTCCATCCTAGGTTTTCGGGAAGAGATCTCTTTTTAGAGATAAGCTCTATCTATAATATGATGCAATTATCGTTGTGCACATATGTAGGTCTACTTACCTTTTATTAAATTATCCTCTCCATCCTAGGTTTTCGGGAAGAGATCTCTTTTTAGAGATAAGCTCTCCTTTGTATCTACATGTTTTTTTTTTTCAATATTAAGTATCTGTAATATGTTTATCTGTGCAATAAAGTAATAAAGTATGATGCATAGCTCTGTCCCTTACTTCAGTAACGTATCATATCCACGTACTATGTGCCGTGCCGGCAACATATCTATACGTACTATGTGCCGTGCCGGCAACATTTGCCATTTGTGAGAATATAATGCATGGGATAATATTGCCCCCATATTGGCCCCTTACAATAAATGGCAATATTGCCGGAAAAATAGCAATATTGCCGTCAACGACACATCAGTTAAGTTATATACGTCATGACGTCTCTATGACGCGTCATAGGAACTGCCTTTGACTGTCATTGTTGAGAAACCAACGTTTATATATTCGCGCGCTTCATATTGTACTACCTTTCAATCTATATCAACGTAACTTCATTCGTTCAAATCAATAACTTTCACTCATTTCTCTGTCATTATAGAAAGCATTTTCTTTCCTTTTTTGGCTCTCTTGCTTTTGCATCTCTTGTTTGAATAACTTGTACTGTATTGGCTTTGTGACTCTCTTCTCAAACCTTTAATAATTACCAACCAGTTTACAGTCCACTATCTTTCATTTCAACCTAACCAATAGGCAGATCTCCCTCAAGATAATAGACACAATCTAGTCAAGGCTCTGCCCGGAACAGTCATCGAATAGAATTAGTAAACTACTAGTAGTGTCCCCAGCCACAAATAATTTATCTACAGACAAACATTTCACATTATTATTTATTACAGCGATGCACGAGTCACAGACCTCAGCCAGATTGACGTAGTTTAGTAATTTATCTCTCTTTTGCTCTTACATTTATTTATCTCGTGTTGATTAATTTCAAACAAACTTGGAGTTTTGGAGATAAGTGGCTTTTTCATTTTGTGACAGTGACTTGACTTATGTGTGTGTAAGCGTGTTTAGAGGGCATATATTATGTTTTGGCTCGCTAAAATAAACGTTCGTTTATAGACAGAGGTAACTTGGTATAAACAAAAGTTGCTAGCTAATTTGAAAACAGTTATTAATTTAGGCCCTGTCTCAGAGGTTCTCGAATCTACCAGTATTTTAAAACTGATCTCAGGAAATACTTGCTTAAGAAATGTCTGTATGTGTACTTGATGACTTTTTTCTTCATTAATGCCTTAGTTTTAAGTTAATTTGTAAGATTTAGTTTTCTAATACAATGTACATTGTTTAAAGAAATAAAAAACTGAACTGAACTGAACTGAATTCCTATTGAACAGATAAATATATTTTTTCTTACAAAATGACAGAACCTTTGGGACAGTGCATATTATTTGGCCTATGTCTGACTAAACATCGAAATACATAAACTTACTTTATACAGTGAAAACCAAACCCGGATTAAGCGCAGCCACTAGTACGGGACAGTTTCAACCCGTTACACGCTTGTTATAGAAGTTGGTGAAACGGATAACGATGGTTTAAGGTTAATCTCGTTTGGGAAACCGGGTTTGTCGTTTTTATTCGGTTTTGTTGCCGGATTTATTCGTTTTGTGTTATGTAAGATCGATCGAAGTTAAAGGAAAAACTACATGAAACTGTAAACGATAATACTAAATAATTAAGTAGGTAGAGGCTTAGATACTGCAAAACTCATTAGGGTTCCGTACCCGAAGGGTGCCAAACGGGACCCTATTACTGAGACTTCGCTGTACGTTCGTCCGTCCGTCTGTCTGTCACCAGGCTGTATCTCATAAACCGTGGTAGCTAGACAGTTGAAATTTTCACAGATGATGTTTCCTGTTGCCGCTATAACAACAAATACTAAAAATCAAAAGAAATGTAATATTAACGGGGGCTCCCATACAACAAACGTGATTTTTTTGCTCATTTTTACTCGATATTGATAAAATGGTAGCAGGTAGACGCTTAAAAAAATTTTTTCACAATATATTGAGTTGATTATTTACTTAAAAAATAAGTAATTAAATTAAAATTAAATTAATATTTAGGGGGGGCACCCATACATCATGTTTTTTTTTGTGGTTTTTTTTTTGTGGTTTTTTATAGATAATGGTACGGAACCCTTAGTGCGCGAGTCCGACTCGCACTTGGCCGGTTATTTATTTATTTGCTTTTTTATAACCTGAGCGTGGAAAAGTAAATATTCATATCATTCTCAATATGGTCACATAATTGAAAAGGTGGTCGGTACACGTTGACTTGTAAATTAATTCATATTTCAGTGATGTTACTCAAAGCTAAACTAGTTAAGGACATTTCGAAAGTTAGTTTAATGCAGTGGTTACACTTACAGTAAGTAGTCAAAAACCAGAGACTCGCATTTTTTATACCAATATTATTCCATCATCATCAAACTCCCGGGTTCGAATCCCAGCTGGGGACAAAAAAAAAACCCTGTCCTTGGATGTTTACATGTTTGTGATGTCGCTGTTTCCGGTTCCCACGACACAGGGTATCCTAGTGTAGGGCCAGAAGCAATGTATGTGCCTGTATATAAAAAAGCTGGCTGTCTCATTCTGTAATTACAAATTCATAGCCTAACTTTTTATCTTCTTCATAATTATCGGTCACCGTCAACTTAACGTAGAGTTTTAAAAATATCACGTCATTTTGTAAATCATTGGTCATGGTGATTGTGTTGGTCATCAAATCATGGTCTACGATCTTATGCTACCTAGTGTACACGACACCGATTTACATTATCCCCAGTTTTTTTTATTAAGAACGTGTGGACGAGCCACGGATATGAGAAACGTTAACACTGTGACGGAAAGTAGAAAAGTTCACCACACCACCAAGTAACTAATGTTCTCGATTCAAAAGAATGTCTACTTTACGCTGCAGAGTTTAGGAGTCACCGCTAGTGAGGGCGGTTGCATGTGGAAGTGTGTATCTGAATCCCGTTGCATGACACCAGCTGTCAGACGCGGAAAAAGAAAATGGCGGGAACGAAATGAATTCTGCGTAGTTCCACAACTTCATACATACGTAATGGTTTGTTTTCATTGTTAGTTTGTTTGTTTGTCGTGTGCAGTTGAAACAACGGCTAACATTTTATCGCCCTCGAGCGTGAGTTTGGGATTGTAGAAAACTGTTACATGAGCGTTATTCCAGCTAGAAAATTGGTTAAGTTTGAGTCAGAAATTGTTGTATAACGAGATAACCTCTATGCATTTTGGTTAAATAAATATAAAAGTTCAAATATTGGTCAAGTCCAAATACAGATCCCAATGTAAACTGAATCGCCCCTAACTAATAAAAGAACTGCACAAGGTGTAAACGGTCGGCGAAACAGGACAGAGCTAAACAAAACAGCTGTATGTATTATAGCTCTGCCCCGCTCGCATATAACACCTTGCACAACTAAGCTTGGATTTTACCAACGAAAGAGTAACTTTTACTCGAGAGTATCTTCTACTTTTTCATAGACACCAGTGACACCTAGATCAGATCACCTCATTTTGAACAGTCATTTGTCATACAAGTTATCTCCGGGATAGTTATTCTCGTATAAATTTTTGTTCGTGAAATCCAGCCTGATAAGACTTGCACCTTGCACTACAGTTACTGTGAGGGTAAATTCTTCAACAGAAATGAATGAACAAACTAATCATGATCTTGTATTTTTGACTCCTGTCATTTCACAGATAACGTAGATACATATTTGAATTGATTTATTTGTGTTGTTTCTTGGTTGGGCTGTACGGCCCTGGAAAAGAGTATTTTTAGGCCAATTTTGTTTTTAAATTAACGTTAAATGTCAGTTTTGTCTGTTTGTGATCACTTTTTTGGGTATTTTTTTCTACTTTCTTCATGTGGCCATATTAAAACTCGCTTAATTCACAGATTAGTTAAGCATTACTAAACTTGTGTTTAAAGGTAACAAAATTTTAATCGCGGTATTAGGGTTAATGCATGCACTAATAAAAATTGGTTAATTAATTATTTATTTATGACCTAACTAAGAATTAATTATGTAACCAATTTTTATTAGTATGGCTACTACTCTTTATTTAATAAACACCCATCAGTCCGTAAACTGCGTATTATGTGTACATTAAAAAGAATATCCCATCAATATTTTTGTTTTGGCTTAGCAATAAATTCCATTTAAACGCTACCAGTGATAGGTTAGTAAGTACCTATTCCAATCGGACGTATTTCGTGGACAAACCGCTGTCAGGGCAAAAGCCGATGGACGAATAAATCTTGTGTTAGCACCCATTTAGCGTTTCCATCTAAACATTTGTTTCTAACCGTGGTGATGGGGTATAAAGAAGGTGTAGTTGTGCCAGTTTTTGTATCATATCATTGATATCATTAACTTCTGTACATACATTGCTTCTGGCCCCAGATTACCGGCGGAACCAGAAACAGCGATGTCACACACATTGTTATATTATAACAAAACATACTTAGGAGTCCAACGATCTTTTGGCGTGCGGTGACAAGTAGATACTAACGCTTTTTGACAGGATCATTGCATTAGGCTGCGTAGAACTGGCGCCCCCCTGAAAACATAAACATAAAACATAAACATTTGCATACAGGCACATACATTGCTTCTGGCCCCACACTAGGTATACCCTGTGTCGTGGGAACCAGAAACAGCGCCATCACAAACATGTAAACATCCAAGACCTGGGGCTTCTTTTGTCCCCAAACGTCTCTCACACGCCAAAAGATCTTCGGAGTGCTTGTATATAAAGAGGTACGAAAACTACCTACTTTTTCCCTCTCGCCCCAGAATGGGGAGAGTCGGGAACAGGACAGGCGAACTGGCAGCAAAAAGAACGCCGGAGCTGCCATGTGGGGGATGCACAGAAATTGGATAATTCTTACCCGTTGCACAGATTAATAAAGTCCCGTTGGCTTGCTTCCCCGCGTTTGCCTCATTATGACATGAAGTCGGAACGAGGTTGGGTGGATTTGGGATATGACCGTTCTGTTACAGTACCTCCTGTATAAAAGTAACACAGGAATTCCGGTGTCCAGGCACACATGTTATGTAAACACAATGTGTTTTCGTCTTGGTCAACCATCTACATCTGAATTGATGGCAATTGCTGATTGGTTGGATCGTCTATACAGTTTGATTGGGTAATTAATGGTTGCGTGCCAAATGCCCGTATAATCTTTTGGTGAAATCCAAAAGTTTTGAGCTAAAATGGAGTTTGAAAAACTTACAAATGTGGGTGAAATATCCCTATGTAATACCCTGCCACCCCGTATAGAAAAGTAGTGATGTATATTTTATTTTGATAAAAATCAATGCTAAATTGTTGTTGGAATTGCAAATTGCATAAGGTGTCTGGTAATAAAATAACATTTTCTAAGATTAGTCTGCGCATGGTGGTTTAATCTTCCTCAATCCTCTTCAGTTTTTAATGTCAATTAGCGACTTTAAACTTGCAGAACCTGGTTTAGAATTTATCAATAAAAAACGACGTGATTGCCATAATCTTATCTTGCGAGCAGTTTACATGTGACAGAAAACTAACACAAAATAAATAGTACGAGAATGTAACAGTGTACACAGCAGTATGTTTGAAAAATAAAATAAGTACCTACATTTATAAACGAAGTCAGCGGGGCTGAATTAGAAGTAATTAAGTGTGTGGGCCAGCCCAGGTAATTCCATTTCTTATTGTACTACGCAAAAGAATTCTAAATAAATCTCGGGATGAATGCATTTTAAATTGATCCGGATATAAACCGAATAAGTGTAGCCCCACCAAATTGACGAATAGGGAAGTTAGTTCTTATTGGAATAGACGGTCACGTTCATCGGATAATCTTTCACATTTTGTGGAGTTACCTTGTCTTTAAAACTTATAACTGCAATTTTTCCATATTGGGTGGCAGAGGAACAGAATTAATTGCATACACGTTTGTTAGTTACTCAACGTAGCACTTAGAAGACTAAAAATGTAATCATATTTTTTATCTTTCAGCCCACTGCCTTTCGACAATATGAACTCATGTCAAAACGATATCTGCCCCCGTAGACAAGATGCAAAACTCTATTATCGTTCGCACAAAACGCTAAGAATATGTATGCGATTTGACGTTTGGTCACGCTACCAAATGTCAAATCTCATTTTTTTTTTTTTTCGCATTGTCATTTTGAGTTTTCGTTTTGTTTCGTTATTGACTTTGTCTAACCTACTACAATAAACTACTACTAAATATACCCGTCGTCGGATCGTCAGTACGCGAGTAAAGCGCTTCAGCTCAAGTACCTCTGAAAGCAACTAAAAATAAAACATCCTAAACATCACCTTGAATCATGAAATCCCTACCCAAAAGTCATCCCTATACGCAAACAAAACAACCTAAATATAAACAGTAAACAAAACCAAATACCCGAGATACTCCACATCATTCACAGTGCTATGGCACGTGAGCTCATTTTAAAGCAGTGCAGTTAAATAGAGGATTCTAAAAGGATTTTCAGCGCTAGAGATGTATGACGCAAACGTGGCCCCTTCCAGAACTCTGAATTTGATATGCAGACTCAGATTCGGATTTTGAGATCATCATTCTGTCTTGTCGCTCTTATGTAACTAGGATTTAGAATTGAAATTTCGGAAAGCTCATTGTAGCGTGTCTGGCGCTGGTCTGTCTAAATAGGAATAGGGAATGAGGCGGTGTTAGGAAATGTTGTATACGGGTGGTATTCACAAGGAATGTTAGGGTTGAAAATATTATAGAAAAGGATCGGTAACATTGTATCGAAGTAAGAAAGATACACTATTAGCTCTGTCCATCACTTTTCCGCGACACAAGCTTAAAAACCGCCTGATCCTGAAAACACGACGCGTACAGAAGAACAGTTCAATGCATTATTTACGTAACTCTATAAATACAAGCATTCCAAAGATATTTTGGCGTGTAAGTGACGTTTTTAGGGGGGCGCCAGTTCTACGCAACCTAATGCAATGAACCTCTCAAAAAGCGTAAGTTTCTACCTGTCACCGCACGCCAAAAGATCGTGGACAGCTGTATCATGTATTGAGATGTATTCGTATTACCTGAACATGACTGACTGTTCCTAGAACTCTTTAACTTAACAACTTCATAGATTAGTTATTTATTTTTATTTTATTTTATTTTTTAATTTATTTTATTAACAAAAATCCACAGCCATGCTTACATGTAATCTTAAAAAATAATCTTAAAATGAGGCCAATTAAGGATTTCATTATGTAAACAACCTATGCAATCGAAAAGAAGAAATAGAAGGAAAAATAACCAAAAAAACAGCATGAGTGCCTTACTTATGTCAGGTGTGTCCCGTGTGTGTAGGTTGTGTGCTTGTAATGTGGTGTTGTATACTTGTAAATAAATAATTGAGAAAGTAAATTGTGTGCTTGCGTGTGTGTGCGTGGGGGAGGGGAGGAGGGGGGGGGATGCTAAGTACAGTCATAAATTGTAGGTTAATGGGCCGAAACCAAAAACTAATATGCGACTAATAATTATTTGGAGTTGTCTGAGTCTCTCTCCGATGAAATGTTGCATTATAAATGAAGGTGTCCAAAATTATCGAGAAAGACTCTCTAATATTTTACCAGCTTTTTGAAATAAACAGATGGCGGGATATTTTGAAAGCCCCCATTGTTTGCGGGCGTTCGGTGCTTTTCGAGTTAATACTGTAAACTCAACTCAAGATATAGTCTCTTGGAAGATTTAATACTACCGAGACCGTCGGAGACGTAAAAGGGAAACAGGGTATTACCCGACGCGCTTATATTACGCGTAGTATCTATACTTATTCATATTCATATTCATTTTATTTGTAACTTACTTAAGCACATACTTTACACAAAAACAGAAACATAAATACCTATAATGATGGAATAAACTTGAGCTTATCTGTAATTACAGAATAAAAGGATAAGACAATCTTATTTCTGTCCCCCGATGAAAAATGAGGGGTGTTATTTACAAGTTATGCATGTGTTTCTCTGCCTGTCTATCTTTGTGTGTGTACGTGTATTATACCAGCCAAATGAGTAGATGAATTATAATTCTGTGTATATTGCTAGGTGATTTCCCTGCAATAGTTCTTAGCCATATTTAATAAAAAAAATATTAATTGCTTCGAAACTTATCTGCATAAAACAACATCAACTTGTTTACTTTGTTTAAAGGTTTACGGTTCACTTGTTTCCAACAGATTCATAGGTAACAAACAAAGGTCAATGTCTTGTTTTGTATACATGTTTTTTTTCTTTATCAAGTGTCAGTATTTGGTTTTTGTGCAATAAAGCATAACTTATAAGTATAAGTCCTTTCGTCGACGCTTCTATAGTTCTCCATACTAAAATTGTTCGACCGGTGTACTCCTGAGTGTACTCCTGAGAGCGAACCTGATAAACTATAACTGACTCCTTTTTCCTAGTAGAGAATTTAGGCAGAAATATTGTTAGCGAGCATTAGATTCCGGTTAAGTATTTGCCCACCTCCGCGCCTTCGATCGTCCGAGGTGTGTCGCGAGTGTGCGGCCCATTCCGAAACCCCCTCACGTGCAATCACTGCGCGACCCGAGAGTTTGGGGGCACTCGAGTTTCGAGAAATTTATAGGATGGTACGGTTGTCCCTTTGCTCTGGATTTGCTTTGGTTTGGCATGGGCCCTACCACGCCCCCCAAATACTAACCGGGCTTTGGATCGCTTTGGTTACTGGTACCTCTATTTTTATTTGCGAGAGTTACCTACCTCATTGCATTCCACAACTGTTAAAAAAGTTTTTTAGCGTTTCGCTGTGACCACCAGACCACCACGTGAAAAAGGTGTCTTTATGCGAGTCAACGAGTCAACGGTTATTTTTGTTAGCTGTCATCCACCGTACTGCGGGTGTCCTTTATGTTAGTGAAACAGTGAGACTATCCTGACCAAAGGAGATTGTTGGCAGGCTCAAGATACGTTTATTATTCAGGGTCGTGAGTTGAATATTGGTGATATCGTTGAAACACTGGGTAGCGACTCGCCGGGAATTCGTAGTCTTCAGCTCCTTGGTAGACTCTGACAAATCTATCTGGTCCACTTCTCCAGACGTCAACAGGAGATATGGCGGTTAGCGCCAGGAGGATATTACTCCTCGGCGTGGAACCCTGGAAAGAGACTAGTGTGAATAATAGGAATACAAGAGCGCTACAGCGCCCAGCTATCAGGCGACGGCTCCTCACACGGAGACTTCCGACGAGAGCCCTAGGGTAATTAGGATCTAAGAATGCCGCACTCCAATAAACACTATAGAAAAGGGAAATACACAGAGAATATAAAATACACGAAAATAAGAAAGACTAACTACGAACAAATGCTTACCCAAAGGTTGGGGATAATAGAGATTATAGCAACATCTGCACTTTACAGCAACTCAACATTCAGCTCCAATACAGTAATAAAGGGACTAGCCCATCGCCGCAACTATAGGCGTGACTTAAAAAATTGTGCAGAAGATACGTCCTCACGTTTCAGAGCTCAAACCAGGACTGCGTCAAAAAAAACTATCAGCTGCCAGACGAGATACTAGACTCGAATTTACGAATTTCTATAGTTTACTTTTTAATACGCCAGTAGCCAATATGGTCAAAGAGGTAGTACGTTACATTAGACAGGCTTAGTAACATGCAGGGAGCACTTATCCAGTGGAGAGCGCATAGATACATATTCCTTTGAAACAAAACTCACCAATTTACGGGCGGCGGGGGACGAGGTAAGAGAGCTGTGATTGGCCAGCCGCTGCGAAACTGTCTGGCGGCCCGTCATCGTACATAGGTTGCGTATGCGAACGTTTGTTGAATACAACAAACGTTTGGCGAGCCGCATTCCCCCGCAGGCGCAGTTAATTGGATATATATAGTCTTTGGTAACATGCTAGTCTATGAGTGGCATCCACAGACGACAAGTTAACGCGGTCATTGTGACCGAAATCAGTCGGTCTACCACGCATCATCCCTAAAATGGGAACCTCTAGACTAGAAGTTCCGAAACGAGAGTCACCCCTCCTCTAGCAAAGTGAGCGGGGACACCTCGGTGATTTTCCACCGGAGTGCAATCGTGTGTTGAGGCGCGATGGCCCGCTCCCATGGCGAGACACGGCACATTTAGCACTTGAGATGCCTTTCGCTTGCTCTTAAAATAACCGATTTAATGTCCCCACCGAAGGGCACGGGACTCGGATCCAAGTCAGGTTGAGCCATGCTCCACCACGCTGGCTCAGTGCGGGTTGATGGAGGGGTGACGGGGAAGTTGCCAACCCGACTGTCAGAAGTTATGATGAAGCTGCACTCTTAGAACGCTTTCACATATAGGCGTTTCTGTCGCGCGACAGACGCGCTGGAGGTGGGAGCCCCTCAAATTACAGCGACTGCAGCGCGGCTTAGTCGCTAGCGTCTGCGCGGCTCGGTCGCGCTTTACAGTCGCGCTGCAGATGCGAGTTTGACGTGGGGTGGCTGACTTCATTGTCTTCATTTCCAATATGAATTTGAATCATTGCCGAGATTGAATTTCATGTAGAATGTTTCGGTATCGAACATCCTTGTGGGGCGTGTAGGTAAATAATTTGAAACTTCCTAAACATGCGTCTGCAACACTCTGGTCGAATGCCGACTAATCGCACGCGACTATACGGCGTAACCGCCACGATTCGCTCGCAGCGCTACAGCCGCGCGGCTGTCGCGCAACAAAAGCGCGGCTGTTGCGCTGCAGCCGCGCTGCTGAAATATGTATGAAACCCAGTCGCGCTGCTGCAGCGCGACTTAGTAGCGCTGCAGTCGCGCGACAGAAACGCCTATATGTGAAAGCGCTCTTATGTCGTGATCACACATGCCGAGTAAACGGGCGAGACAGAGTGGCGAGACAGTGCTCTCGGCTGAGTACTCCATAGTAGACGCACCGAGTACTCGGCCGCCCGGCTGCCGAGAGCACTGTCTCGCCAATTTACTCGGCATGTGTGATCAAGGAATTAGGGCCTCTGACACAACTTGACACAACTTTACGACAACTACCACCGAGTAGCGATAGTAGCCGGGATAAGGAGAATCAGCAACCTCACCCGATGAAATGATGTCCTCCACGACGTATCCGTCGACGGCGACACCTTGTCAGTTCCGGCGTGTGCTCGGATGTGACTCGTGAACCCGAACTTGGTTTTAAACTGTGGCTGCATATGTCAACTCAAAGTCAAAGTCAAGTCAAAGTCAAAGTCAAAATTGCTGTAAATTTCTGTCAAAGTCAAAGTTGCACTGTAGCTGTCCGTTGGTGTCACAGAGTTGGTGTTGTAGGTATAGTTGTAGAAGACCTTGGGACAAGTCTTTCGAGCGTGGCGTTTGGCGTCGAGGTCTTCAAGACGGACATCTTCTGGAAAGTGATTGAAGCCCACTCAAACCAGGCAAGAACACCAGAAGCCTCAAACTAATGATTGAACCAGCAAAGAGGAGGACATGTTAGTTTCTCCTTCTTCAATATTTTCCCACCAACTTCATTTCGCAAGTCGGTTCCAGTTCAAGTTGTTCTAATCGAGAACGGAAATGCATTCCGCAGAGACCCGTTGGTAATAATACCGGAAACGATTGAGAACTTCAAGTTTACGGGTTTCTTTACGAGTGTTATTGGATCTCCGATTATATATTATGCTGAGTGGCGCGATTTGCCGCGCTAATAGTCAGACTACCGGTGAAACTACCGGTGCCAGACTAGCGATAGTAGCCAAGATATGTGAGGCATACCTTTAAGTAGGTAATAGAGATATCGATAATATCTATAGCTGAATCGAGTTAAAACGGACGAATCTGTCGGTTTTCTCGAGTTAAAAAGACAAGGAAATATTACAGGCCAAACGTAGATTAGCCTCTGCCACTACGTACGGCAAAAATATAGCTAAATAAAACTTTTATTAAAATACAAACATAAATCGATCAACACGAAGAGTTCCGCACCATCGTACAAGAAAAAGTCCCCATAGAAAATAACACGTTTCTTTCATGGGGAGTTAGGAAAAAAACTTATTTTTAGGGTAAAAGGGAACCGTGTGTCACCACCTTTATATCAAGAACGCGTGGCGTGGACGTACCAAGCTGAAATTTATATCAATTGTTAAGGTCTATGGTCGCATAAAGCTGTCAAAAAAACCGGCCAGTGCGAGTCGGACTAGCGCACGCAGGGTTCCGTACCATTATCTATAAAAACGGCAGTCAGTTTATTTCCTTTTAGGGCCACCTAGCGGTTGTTTCATCATCATCATCATCAGCCTCTCAGGGAACCCACTGGAGTGGAGAGTACAGGCTTCCTCCCTCATGTGTACGCCATTCAACCCGGTCCCATGCAACCCGCGTCCATCGTCTTCCTGCTATATCCTCGCTATGTCATCGGACCATCTGGCAGGTGGTCTGCCGACTGATCTTTGGCCTCCCCTTGGCCTTAGCGGTTGTTTCACTCTGACCTAAATTAAAGGGTCATGTAGGCTACTAAGAGACCCTTAAATTTAAGAAGCCTCCGAAACAGTCGCTAGACTGCTAAGAAAATGAGCTAAGTGTCCCCTAACCGTTGGTGAAATCGGGCATTACAAACCCAGACGTAGAAACTAGAAACGTAAAGTTTATTCTGAGTAAAAAAATTGTGTTTAACAAGAAAGAGAGAGTAGGAAAATTCAAGTTAATTGATACTGAACGTTATCGTTACAGGGAGCCACCGTTTGTATAAAACTAATTAGAGTTTCTGTAATTGCACTGCTAGATAAATGCAAGATAGAGTAAGTAACTAGCAAAAGATAGACATTGGAACTGGATAGAATAAGTTTGCAGGAAAATAGTTCGTATAACTGGGACACTTAATTCAATTTAGATTGATTCTATTGTTAATTTTGAAATGTTTTACTTAGACGTAAGCAAATTTTGTTATACCCTTTCAGGGTGCATGTACGCTTATTGTATTTACACCTCCACCTGTACGTGTTTACAAATAAATATATGATTAAGTATACTTTAATGAGTTACGTCTACACTTACTTACACAAGCGGACAGGGCCAGACAACTACCATATAGATACCACCCACTGTAGCGTAAGGACAAAAGAGTCCTTGGAACAATATTGACATTAAAATTATATAAAAAAAAATGACATTAAAATTATTTTGACAGTGGGTACCAAGACGTCAATGAATGTCTAATTTTTGACGTTGGTACCCACTGTCAAACTAATTTTAATGTATATTTTTTTTTATAATTTTGGAGAATGACAATGGCTCGACTTAGGGGGTTAATATAACTGGCTTGGTGACGGCTTCAATCAATAAAGTACGAATTTCATTTTCAGTTGGGGAATTTAGTTTGCATTTCTGGACACAACTCACTACTTTACGGGCATCGGGGGACGAGGTAAGAGAGCTGTGATTGGTCAGCCGCTGCGAAACTGTCTGGGGCGGCCCGCGTCATCATACATAGGTTGCATACGTTGAATACAACTAACTTTTGGTGAGCCGCATTCCCCCTCACAAGGTGCAGTCAATTGGATATAATATAGTCTCTGACGTCACTCAAGCGCCAAAAGATCTTTGGAAGATTCATTTAACAACATTGAATTGCCATACAACCATCTTAAGAACCGCAAGTGTATTTCAGCTGAAAGTTTATTTCAGCTGAATTGGGGCGTATTAAAATGGCTGCCTTACATAAACGCTTATTAAAACTAATAACCTCATTAACTATTTTACCCTTTGACTTCATAATAGACAAAAGTTTTTAGTTAAGAATCTGAAGTGCTAAGAAACAAACTGGTGGTAGATAATTGTTTTATACTTCAGTAATTAGAAGTGATTTTAATGAGCGCCGCAATTTATGAAAATGGTCTCACTGAATAATAATAACCACTAGAAATAATAATGTAAGTTGTATTAAGTCAATATGCCGGTATTATATTAAAGTGTAAAACCTGATAGAATAAAGTGGTAAACTAATTAAAAAAATATAAGCGGCGATTAAAATAATTTAATCAACCAACAGTAATCTTATGAGCCTCATTTGATTACATATTTTTTTATTTCTTTCCAACAACAATAACAAATGTATAACTCAGCAAATTATGCCTTGTTGATATATTTTTGTTATTTTACTGTTTTGAGTCAAAACTATGTTCTCTACCAACACGTTTATGAAAAGGCGTAATGCTGTGTTGTATTATATTGTCTTGGACGAAAGGAAAGCTATGCTTGTAGGCAATCAGAACTTAGAATTTAATCTTTTACTTATTTTTAGAGTAAATAAAATAACCGGCCAAAAAACCGCAAAAAAATAAACACGTTAGTTGTATGGGAGCCCCCCTTAATATTAAATTTCTTTTATTTTTTAGTATTTGTTGTTATAGCGGCAACAGAAATACATCATTTGTGAAAATTTCAACTGTCTAAGCTACCACGGTTCATGAGATACAGCCTGGTGACAGACAGACAGATGGACGGACGGACAGCGAAGTCTCAGTAATAGGGTCCCGTTTGGCACCCTTCGGGTACGGAACCCTAAAAAGTTAAAGCCAAGCTAAGCAAGTCTAACTGAGGAAGATACTGTGACATTTTTATAATGATTAGATAAATAACAAGAATACAAATTCGGATGCGGTGTGAAATTGTAAAATAAACATTGTGACAGACAGATTTTATGGCGACTTCAGGACACTTTTTTATCGAGCGAAATTGATAAAATAACGTTTATGGGAAAGCAAAGTGACGCTGACACTCGTGATAAACAAGCTTGTGAAAAAAAAATACAGCAATAATACTCGTCATTCCGAGCGATTTGTGTTTTGCTAAAGGCTGTTTTTGCCTAAGGCGCCGCGCCGTCTTAAGTGGTCGCAGTATATCACACGATTCCCCACGATATTACATAGCCATAATTACCCTTAAGACATGCTTTAGACAGTTCAACCACTGACACTTATAGATTAATAAACTAAGGAAGACAGCTAATATCCATCGTTCGTTCTTGCTGTAGCGATTGTTTGAAAGATACGGGACTTGGGGCCCTATATGTCGTGACAGACAATAAGATCGGTGAGATGTCAGCCGCACAAAGTAATCAGAACACTGTCTGTCAAGCAACCCACCCGTGAACTTGCTATCGAGCGGAGGAGTCCCCGTGGGGGAATAGGTCACGTCCGCAGGAAATACTTGTCCGTTACTGCTACGTGTCTCCCGGGTAGTGTTTATGAGCAGCAACTCATCTTATGGACTCTTAAGGGAACTAGATTATTGAGCTCAGTGGTCAGTTTTACGCTTGATTCTCACGCAGGAGGTGCCGGTACGAATCCTGGTGCTGACCATGTATGTATCAATAATTTATACTTTAATACTTTATACTTTATTGCACAGAAAACATAATACAGACACTTAATATTAGAAAAAAGATGTACAAAGGCGAGCTTATCTCTAATAAGAGATCTCTTCCAGCAAACCTGTACCTTATGTACATTAAACGGATGATTTTAGCGGCCCGGGCCTTATGAGATAACCTTGAATATCCATAGCTGCGGTGATGGGCCATTAGCAGTACAGTATCACATTGTGGCAAAATATCGATTAGGTACCATGACACTCGAGGACCTGAGAAATTGTACCTGGTAAATGTCAAATACTGCTATAAATCTATACTATCTGGTATGTACCTGGATATTTGAAATCGCCTCGCCCGCCACTCTTTACCGCAAGGATCGGCTCAAACATTAAACCATCTGCCAGTTACGCTTACAAAGTTTGTTAGCAAACTGAAAAGGAGCAACAAGGATTTCATAATTAATATCTGACCGGCTCTTAACCGTTATTTGAGTTGTCTGATGTCTGTTGACCTCGTAAATTGGGGATAGAATTATCATCCGTTAATAAAATTTGCCTTAAATCATACAGCGCTTACATATTAGCACAGAAGAGATAATAGTACATATTAGGCAGAATATCCTGTTGCCGATAGTGTATCTAATATAACAGGCAACTTGACAGATGTCAATCTTAGCCAATTATTGAGGAGATATTGTTTATAAAAATTGATTATCTAATCAAAAAAATCGATATACCATTTAAACATTTGTGAATCGGGAATAATTTTACAAGATTTGCAAAGAGAAATTAGAATAGACAATATAGTTGAAAATGAACTAATTATATCCCTAAGTGCGGATAGCAGTGATGACGATGACAACTCTTCTGTTAGTTCAACTGAATAAATAATTTCGATTCTTTCCGATTGTTATGGTAACATCCCTAGTATTTAAAAAGTGGATTTTATGAAGTTTTAGGTTAGCTGTCAAGTTGTTTCTAAGCATGGATAGAGTGTAATACTCGTGAGGAAAACAAAATGCGTGTTTGCTTGACAGTATTGGACAGCACCGGCATTCGAAGCCGCATCTCCTTTGTGACAGGCGAGCAATCATTACAGCTATTCAACGATCTTTTGGCGTGCGGTGACAGGTATAAACTAACGCTTTTTGACAGGTTCATGGTTCATTGCTTTAGGTTGAATACAACCGGCGTCTCCCTGAAAACGTCACTCACACGCCGAAAGATCGTAGGAAGGCTGTAGCTAAATTACATGATGGTTGTAAGAATAGGTGCTGAGAACAATAATATGATTTAAGATAACACTGTATATCGATCAGTGGAGATAGACAATCAGAATATTCTGGAATACCTACCGAGGTTCCATATCCCACAGTTTATAGTTACAAGTACATGTATTGTAGGGCTCCTTAGGGAACTTTTTAAATCTGTCACTATAAAACAAACTTTATACCGACGATTTGTATGACCCTCAAGTGATTGATGAGTCTTGGTATTAGGCACAATAAAGTCCGTCGTTTTTAGTCGCTTCACTTGGGGTCATTTATGGCCCAAAAGGTGTTTTTGATGAAACCAGTACATATTTCAGTATCTTGTTAAGCGTGTTATTGTGACAAAAAAACCATCGGGAGCCACCAGTAGTGCAGAGGAAAAAAGGGAGAAGGGCAAAGTTTGTATGGACAAAAAATATATACTTGACCAATGGAGCTTGGCTGTAATTTGGCAGTAGGTAAGTTCTACCTTCACGAGGGAAGGGGAGAAAAAAATACTCTACTTACGTCCTAGATCTTTAAACTACCTACCTGCCAAACTAAAGCTTCATAGGTAAAGTATATTATTTGTGTCCATACAAACTTTATAACGTCATTACTGGTGATTCAACCACGATAGAACTGTCTCCTGAGAGTTTTTACTCACAATAACATGCTTAACAACATATACTAAAATATGGTATCTACTGGTTTCATCAATTACGCGTTTTTTTCCGCTAAGGGATACTACTATTTCAGACGTGGGCAATATGCATTTTCCGACTAAAGGTAAGACCGCACTAGGCGGAACTGCACCGCAGCGGAACTGAGCGACACGACGCGACAAAATATTCTTTCAAGGCAAACATATGGAGCAAACCGCACTACGCGGCAACGGAACTGCACTACAGCGGAACTGCGCGGCAAAGTTGGGCAACTAGGCAAAACTGACGCTACCTCACGCCCCCGCCTCTCTCTCCTCTTTTTATCTCTTTCGTTCTTTGTTCAACGGACTTGATTGTGCCTAATACTCATCAATCACTTGGGGGTCATACAAATCGTCGCTATAATGTTTGTTTTATAGTGAAACTGTCGCGTCGCTGCAGTTCAAGTGCGGTTTACCAAAAAATGACGCGCCGTGTCGCGCAGTTTCGCTGCAGTGCAGTTCCGCCTAGTGCGTTCGCTCCTTTAGGCAGTCAATGTTAGTTATATAACTGTATACCTTAAGTAACTTTTGTGATATAGGCCCCAGATTTGAAGCTGTCATAACTGGCCGTTAGTTGGTCTTGACGGCTTCAAAATTGCACAATTAACCGACCGTTAAACTTAAACTCCGTCGTCACCCATCAAGCTTTTCTGCCTTCCAAACCCTCCTCAAAATATACCCGTGCGAAATAGGAACTCCGAACAACCGAAGCCGAACCGTAGACAAAGGGATCCCGGGAGTATAACAGAGTAATACCATTGATCTGTAATCAAGGTGCCGACTGGAGGACGCTTGTTTGATGTCTTTGAAATCTTGAATGCTGCTGGCGAAATGGCGACTGAATGACAGTGACGTGACTATGACTGTTGTTTTTTTTTAGTTTGTTTACTCGCTCTCATTTTTAGTTAGAAATCGCTCTTGACTTGTTATGTATGAATTGTCTTTTATAAGACCAAGTTGCAGAGCTTAGTAGATTTTAATTATGGTCTGTTTATCCTTTCTTGTCCAATTTTTAGGTTTCTGATCTTTAAAAAGACAAAAAAGGAACCCTTATTAGATCACTTCGTTGTCCATCCATCTGTCTGTGTGTCAAGACCTTTTTTTGATCAAGAACGCGTGGTCACATCAAGCTGAAATTTGTATCACTGTATCTGTGATCGGCTGATCGCATATACCTGTGAAAAAATGAACCTACTAGGGTCAACGCAATCAAACTCTACGACCGTTTTAGCTATAAAATTGTTGGATTTTCATAGTAATCGCATCGCAATGGACCTATTTAATTTGGTTTACATGGATGACATAAAAAACTAAAGTATAAATTAGTTTTTTATGTGGAAACCTAATTACACCATTTACGCTCTCCAAGTGTGCTCGGAACCCTTGGTCCGCGACCACGAGTCTTAATCGCGCTTGACCGTTTTTTAAATTTAGAAACCATACTACTGACATATCTAGTGAAAGTAATTATGTGAATGAACTGCCAAGATCTGATAGAAATGAATATTGAATGAATGAAATTAGTTCAGAATTATTATATTATTATTATACAAAATGTTGTCAGTGAATGAATTACTATTCTTTTTCCGTGTTATGTAAATGAGAAAATCCATTGGTGATCAAGGAAGGAAGGTGTTCCTGCAGAATCAGTGCCCACAGATATCAGGTACATAAATAAAAATAAAGAGAAAATAAATAAATAAATAAATAAATACATTTATGTTTATATCTTACGCTGATTGATTTGGTGCTCTGAATAGATGAGTTCTTCGAATAGGCTAATTAGGAATCTCCTTTCTGAAGAACATCTGACCTACTCAGATAAAAACATCGTAAAGCGCGGCAAATTTGAAAATCCTCATGCTGGTAAAACCGTGTGTGATAGATAGTCTATGTGACCGGAAAGACCCCCGGACCTCAGCTTAGAGGTTGTACCTAACATCTATAATACCCCAAATGTTTAGACAGAGTAGTTAACAAGAACAACATAGCGTCATCAAGGCTTTTCCATACGGATGACAGCGCCACAATTTTGTCCAACTTTAGTCGGTTACTCAATAATGCGTGACAGGGTGGGAGTTGCCTAATTTTTTCTCACGATGCATGTTTACTTTACCATTAGAACGTCCGTATAATTTAGGATATATTGGTATATTACGGATCAGCACCTGATTTGAATTCGAAGTTAATATACGGATTTCTAATGGTTGAAAGAACCTTTCTCTTTATTTGTATTTATGTATGTTTTATTTCCTATTTATATCCATTAATTCTGGTATATATGTACGTATTTGTATGTAGTTTATGTTATTATTATTTTATTTGTAATTTGTAATTTTGTAATTTCTTTATTGTACTCACATGACAGTAAAAATAGCTTGACATAGAAAAAAAAATGTACAAAGGCGAGCTTATCTCTAATAAGAGATTTCTTCCAGCAAACCATGTTGGGTAGGAGACGGAGATGATAGGTAAGGGGAAGAATTGCGCGTACAGTAAAACTATTCTAGTAGGTACCTATAATACATAGATATTATTATTACACATAGGTACATATAAGAACCTATTGCTAAGGAATAGACTACATACATACTTATTTTATATTATTACTTTTACTTAAGTATTTGATGTTGTACACTTGGATGTACCTATTGTTGATTTAGTTATCCTTTCCATCCTGGGTTTGCTGGAAGAAATCTCTCGATAGAGATAAGCTCGCCTTTGTACATGTCATTTCCATTTTTAATTGTCATAATGTATTGATTTGTGTGCAATAAAGTATATATTTCTAATTGATGAAAAACGTCAGAAAGCCTTCATTAGCACACATACCATCATCTCATTCTGTCACCCCTTAGCAGGGTATATTTCAGTACAGATTTCCATTTGTTCCAAACTTGGACCATCTGCTCTAGCTCCGCCCAATCATTTGCACACAGACATATTAAGTTAAACATTTTACTTTGAACTGAAAAACAGTATAATGACTTCGTTGACACTTTTAATTTTGTTTCACCATTATGAGGGGTTGGACCATACAAATTTTGGATAACGGCCAATTAGCGACCGCAACTGCATTGAAAAGATTAGAAATTCATTACGGGCGTGGAATTAAACGGGGGAGTCAAAATGGTGGCAATTTGGCCGATTGATAGGGTGATTCGTTACGGAATGAATAAGTAATTAATTAAGTACTGGGTATTTATTTTATGTACATTATACGGAACGGATGTTTTGGGAAACTCTGTGAGGCAATTTACTTATCTCCATAGCTAAGGTACGAGAGCAAGCCGTTGATACGAATGGAGTAAATGTGTCAATGCAATGTTTACTCTTCTTTTTGCAGGAAGTGGCCAAAGCCAGCGGCGGCGTTAAGAGTCCATCAAGTATGAGTTGTTGACACTTCTGACGCCCATTTTTTCTCGCGTTTGTTACTCCAATGAATCCGAGACTAATGCTGGGGTAAATAAATAAAGGGTGTTAAAAGAAGTTTTGTGCCAATAAACGGATTTATTTGTTTACACCGAAATCAATCTGGCTTTAAACGGACAAAACACAGCAGAGTAGTTGAAGTGGTAGCATGACCAAATTGACCAATAACCGTGGGCTAAATCAGCATCGTCGTCAAATATCACATGCAATCCTCCAATTACCTTATGACTAATGAGTGACGTTTAACGGGGGGCGCCATCTCTACGCAACTTAATGCAATGAACCTGTCATCAACACGGATCTTTCATTCCTCATTGGTAATTTATGCGTCAGTTCCACCTATCACCGCATGCCTAAAGATCTTTGGAAAGCTGTTACATTTGCATTTCTCTTGCTGTATGTTAATCACAATTACTACGTACTTAAGGGCGGGCCCTAGGCAATCAGAACTTAGAATTTCATCCCTTACTTATTTTAAGAGGAAATTAATTTAAAAAAAAAACATAAAAAAGATTAAAGCCAAGCTAAACAAGTCTAAATGAGGAACACACTGTGCCATTTTTATAATGATTAGATAAATAACAGGAACACAAATTCAGATGCAGTGCGAAATTGTAAAATAAAACATTGTGACAGACAGTTTTTTTGGCAACTTCAGGAGACTTTTCTATCGAGCAAATTTAATAAAATTACGTTCATGGAAAAGCGAAGTCACTCTGACACTCGTGATAAACAAGCTAGTGAAAAAACGTACAGCAATAATACTCATACGAGCGAGCGAGCGATTTGTGGTTTGCTAAAGGCTGTTCTTGCCTAGGGCGCCGTCTTAATGGTATTTTTTACTACTGAAGGAAAACATTTTCACAATTCCTTTATGTCTCTACCATTTCTCCATTGCTTAAAAGAGAAGACACAGCGCATCTTGACCCAGAAATAATTCCCCAACTTTAATTTGTTTCAAACACCACCCGTCCATGTTTTGTCCGCCACAACTCCAAGTCCGGCCCTGGCAGTCCCAAGTTTGAACCATTAGGGCATTATCTGGCTATTAGCGAAGTCTGCCTGACACCGGTCACCATAGCTTGGTTTTGATGCTAAGCTATTTAGAACTTAGGACAGTGTGCTAACTTATCAACGTGCGAGTAACGTAGCAGCTAATCTTGTTTGCAATACTGAGATTACCCGTTGGGTCTTGTAGAAAGTATTGGTGTGTAGGTACATTGTGTATGTCTAAGGACGTTCTAACGGGGTTGATGGAAAATTGCGTGAGTGAACCTTCATGTTTTAATTTCAGTCAGTATGTATTGTATAGCTTAAATAAATATAGAGGATATAAATCCATTACAAGATTCAGGAAAAACATTCTGTCATATTTAGTTCTCGAAGATCTCCAAAATGAGATCCGGCGGGAGATAAAATGTCGTCAGATTTCATATTTCTTGGAACACTTTTGTCTTTCTGAATATTTATACTACCCCAGTCGGCAGAGACTTTTACCTCAGAAAATTCCGAATTTAACGAAACGCTTTCCCCAAGGAACATATGATCGCAAACGAAAAACTTTTTTGGGTCTCCCATAGTAACTTGAAATCAGCTAATCAGGGCAATGTACTGGTGGACGAAAATTTTTTCCTTTGCAAAATTATGTTTCTTAGGGAAAGTTGTTCGTATTGATGGGTACTATTATTCCCCAAAATATGGTCAGCTAATTAAATGTCACCCGTATTTCTGTAGCTCAGTACAGTTTATTTTTGTTTTCGTATGTTTTTTGGCCAGTTTCAATAAACATTGAAACATATTTATTTGTAAGTGTTAATTACATGTCAGATTATTAAATTGAAAATTATTAATATACACTCTGTATATAAATGTCATCATGGGCGAACATACACAAATTGTAAATTAAAATTAAAACATTGTATTAAATTAAAATTGCAATAAATTCAAGTTAATATTAATAAAATTGACCCAATTTAGTGGTCGCTTCGAACTCAGCGAATGAGTAGAAGGTTTGCTCGACAAGCCAGTGTTTCAGTCGTTTTTTGAAACATGCGGAATTAGGCGCAGATTTAATAGGTTCCGGTAGGCGATTGTATACCTTCGGACCCATGACATGAGTCAACTTCGATGACTTGGCCAGGGCGTGTGGAGCCGACCTGAGCCTGTGACCGTAGCGGGTTGCGTGTCCGTGGATGTCGTGGTGCCTGCGGAACGAGTCGACGCAGGCACCACGGAGTGAGTCGGTATAAATCCATTAGGCTCTAAGTAACAGATTAAGGATAGATTCATAATTCATTTGTAATTTTTAACTGAAAATTGGTGGTCCAATCCACAAGGTGGATGTCTAATAATCACTATAATATACTAGTAATTCAGGATCAATGTACCTATTTTATGGATGGAGTTTTCAATGTGAAGATGGAGCAGGAATACTTTGGTGACAACTTGATCTCGTGAAACAATGTTGAAAATGAATGAAAATTAAATACATAGATATGTGTTTTATATTTTTAACACTATTAGACAGGGATATTGTATGTGTGTGCAATGTATGTATTTCTTTGTTGTTTATAATAATAATAAACGTTTACTTTGTTCAATGTATTTTCACTTCTCATGCTCGTAAAGTTCGTCTTTATGTCGGGTATAGCCAGCATAAAATCAAATTATATGTTCTAGAGCATAAAGTAAAATCTTCGTCTAAATCTCAGACTCTGACAAAGGTCGTCAGGTATATAGCCACATACACCTATGCTAAGTGCCACTGCCGGCGGCGGCCAGAGCCGGCTGCGGAGGCACGTCCAAAAAAAAAAGTTTAATGGTGGGAAGTCTTATTTTTTCTCGGTAATTTCAATTTGCAATTATTTCATAATATTTACTTTTTTTGCAATATTTCTGTTTAGTTTCCTCACAATCGAAGTGAAAAGCAGAGTGTATAACTCGTACATAAAACCCATTTTACCCTCGACAGCGGTGGGACTCGCCGCTGCTGGCGCACTGGGTCAGTCTACATGCGCGTGGATAGCCGGGTGCTCCAGCCGCGGAGAGTACATCTTCTCCTTCAATTAATTTATTATATAGGGTTGTTGTTTCTGTTTCTGTTCTTGACAATGTTATGTAAATGTTGTCTATGGGTCTATGCCTGAAATAAATAAATTTAATTGAATTGAATTGCTAGCTCGCGCGCCACCACGGTCATGTCTGTGTGTCCACGGTCAAATATAATTGTAACAAGAAATTGTAATTATTAAACCATAGCCATGTAAGCTTATACCCAGCAGTAGGCGGAAACAAGCTGCCGATGGTTTTGATGATGACAATGAAGTATTTCTACTTATAACACGTTATTCTTTCGTTTACACTTTACCGGTGTATCTTTTGTTCAATTCATAGGGGCATGTATCGAAGACGTCCCTATTTTCAACCGACTTCAAAAAAAGGAGGAGGTTCTCAATTCGACCCGTATGTTTTTTTTTTCTATGTTTGTTACGCGATAACTCCGCCAATTATGAACCGATTTGAACAAATCTTTTTTCGGCGTATAGGTAATACCTCAAGGGTGGTCCCATTGACACCAGGTTAGGATCTGATGATGGGATCCTGGAGAAATCGAGAGAACTCTTCAAATATTATAGGCAAACCTATAGTGATTTTTGTGTTTTTCATAATAACTCGTGCAAATGCACATAGCATAATATTGTGATGCGGAACTGCTGATGAAGACCACATATGGCCACCAGATCTGCTCAATACTAGGTACAAATACAATGCGTGGCTGACGGGCAGGCAACGCATAGCCTAAACCGGTGGACCTAGAGCCATGAAACTTTGTACAGGGGTTCCTTAGTCGCGTGGGGTAGCACTGATATAGGATTTGACAAAATTAATTCCCCAAGGGTGGGGGATAAGGGGTTACAGTTTGTATTAAACTCAATCTAATCAAATAGGGTTTGTGGAAGTCGGTTTTTTCTAAAGTTTACTTTTTGTTTCAATTATTATGTTAGTCAAGCAGCACAGAGTTAGTAATCGAGTCACGATCAAACTTTACGCTGCGCACCGTACTTTGTGTTATGTAAATTATATCGCCTGTTCCTTCACTCAAAGTGCTCAAAGCAGTAGTGTTGCCGGATAATCGATCGTATATCGATTATTAATCGATTATCCTAAGTACATATAAATAATCTAACAAATCGATCTAGAATCGATTTTATCGATACAATCGATTGGATCGATACTATCGATTCTCATAATTGTACCAATATAATCGATTATAATCGATTAATCAATTATAATTTCTGTTTCTGATAATTAAATCGATTATATCGATAGTATCGATGGTGAGAAGCAATACGATAGAATCGATTAAATCGATACTATCGACACAATCGATTTAATCGATAGAATCGATACTAGATCGATTTGTTAGATTATTTAGGTACCTACTAATCGATTAATTGATAATCGATTATCCGGCAACACTACAAAGCAGTGTGCTTAACCTGTCTACCACCTTTGTTAGGTTTGGAGCCGATTTTTCAAGAAGAAATATCTATCGTTTATCTGGCTAATTATCTGAGAAAGGAGTTGGCTAAGTGACTGCCCTAGCGATGTACAAAGACTTCTCACAAGCCAATGCTTTGTTTACATTGAATACGCTGATACATGATTGTATGCCTTATTATTGTTACTGTAATTATATTCCTATATTGGAATATTGTTCAGTAGGTGCAAAAAGTAAATATTATTATTTTAGCATGAGCTCTTCTCAATTGATGTTTTAAATTTAAAATTACAAACACTGCGAGCAATTTTGAAATGAAATGAGTAAAAGCTCATAAAAATGCACGTATATTGAATGCTAACGAGATCTTTTCATGGCAGTTATTTGATGAAATGTAAATTCTAATAGAATTCGAATTTTTATCCGATATGAAAAAAAGTTTTTTTTCGCGTATTGTATACATAGAGCTTAAGTGAAACCTTAGGAGAACCTGGAAAAATATCATCCATTTGCCTAATTAATAGCTATAGACAGCTAGGGCGATAAAAATGTAGAAAACATGTTCAAAGGCAAGCTTATCGAGATATTTTTTCCAGCAAACCTAGGAAACTAAACTAGTCATGGACATGGAACAATATATTTTTAAACAGTTGTAAAGCTTCTATGAAATCAAAATAGTTGGGGTGTTGGCTTGTTCCACCACATCAATTGAATCTCCTTGATCAAGTCATATTCCTAATGAACTTTGAAATTAAACTGCAGACAAGCATTATCGTGATTCATGTCATGACCTATGACTTCCAAACCTCGGTATTCTGTTTGCTTTCTTCGCAAGTTGCACCGTCTCGGAGTATCGCAGCAGGGATTTGAAATGGCTCCCGATTCCCACATCCTTATTTGCCTTTGCATATTTTGACCGATTCCACATCTCGAACACTCCATAGAACGCTCGTAAAATAATCACCTATTACTACTACATAGCCTAATGACATTTGTACACGTGCAAATGTGTGCGTAAACTCGTTCGTTTGTGAATGTGTGCGTTCAGCGCCTAAACAAAGTGTCTCCCGACGAGGCTCCCCGACTCCGGGGTGAGGTGCGGTATCTGAATCCGCGCGGGGAAGGGAGTGGCCGTTCTGTACGTAGTACTATTATCTCTTCTGTGCCGATTCGATATTCCGTGTTCGGATAGAACACTGCTTATAACTCCGCAACATGACTGTCGCCTGTGAACATGTGCCGTTTTTATTAAAATATCCTAAAAAGTGTTTATTTTGATAGCACTAAAATACCGTATTGTGTCTATTACCCAGACAAACTTTAGCTGACAAAGTAAGTAAAGTAAATGTAACCCATTAATGTCCCCACCGAGGGGCACAGACCTTTACTCGGATCCGAGTAATATTGAGCCATACTCCACAAAAACTAAATAAGTATTAAATAACTAGGCCAATTAAGGATTTCACTATGTAAATAGTCAAATAAGGACAGGTGAGAGTACATTCGAAGAGACAGTAAATTCTAAAAACAGTAATAATCTATGTGTCTAAAGGTGAGGTACAGTGTACGTACATGTACAGTAATATGTTCAGTGTAGGCGTGTGTTTGAGAGGTTGTGAAAGGGTGTGTGTGTATGTGTGTTTATGTCAGTTGGTATATGTGTTCCTATGAATTTTTTTATTTTTATTCCTTGTTTAACTTTTTATGTACGGCTGTGGTTTTTTTTTTGTTAAATAAATAAATAAATAAATAAATAAGTATTAAAATAATAATAAAAGGGGCACGGGTCTTTATTCGGATACGAGTAATATTGAGCCATACTCCACCACGCCGGCTCAGTGTGGACTGATGGAGGGGTGTCGAGCTGGTAGCCAACCCGACTGTCAGAAGTCATCAAGCTGCCATTAGGGCCTCTGATACAGCATTATGACTATTGTAGCGATATTGGCCGAGACCTAGTCCCGAAACCAGAGACTATATATCCAATTGACTGCGCCTGCGGGGTATTCAACAAACGTTCGCATACGCAACCTATGTACGATGACGGGCCGCCAGACAGTTTCGCAGCGGCTGACCAATCACATAGCTCTCTTACCTCGTCCCCCGCCGCCCATAAATGTGTAAGTTGTGTTTCAAAGGATATCTATGCGCTCTCTACTGGATAAGTGCTCCCTGCCCGAAACAAATGCCACGTAGAAACGGACATTCATCCAATACCCGTCTCGGACAGATGTTGCTTTACCCGTACGAACGTTTCCGATGTGCGAATACCACTCGGCCACGGACGCTAGGTACTAACGAAATAATAATTTTAAACTGCCCAATCGTCTTAAATGCCCTACACAAGTTGAGGGTGGCTTTCCACCCTAACTGCGCCCCACACTTCTTTTGTATCACCGAAATTTAATTAATTAACGACCGAGTGCTTATCGCAGCAAATTGAGTACAGGACTAAGGGAACATCCTCATCCATCAAGCCGCAGCATGTCACCGAACAATCTACTAAAAGCCTACTATAATCGATTATCGTCTCGTTCCGAGAAAACAAGTTTAGTTGAAAACAAAGGCTGTTGTGGAGATCGGTGGGCCTTGTTGAATCTTCTAACGTGTAACGTAGTACGTTAAGAGGATGGTGTACTCGCGAGCTTCCATACAAAAAGCGGTAACGTTTTCCACCCCCTAAACCTTGTCCGATTTTCACAATTTTTTTACATGTTTGGG
This sequence comes from Argyresthia albistria, assembly GCA_963457715.1. NCBI lineage: Eukaryota > Metazoa > Arthropoda > Insecta > Lepidoptera > Argyresthiidae > Argyresthia > Argyresthia albistria. Next base: position 9,119,790 of record OY735271.1, on the reverse strand, counting down.
ATAGTATGGAAAACTATGCTCGTACGTTTTGATTTTTTTGAAATAATGTATATTTTAGGAAATATAAGAACATAACCCAGTCCATATAAAAATATAAGTTCCAATATTTCCTAAAATATATAATAATATTTCAAAAAAATCAAAACGTACGAGCATAGTTTTCCATAGTATCTCAAACATGTAAAAAAATTGTGAAAATCGGACAAGGTTTAGGGGGTGGAAAACGTTACCGCTTTTTGTATGGAAGCTCGCGAGTACACGATCCTCTTAACTAACGCATAATTTAAAATAACCAACGCGTTGGTTAGAAACAAGAACCAGTTAACCTTGAATTGACCGGGGAGCGGTGGCGATGCGCAAGACCACTACTAAGTAATATCCGTATGGGAAAATGCGTGACGCTATGTTTGTTTGTTGTACAATCTGTAGTTATTTATTGTAAATTATGCATTAGTTAACTACGTTACAAGCAATAAAATAAAATCAAATCAGAGGCAAATTGAAAGTACAAGTTTAGAAATGTTATGTTGGAACTTACTAAACTTTAAACTATAATTGATGTGCTGTTGAAAATTACAAACAAAACATAATTTTATAAAAACTGTCTTCAATAAAAGAGAAACTCAAACATATTAATTTAATACCATTTTGAGAAATGAAAAGTTGGAAATACAAGTTCGGTGGAATAATATCGAAGAACGTACAATATTTTGTATTTGTCTGTACTATTATTGCTTGGATGTTTAATAAATACCTCCGCAATTTACATTTCCGATACAACAAACTCGAAATGAAAACAAATCGAATTTGTTTCTTCAATCTTTAAAACAGGCTTCAGTTTCAGTCAAGGTCAAATTCGATTTTCTGCTCTGAGCTTTAGGCTGACATGATTGCAGAAATAAAGGTAGGAAGGGCAAAGGTAGGTACTACAATTTATTGGATTGAATCACTTTGGGACGGCGGCGGCGGGAGGTTGCGGAATACCGATACGGTCTTGTTGAAACAGAGAGGTGAAAGCGATCTTTTATTATTCTATGTGCCTGTTATAAGAATTCCTGATAAGCATAAAAATAAAACATACAATGAAAGAAAAATCTTACACAGACATAGAGCCTATAACGATACCTACTTCTTGAAACGAGCCAAGTGGTAAGTAGTGTTAGTAGCTACACGATCAAAACTCAAACAGAACTGCAGATGATTACAAATTATTGGCATATCCATAAGACCTTACGATTACTGCTTATACTGTACGGGCGAGTAGGACGCCCGTACCGCGACGGAGCGAAATTATTGAAAGACGTGCTTCGCTGTTGATTGAGTTTATTAGACTAAAGTTATAAAGTAATGTGCGGTGCGATACGCTACCCGTACATGCTGCCAAAAACAAAGAATATAAAACAAATACTTAAGAAACAGGATGAAATGTAAAACAAATGTAAATGAATATAAAATCACCAATATAACTTAAATATTGAATGGCACATTTGGAACACTGTTAGTTTTCCTCGTTGCCCTTGTCTTTGGGATAGGTTTCATCTCAAATTCTGTTGTAGGAACTGTTACTCCTGTATGATAGACGGCAGTAGTGTGCCGGCGCCTCCAGCGCATGTATATGCATCCTGCGGCGACAACTGTGACCATCACCACAGCTAATGTTGTGTATGACACGGTGTACTGGTGTAAATCGTGGGGTGACAACACAGTACTTTGTTCTTTTATATCTTCAATTCTATGTTGTAAATTGATCAAGTCCGGGTCTGTTTCTTGTTTCACACTCAGTTTTGATATGTGGGTCATTTGACTTGTCAAATTATTTATGTCTCCTAAATTCTTAATTGGGACTGTAATTTCCGGGTTTATAAATATGTTATTTTGATGCGTCGACTGCGTATAAAACGTTGCGTGACCATGTTTGATAATGCATCCTTGACCTGCCGTAACAATTCCTGCTAAATGTGCTGATCTTGCCATCATATCGTCCTGACATATCACACGTAGTAAACAATCATCACAGCAAAAATAGAGCCAGCTGTTCTGAGCTTGTAGTGTGACCCATTTATTATTGCATTGTTTCTGTTCATAGACACATTGCGAGCTTGATGTGTTGGTTATTATACTGATTTCACAAGGAACATGATTATTGTGCATGTTGAATGTTGGATTGGATATAGAGCACACAAAATTCTTTATTCCGGTGTTGATGCATGATGTGAAATCATTTTCTGAGAGGGACATGTAAATTTCCTTTCTTAGATTTATAGCAACGTAATCATTACTAGTTGATACTGTGATTGTTTTGTTATGAGGAGTCATCATAGGTATCGGAATGGGCTTGTATAATGTAAACTGATTGTCACTTGTTAGAGGTAGGTTAATCTCCATGATAAAATAATTATTGACAACTCTCGACTTCACTCGCAGAAGTTTGTAAATGTCTGTTAATTGTTGATGTACATTCTGTACCGGTAGTGACAGATGCGAGGGCAGTTGTCCGGATATTACGTTGAGTTCTTCCAAAAGTTGGTCCTGACTGAGTAATCTTGTGTCTACTTGGCCATGGTGCAGGTTGATGGAAGTATCCAGTAACAGCTGTTGTATGTGTCTCAATTTTGATGTTATTATTGCGGCCACCGTTGTTATCATGTTGAAGTATGCCATGTTCGTTGCTTCATTTAATCTGGTGTCCACTTTGTTTAGATAATTGTCGGTGATGCTCAGATGTTCTTGCAGAAGATTAAATTGTTTGTTCATAGTTTCTTCGTGTCTCTTCAAAATGTTATTGTGACATTCTATTATGGAGGTTTGATTTTTGATTAAATTCAGTAGATGTTGTTGATTTAAGTGTACCATCTCGATGTCATTTTTGTATTTTTCTGCAAACCTTTCATCTAATACACCAAATAAGGTATTAGCGACATATCCAACTCCATTTACTAATCCTCGGACGGAGCGTCTCGGTATCATGCCGTTGTTTGTTTTCAATAGATAGTTGTTATGTTTGATTTCGTTTATGTTTTGGAATAATTCGACCATAATGCTGTCGCACATTGTTCTGTAGTAAAATTGCTCGCATCTTGTTTCTGCATGGTTCACCAGTTTTTCTATGTTTTCGATGCCTTTCCAATATGATGTCATGTTAAAATATGTAACTATCTTCCAGTTATCCAGTACATATTTTATTTTCCCAATCTCATCAAAATGAATAGCCTTGTTTTGTTGAAATGATGTTATGTTTAGGTATTGTGATATTTGTTCACCCGTGGTCTGTTGCGATTGTCCTAAAACTGCGAGGACTGTTAGCAGGTAGCAAAGAAGTGTTGATATTGGTAATCTACGCCTCTTGCGTTTATTGTTGGGATTGTTGTTGTTTTCGCCAGAATCCGCAGTTTGTTGTTGTTGATGTTGTATGTTTAGTTCTATGAAGCCGGTAAAATCGACCCCCGTGTTGTAGAATGGTGGGGCCGGTGTTACTCTCGGAGTTGGTAAGTCTCCCATCAACTGATTTGTTTTTGTTGTGTTGAACCGGCAGCATTTTACACACTGTCGTAATTGTTTTTTAATTGTATTGTTCCCTCCTATAGGCCAGTATGTTTGTCGCAACGTAGCGAGCGTGAGTCTTGCTCCCCCGTGCAAAGTTATGTTGTGCGCATGCCATACTAAAAGCTCGGCTAAGCGACTGTTGCTTGGGATGATAATCGGATGTTTCGTGTTTTCTGGCATGCTCGAATTACTCAATCTTCCTCCCACTTGTAAGATACCATCTTTGTCCAAGTAAGGATTTAATTTCAAAATTCGGCTTTTGCTGTTTATCTTTTGAATGATGTCCAAATCGTTTATTTCTTGATTGAAATGTTCCCGTTGAACCTGTTTGATAAGAACGGAATGCGCGCGTTGCATTTCTGCTAGCGTCAGCTGTTCTGAGCATCTCTGCCTCGCTTGTCGGTCGCGTGCCGATGTTATGAAACGCAACACCCAAGCGATAATGTTTGTTATTTTTATAATGGAGCTACAGTTGTTTAATAGCTTTGTTATGATGTTAGGCTCGCCGCTATCAATAGTGGTAACATGAGCTTTTAACTCGATGTCCGTGTCGTATCTGCTCGGCTCGTTATCTGTTTTGTTATGTTGCTCTTCATTTCTGAGCCATTCTGGCCCTTCCCACCAAAGTTGATAAACGGGGAGTTGCGAAGGGAATGGCCCCCGTGACGCACAGTCTGCAGGATTTTGTTCAGACCGTACGTGTTTCCACTCTTGAGCTGGTATGACTGAAAGTATCTCCTTCACCCTGTTCGCTACAAAAGCCTTCCATCTGTTAATGTCACCGTTGAGCCATCCCAGCACAACCATTGAATCAGTCCAAGCGGTGACTTGAATGTTTTGTGTTTTGAAGCTGGACTTTATTTTGTTAACGAGTTTCGCCAAAAGCACAGCTCCGCATAATTCGAGACGGGGTAATGTTTGTGTTTTGTTTAGAGGTGCCACCTTCGTTTTGGCCGCCACCATGTTGATCTTGTTCATTCCGTTCTGGTCCCGAACTACTATGTATACGACCGTCGCAAACGCTTTTTCAGAAGCGTCACAAAACGCGTGTAAGTGGCAGTTTGTGTTATCGTTGTTTGTTTCGAGCCATCGCTTAACTCTCAGCTGTTCAATCGAATGCAGGTCTTCTCTAATGTTTCTCCACTCCTTTTCTATGTTTTCAGGAATCGTGTCGTCCCAGTCGACCTTGGACATCCATATTTGTTGAAAAAGTATTTTTGATTTTATTGTTATGGGTGACAACCATCCTAGTGGGTCAAAAAGGCTTGATATGTCGCTCAAAATGTTCCGTTTTGTTGGTTTTGTTTGTTGATTTTGTTTCAGAGTGGATGAAAATACAAACTCGTCGTTCTTCGGGTTCCACCCTAGACCCAATGTTTTTGATGTTTCGGTGTCGGTAAAGTCGAAATTTCGCGGATTTCTCATATGTTCTGGTAAGTCTTCGACTAGCCGTGGGTCATTGCTCGACCACTTTCGCAGGTTGAATCCTCCACACCGCAAAAGTTCGATCAGACTGTTTCTGGTTGACCTTGCCGCATCGATTGTTTGTTCACCAAATAGGGCGTCGTCAACAAAAAAATTGTTTTCCAGTACTGTTTTTGCTTCAGGGTATTTGTTCCCTTCATCCACCCCCAGCTGTTTTAATGTTCTAAGAGCTAAGAATGGCGCCGCCTTAGTTCCGTAGGTGACAGTGCATAACTGGTACTCCTGCAGATGCTGGTCAGGGGAATCTCTCCAAACTATCATCTGTAGGGGCTGGTCTTCTGGGTGCATAGCAATATATCTATACATTTTTTCTACATCTGCAGTTAACACGTATTTTTGTTCTCTCCACTGAAGCAATATTTTTTGAAGGTCGGCCTGAAGGTTTGGGCCGCATTCCATAAGATCATTTAGACCTTGTTTTGTGCTTGTTTTTGCCGATCCATTAAACACGATTCGGATTTTTGTTGTTACCGCATCCGCTCTTATTACTCCATGGTGCGGGAGATAATATTGCAATGTGGCTTTGTTTGTAAGTGACCTTTTCATGTGGCCCAAAATCTTGTAGTCATCCATGAAACTCTTGTAGTCACGAGCGATTTCAATGTTTCTTTGCATTTTTCGTTCAATTTGTTTAAACTGGGCCACCGCCTGTGGTTTGGATGTGCCCAAATGTTGTCCAATGTTTTGTTTTAAGGGTAACCTAACTTGATATCTCCCGTCAGGTAACCTAGTGGTAGTATCTGCATACCACTGTTCTGTTTGATCATTTGTTTCTGTGAATGTTTGTTCGTTCGAGGTAATTTCCTCCTGCTCCCAAAATTTGGCAATTTCATCCATGTTGTTTGTTGTCATGAAGCAGTTCAATGTTTGTGGATATTTTCCACATATAATCCACCCAAACTGTGTCTGCTGGGCGATTATCGATGTTTTGTTGTTTTTTATCAGGCCTTCCATAAGTATATCCGAATATACGTCGGCGCCCAGTAAAATATCAATGTTTCCTGACACATCGAAGTCAGGGTCGGCCAATGTTAAATTCCTCAAATGTTCGAACGATTTCTTGTCGAATGTTTGTTGGGGCAATTGTTTTGTTAAAGTGTTCATAATCAGGGCGTTTGTAGTAAGTATGTAGGCATTATGTTGAGACTTGCATTCCAGACGTACTACACCCTTGCATTTGTTAGATGGGCTCCCGATTCCCGAGACAGTCGCAGACATCTTTTTTCGTTTCAGATTTAATCTTTGTGCGGCATTTTCGGTGATGATCGATACCTGCGACCCTTGGTCCAGAAGTCCTCTCAATGTTTTGTAAGTTCCATCTGCAGATTTCACTTGAATTTTTACTGTTGCTAAAAGTACTTCATTTTGTTCAGTTCCCACGTGATTGCTACTGAGTCGGTTGTTATGTTTGTTTGGTCCGGTTACAATCGCGTCATGAACAAGCGTGTTATGTGATCCACCGCAGGTCTTGCATTTCTTGCTTGAAGTACAATTTTGACCGCTGTGTGAAAATAGGCAGTTAGTGCACACGTTTAGGTTACGTGCATTTTTCAATCGGTCCGCCGGTGTCATTTCTAAGAATTGTTCGCATTGGTATAATCCATGATTGTTCGCACACTTTGGACAAATTATTGCGAAATTATAATGTGTTTTTGATTTATTTTGTTGCGAAATGGATGGTTTCTTGTTGTAGGTATTGTTATTGGAGCTGTTTGTATTGTTTGAGGATACCGCTTGCTGTTTTTCTTGTTTGATAGGTTGAGTATACTTAGCAGTAGGTTCCTTTGACAAGAATTTGTTTTCCAGGTAGTCAAAAAGGCTACAAAGTTTAGGTATCTCCCTGGGGTTTTTTAGCGATTCGATGAAGTCCTCAGATGTTTCTGTGCCGAGTTTTTGCAGCAAGATGTATATCAGCAATGGGTCCCAATTTTCAGTGTTGATTTTCAGGTTGCTGATAGCGTTTAATGCCTCCATAGTTGTATAAAGCATTCTTTTGATTTGAAATGCGTTCGGGGTTGTAATAGACGGTTGATTTAGTAAGATATTGGCGTGGTAGGAGAAAAGCATCCTTATGTTGTTGTACCGCTGTTGAAGCAGGTCCCAGCACGACTCGTAGTTTTCAGCACTTATTGGTAGATGCTGCACGTGACGTTCTGCTTCGCCTGTTAATTTAGATTTGAGGTGTTGCATTTTTTGTGCATTGGATATGAAGGTATTTGTATGTACTGTTTCGATGAATAAATCCTTGAATGTTATCCACTGAGAAAAGTTTCCTCCAAAAGTCGGCAAAACTATTTTCGGAGCAGATTTTTCTTGGTGTTTGTGAGCCCAAATTTTTGAGTTGATTTGAGCTTTTGCTGAGTCGTACATGTTCTCGAGTTCGTTATATTGTTGTTCGTAGGGCGACATGTCGCCAAATAAATTGTCCATTTTCCAGAACAGTTTATCAATGTTTTCCCATCGGGATGTTATTGTTTTCAGCTTGTCTTCCAACTGCCATTTTTCTGTTAAATTGTTGATGTTCATGTTCATTATGGCGCGTTCAAAAGCTTTTATGTTTGTTTTCTGTTCATTTAGCATAGTATCTGTTTGTTGATCATATGCCTGTTCCAAGGATGTTCCCTGGTGGATTGTTTGGGCAGCAACTCCATGATTGATGTCCTTGTTTTCGCTGGTTTCAGCAATGTTTTGTTTGAACTGCGCGTACTGTTGCGCTAATTCTTCTTGTTGTAATGTTAATTCAAGCTTCTGTTTTGAAAATTGAATCATGTTTTTTGTTTGTTGGTATGTTAGGGTGATTTTGTCGTAAACATTTTCCACGAAGTACTCCCCCTCCTTCGGCACAGCTGATGCCGAAAGCAAAGTATCATTGTCGTTGAATTGTTCCCAATTCCTCTCCAAAGCATCCAATCGTTCATCATGATACTCTAGAGTTTTTTTTCGCGAAGGGCTGTCCTTCTTGAAATTTGTTTGAATTGTTAGAATGGCCTCCACCAGCGCCGATTGCCTAAGCAAAAGTTCTTTTGTCGTCATTTTAATACCGCAATGTTAACGCAAAGTATTAAATGGAACGAGCTCACCGATTGTTCGGCTACTTAGGAAACCCGATGTTGTTGTCCTGGGTCCTCTGCAGCGGCGCCTGCCCACAGTCGGTAGGCGGCAGCAGCAGCTCGCAAGCCTTGGTGTCAGGCTCAGCGAAAACGAATCACAGGAAAATGTTATGTTTGTTATGTTAAAGCACTCCTTTTAATAATCCACTAATCACTATATTCTGTTAAGATTTGTTTTAAACTGTTCACTTCGTATAGCACTAGCATGGTATCGTATCACACACTGGCTCTGGTTACAGTTTTAGCTCGAAGGACCAAATGTACGGGCGAGTAGGACGCCCGTACCGCGACGGAGCGAAATTATTGAAAGACGTGCTTCGCTGTTGATTGAGTTTATTAGACTAAAGTTATAAAGTAATGTGCGGTGCGATACGCTACCCGTACATATACTTCGTATATATTTGGGTACACTTTCTAGTTGGACCCGTCATCCTTTTGAAGTAATCGGGCTTAATGGCGGAAAAGTAAACGCCCGAAAAATTTGCTGAGGAAAAATAGTTTATCTGAAAACCAGCGGGCTTATTCGCTAACTCAGTGATGACCACTCAATGATGATCCGTAAAAATTAAGAAGTTATTGGTGTCATTCAATTATCGTGTAACCAAGGATATCAAAATAAGTCGGATAACATTAGGCGACTTATTTTGATATCCTTGTATCTCCGCTGGAGGCATTCCCCAAGGAAGTTTGTAAATCAAGGAAAAAAAATAACAGATGTCAAACTTAAATACTGACTTTCAGAAAGTTTCATAAGAGGTTTTCCGAAATAGTCGTTAAATGCGAAGAAACCAAATCGAGACCACTAACTGCTTACGCCCAAATAACTGAATAACTAGGTACGTTTGGGGAATATTGAATTTTCGCTTGTGTCAGCGAACGTTCAAAATTAGGACACTTATTCCATTTGAGGGCTTACAAGCATAGATTTAATGACATAGGGCCTTTAGACATAAGATATAAGATATTTATTGATATTTTTTTCAATCACATGTCAATTATTTATATAAACGGGTCTACTTCCTATGTAAGTACCTATATAAGCTACAGTTTTCAGTAGATGTACAATAAATTATTAATACAAAACTTCCGTAAAATACCTGTTTAAAACAAAAATGTTTGGTTTTCGACGTTTGTTTTGAGGTTTATTTATTCTGTGTACTACGTTTAATATTTTTGTGTAGTAACCGGGATACAGTCTTCCAACGATCTTTTGGTGAGTGAGTGACGTTTACTGGGGGGCGCCAGTTCTACGCAACTTAATGATGTAGTCAAAACACCATGTAGGATATTCTACATGTTTTAAATTAAGATATCTACGAGTCGCAATAAATTTTATCTGTTGTGTTTTGCAATAAATAAAATAATAGTAGTTTATGAAACTGTTACATAATACAGTGCAGTATGTGCAGTTTCATAAACTACTTTATCTACTCTCATTCTTGTGTCTCTCCTACAAAAATCAAAGTTAAAACACAACAATATTTCCACATAAATTAGTGCTTAGAAACAAAAAAAAGTTGCCACGTAACGTTGACGTTTTGTTGCCGCCAAACCCCATCATATCATAGCGCATGCGCGGAGCATGGGCCACAGTATCAAATTTAGATCAATGAACCTCTTTGTTTAAATCCTCCTGCCTCCAAAGTATGTACTTATCAAACACTGAGTGGATGTTTGGTTGTCAACTATAGTTAAAAAAAACTTTCTAACTATACAGACTATCAACACCTTGGCTGTACTTGTGTTTCAAGACCCATGCCTTTCCCAAAAAAAGTAGAACTGTATCGTTATGGAAAAAAAATAAAAATAACATTAGTTCTGTTCGAGAATTAGTGTTATTTTTTTTTTTAATGTGATTACTGTATTGCGTTTATAAAGTACGTCATTATGAATTAGATTTCAAGTTTGTAATTCGAACTTTAAGACATGAGAGTAGATAAAATAAATAATGTAACGAACCTGTCATAAAGTGTTCACCTGTTATCGCACGCCAGAAGATCGTATCTGTCTACTTTTACGCTATATTTATAAAATACTACACAATAATATCGGAAATTAAAATTGCCTCCGTATTTAATTGCTTCGAACCGCCGCGCCGCCGCCGCCACGCCGTCACGGAATCCTAAAAAGTTATTTTTTTAAGGGTTTCCTCTTTATTTAATATTATTTGCGTATTGAAACACAGCCTGAATACAGCATGTTTCTGAAAAGTGCATTGCCTGAATGGGCTTGGGCTGTTTGTATAAAAATATTTCCTGGAGTTTCTGAAACATTAATAACGGTTGGTCTTTTTGTGTGATCGTTTCTAGTGCATTCTGTTCATTAAATATGAAAAAAATGAGTTTTCACCACTGCCAAGCCAAAGAAATGTAAGCAATCGGATTTACTGATTTGCATCATGGACAAACAATCTCTGTCCTTATCTCTCGTATAATGTTTTCAGTTGGCCGACGATGGCCATTGTTGCGCCGTAAGCGCTATGGAGCGAGGCACCACCATCTACGTCAACTGAACAGCAAAGAGTTTCATTGAACTGAAATCAGGGAGCACTTACCCAGTGTCCGTGGAGAGCGCATAGATACATTTTCCTTTGAAACACAACCCACCAATGTATGGGCGGCGGGGGACGAGGTAAGAGAGCTGTGATTGGTCAGCCGCTGCGAAACTGTCTGGCGGCCCGTCATCGTACATAGGTTGCGTATGCGAACGTTTGTTGAATACAACAAACGTTTAACGAGCCGCATTGCCCCGCAGGCACAGTCAATTGGATATATAGTCTATGCCTGAAATGCAGCTGCTTGTAGGTGCTGCCTAAGATACTAAACAATATGCCAGATGATTTCAATATAGATGCAATGCCCAAGAGAAAGTTTAAAGGTATGTTGAAACAATATTATACTAGTGGCTCTGTGAGCTGTAGACCTCGCGAGTATGTCGGTGGGAAAGCTGAACTGCTAACACACATAAAAAAAATAACCCAAATAATTTTCTTTCAATAACACATACAAACTTATGAATGTACCTGGTTACGTACATGCAGTATGAAAGTAGCCGCACCAATAACTTTGTAAACTACATTTCGCGATCTTTTATACAACCTATTGACTTTTTACTAAAATTATATAATCTGTTTCACTCTCATAGTCTTTACAAATCCAACGACACCTCATTTGTATATCCATCGAGCCGTTTGGGTTGTAGCGATTTTTTTACATTTTAAAACCCCATATCTCCGCCATTTTGAAAAAAATCAAAAAACTGGCTCGAGTAAAAAATTCTATTTATTTTTTCAACCTGCTCACAAAATTTCACGAGAATCGGTTCATAAATGCGACCTGTAGAGGAGAACAACCGGACATACAAAAGCATTTTTGCCCAAACCTGAAACGGAGACGCTTCGCTCGCTCATCTTTTTCACTCTCATGGTCTTTACGAATCCAACGACACCTCATTTGTTAATATCCATCGAGCCGTTTGGGTTGTAGCGATTTTTTTTCTCCGCCATTTTGAAAAAAATAAAAAAACTGGCTCGAGTAAAAAATTCTATTTATTTTTCCAACCTGCTTACAAAGTTTCACGAGAATCGGTTCATAAATGCGACCTGTAGAGGAGAACAACCGGACATACGAAAGCATTTTTGCCCAAACCTGAAACGGAGACGCTTCGCTCGCTTCGCTCGCTCGGTCAATTAAAAACCTTTAAATATTCATAAAAAGGAACGGGGGATGGGTTTAGTATTAAAAAAAAAAAAAGTACTGTTATAGTAAAGAGTCAAACCAACCTGCCGACAAACTGCCTAGCAGTTTGGCAGACTTAAAATTAAATAATTAAGTTCTTTTTTTTTTAAATAAACGTTATAAATAATAATGCACTAGAACAACTGACAGCCAAAGTGACGTTTTCATAGTGGCATCAGTACTCCTGCTTTGGACGTTCTCTAAACGTGGTGGCTCTGTATCTGTACAGGAAATTTGTCAGTCAACTTTTGAGCAACCCAAATATTAATCCCTGACATTCTCTATCTCGTTATGACTTTACTTAGAAAGGGCGCGTGATATGAGAGAAGGAAGATGTCGTACAGCTCTATAGTTGAATTACTTAACTCGTAGCAAAAAGATAAACAATAGCTAGTCCCGTCCTCCAGTCCAGACTTTGATGTTTATGTCATGTTTTTGGACAGGATTGTTAACCTTTTTGATAAGAGAAATGCGAGTTTGGTTAGCTTGGCGGATAAGTACACCTCCACCTATCTTTTTTAACTCGCACCTTCCACACATAACATAAACATAATCTTAACACAGCATTTACATACATACAAGTACATACATTGCTTCTTGCCCTACACTAGGATACATTGTGTCGTACGAAAAACAGCGACGTCACAAACATGTAAACATCGATGATCTGGGGCTTTTTTTACTTCCCCAACCGGGATTCGAATCCGGGAGCTCGGGAAGAACAGCCTCGAACGCAATGCCAAAGAGGCATAAGGACGATATTCCGCGACATCCCAGCACAATAAGTTAGTGGAATAGTAACGGACAGCTGCGATTCACGGCGTGGATTTGAATGGAATGAAATATGCGTCATGCATGCGTCAAGCGTGGACGACGCGAGTGTATTGTTGTTCGCAACTGAACATTTTGAACAAAGACACGTTCACCTGAACAAAAAAGCTATCACCTGATAGCTTTTTTCAAAACTGGAAGAGGCACGAAAATCATTTTTAGTGTCCATAGAAACGATCTCAAAACCGATATCCAATTTCAACCCTGTGTTACACGGAACGATTTTGTAAAGTTGTCAAATCTAATTTTTGGCGAGAAACTCATAGGATTGTCATTTGTTTTCATGCTTAATTTTATTTTATTTTATTTTATTAACAAAAATCCACAGCCATGCTTACATGTAATCTTAAAAAATAATCTTAAAATGAGGCCAATTAAGGATTTCATTATGTAAACAACCTATGCAATCGAAAAGAAGAAATATAAGGAAAAATAACCAAAAAAACAGCATGAGTGCCTTACTTATGTCAGGTATGTCCCGTGTGTGTAGGTTGTGTGCTTGTAATGTGGTGTTGTATACTTGTAAATAAACTAGTGGCTCTGTGAGCTGTAGACCTCGCGAGCTTGTTGGTGGAAACGGTAGGTACCTACCAAAATTGTTTATTTGGGACATCAACAGCAGAGGAGCATATTAAAATTATAAAACACATTAATTACACATAAAATCAATACTTTATACCTGGTTACGTACATGGACTCATAGAGTATGAAAGTAAGAAAGAATGCAATAGAATCTCTTCCTTGAAATTTGTCTTCACCATAATAAAGTTCTGCTCGGTGTTCTCTATAGTCCTTCACTTCGTATTGATTACTTCGACTCGTTCGAGTCTTTGCTCAATGAGCTAACTCCTCTTTATAATGATACTCTCATTCTCGGCGACTTTAATACATGTCTTCTCAAAAACGATTCCCGCTCTGCCAAACTTCAGTCTATTGTTAATTCTTTCAATTTACACATTCTTCCGCTCAACGCTACTCATTTTCAACCACACTGCAGTCCGTCTCTCCTTGATCTCATGGTAGTTTCTAATTTGGAAAAGGTTGCGGCTCATGGGCAGTTTAACTCACCATTTTCCTATCATGACCTCATTTACCTCTCTTATAAGGTTAAATCCCCCAAGAGCAGAGCTAAATTCATCCATATTCGTAGCTTCAAGGGTATCGATCCTGCATCCCTTAAATCTGATGCCGCGTCCATTGACTGGTCACCGGTTATCTCCAGTGAGTCTGTTGATGATAAGATCCATCACTTCAATTCAATTGTTCTGGGACTCTTCGACAAGCATGCACCGGTCAAGAAGGTCAAGGTGAAACACCTTCCTGCTCCATGGCTCACTGATGCTATCAAACGCCTAATGACTAAACGCAACAAAGCCAAATGCCACTACAAAAAGGAGCCTACAACCGAAAATTTTGCTATCTTCAAATGCCTTCGAAACCGGTGCAACCGCATGTGTCGTGACGCCAAGCGTCGCCATATCTTCCAGTGCATCGAGAGTTATAGTCCAGGCCAAGTGTGGAAATTCCTCAAAACGCTTGGTGTCGGAAAGTCTCAGGATCAGTTGGTTGGTAGTGTTGATCTCAACGGTCTTAACAAATTCCTATCAGCCGCCCCAGTCGTCATGAATCCTTCTGTGAAGGATGCCACTCTTAGTCACTTGCGCACGAGGTCCACTTCTACCTCCACTCCATTTGTCTTCAGACTTGTCGAAGTCGATGCAGTTAAAAGGGCTGTGCTCGCCATCTCCTCCAAAGCTGTAGGCGATGATAATATCTGTACAAAAATTATCAGTACTGTACTCGAAGAGCTTCTACCGGCTATCACACACATTGTAAATCACTCTCTCTCCAGTAGCACCTTCCCTAATGTATGGAAAAAAGCTTTAGTCATCCCTTTACCCAAAACATCCAATCCCACCTCCTTTAAAGAGTTTCGTCCTATTTCCATCCTGCCAATCCTCTCCAAAGTCCTCGAATCCATCGTCCACTCTCAGCTCTCCTCTTACCTATCCTCCAACAACTTGCTGAATCAATTCCAGTCCGGATTTAGGCCGGGTCACAGTACCGTTACGGCCTTACTCAAAGTCACCGATGACATTCAGCATGCGATGGATGAGAAACAGCTCTCTGTGATAGCGCTTCTAGACTTTAGCAGCGCCTTTAACTGCGTCGATTTTGACATCCTCGTTGAGTTACTGAAGTCCCTGAATGTGTCCTCCGATTCTGCTTGCTGGTTCGATTCGTACCTGAGAGGGCGACAGCAGCGTATCAAATCGGAGGCAATTTCGACGGAGTGGTGTGACCTCTTTGCGGGAGTGCCCCAGGGTGGTATACTCTCTCCCCTTCTTTTCTCTATCTTCATAAACTCGATCTCGGATGTTCTCTCCTCGTCTTATCATCTTTACGCCGACGATCTACAGGTTTACCGCCATTTTTCTCCCTCTGAGTCGGCGTCAGCAGTAGAATTGTTAAATGCCGATCTCGAAAAAATCAGGGACTGGGCCTCGTCTTATGGATTGCTGGTGAACCCTAGTAAGTCTCAGGCCATGATTATTGGTTCCAGGTTCTCCCTTAACTTATTACAGCATTTGTCCATTGCTCCCGTAGCCTATGATGGAACCATAATCTCTTATAGTACAAAGGCCAAAAATCTAGGCGTTTACTTCGATAACCAGCTGTCCTGGTCAGTGCATGTCAGCGAGGTTAGTCGGCGAGTCTTTGCCAGTTTTCACTCTCTCAGGCGTCTTCAAAGCTTTCTTCCTCATCAGACAAAGATCACACTTGCTCAGTCTCTCCTCCTCCCCCTTATTGATTACGCTGATGTCTGCTGGGCGAGCGTGAACGAAGAGCAACTGAACAAACTCGAGCGACTTCAAAACCTCGGGATTCGGTTTGTTTTCGGTCTACGCAAGTTTGACCACGTCTCGGAGTATCGCAGGAGGCTGAAATGGCTCCCAATTCGTCTTCGCCGGGATTCCCATATCCTCACCTGCCTTTTCAACATATTATTTAATCCTCGCTACCCTGGCTTCCTGCGGGATCGTTTTGAATTTGTGTCCTCGGATAGGCCACGGAGATCACACGCTCGGTCGCTACTTATAACTCCGCAACACAACACTGCCGCCTATGAACATGGTTTCCGACTGCGCGCTATCAGACTCTGGAACGAGCTGCCAAGTGCCATTAGAGACAGTCCGTCACTCGGAATATTTAAAAGTCGGTTGAAAGAACACTACCTTTCTCTTCCATATTAAATTTAAGTATTTGTATTTATGTATGTTTTATTTCCTATTTATATCCATTAATTCTGGTATATATGTACGTATTTGTATGTAGTTTATATTATTATTATTTTTTTATATTATTTATTTTTTTTACTTAAGTATTTGATGTTGTACACTTGGATCTACCTATTGTTGATTTATTTATCCTTTCCTCCCTGGGTTTGCTGGAAGAAATCTCTCGATAGAGATAAGCTCGCCTTTGTACATGTCATTTCCATTTTTAATTGTCATAATGTATTTTTTTGTGTGCAATAAAGTATAAAGTAAAGTAAAGTAAAGTAGAATCGAAGTGAAAAGCAGAGTGTATAACTGACCAAAATGTGACTTATGAAAGTACCTAGTTACGTACATGGAGTTGGAGTATGAAAGTAGCCGCACCAATAACTTTGTAAACTATATTTTGCGATTTGAAATACAATCTATTGACTTTTCACTAAAAAAATATGGTCTGTGTCACTCTCACGATCTCCACAAATCTAACGACACCTCATTTGTTAAAATCCGTCAAGCCAATTGGGCTATATCGGTTTTTTTACATTTTAATTTTAATGATATGCTTAAATTTCGAATTCGTTTCATGCAACTCAGTTTGCCGGCCTTCCACTGCGAGTGGAATGGACTCCGTATGGAGGCCGCTTAGCTCGCAATGGTGCAATGCATATAAGTGCTTTCATGGAGAAAGAGTTTTTTGTATGCAACCCGGTCCGCTCAGCTCGCTGGCTCCGCTATCGCTCCTTTCTCTTTTTTAGTGGAAGGCCGGCATCGTTGATTGAAACGTCCCTGGCAGTTGCAAATAATAATTGGAATCAAACTACTGATACACCTAACGACTTCGACCAAGTTGAATGCAAATATACACAGAAAACCCAACCGTGCGGCACATTACCACGAGCAAAAAAAAAACCTGCATTCAACTCGCTAGCGAACTATTAGTTACCTAAATGCAATATCCTGTGTCATCGAAACAAGAAGCATCATCATCACATCACGACAACCTATTGACTTTTTACTAAAATTATATAATCTGTTTCACTCTCATAGTCTTTACAAATCCAACGACACCTCATTTGTTAAATATCCATCGAGCCGTTTGGGTTGTAGCGATTTTTTTACATTTTAAAACCCCATATCTCCGCCATTTTGAAAAAAATCAAAAAACTGGCTCGAGTAAAAAATTCTATTTATTTTTTCAACCTGCTCACAAAATTTCACGAGAATCGGTTCATAAATGCGACCTGTAGAGGAGAACAACCGGACATACAAAAGCATTTTTGCCCAAACCTGAAACGGAGACGCGTAATCACGCGTAGTGCGTATATAAATCCATCACCAGGATGTATTTTTTTCTAACATATGGGATTCGATCCGGAGACCACTCGCTTGAACAGCACAGCGACAACCGATACGAGATACAACGATGACGTAACTCAATTCAAGGCTGCGCCAACACCCATTACCTGCATATCGATTGTACGTTAAAACAATTGGGAACAATTTGCCGCGACGCGATAAATGATTCTGAAAACACTCGCGAAGCTTTTTGTACTGAACGCATTGAATCAAACGTAATCTCACTGGACGGCTGAAACTACCGCCGCTGTATATCGGTTTTTGGTGGTTCGATTCGCACCCGTTTTTGCACGTGCATGCAAAATAAAACAAAGATGCAAGCATTTTTTTTATTCTTCATTTGAATAATTCTCTTTAAAATGAAATGAATTTTAGGGCACCGTCCACGAAGGGTGCCAAACAGGACCCTATTACTAAGCCCACGCTGTCCGTCTGTCCGTCCATCTGTCCGTAATCGGGTTCTACAGCACGAACCGTAGCTAGAAAGTTGAAATTTTCACAAAATCAAAATCAAAAATGAATGTGTATATCTGTTGCCGCAACAACAAAACATACTGAAATACGAGAGATATTACAAATTAAAGAGGTACCCCATACAAGAGACTTGTTTTGATACACTCTTATATTTCAATATGATGGTTATATTTAGCGACAACATTCATCGTTGAGGTAGCTCAGCTGGTATGATGTAGGCTCACAATCAGGTCTTCAGTTCAAATCCTCGTGGGGGCAAAATCATTATCATTTTATTTTTGGTTTTTGTTTTATTGTTTTGAGTGCTTAAATTTATTTCTTTTTCATTTCTTTTTTTGAAAATATTTCTTTGATTGTAAAGTAAATATTAATATATTTATAATCGCCTTTTTGAGGATAGATATGAGTATATTTATAGACATTTGGCGTGGGTTTTGCAAAAAGTTACTTAGCCTTCTCGTACCTGGAAGAGTCCAAACTTAGTATGTTTTAAAATATTTATTTGATTTTAATTTATTTATTAGTACTAAACCCACAGCACATATCTACAATTTAAATGAAAGTTAACAATTACTCTTTGCTTAGGCCAATTACGGGTTTTCATTATTTAAAACTAGACTTATGGTATAAGGTGCATGCAGATTTTTTTTGTCCTTTAAGACCTTTCATTTGATACCATCACACACGATAGGTTTCTGAAAAAACAAAATTCAAATCCCATACAAAAACTTTTGAGGGAGCGAGCGGAGAGAGAAATTACAAAACTGGTTGGAAACATGGCTTAATGTCGGAGATATCAGGTAGAAATCACAAAATCGTTCGCGATCCACTATTTTTTCAAACGAAAATCTCATTGGAGCCTGCTCTATTATGCGTGACAAGCATTACGAAACTCGTTTGGAATCATACGTTTGTTATTTCCACTGATGCGTTTAAATATTATCTAAAAGGTCAGTTAATAAAAGACATATTTCTCGTAACAACACACGTAGTAGTAGTAGTGCGTAGTTTTAACTGCAGCATCTTCGTAGCAGCGTAGCACTGTCGTAGCAGCAGCGTAACGCCGCGTAGCATCTACGACATTGTAACTCCTATTTCTTTGCCATGAGATTGCTGGTACCGGGATTCAAACCTGCATCTACCACGTGAGAAGCAAGCAAGAAACTTACAAGATCACGGACCCCTATTAGGTAATTTTACAAAAAAATTCAGCGTCATGCCATGCTGCTACCAGAAGAGTAGTGCTTAAGCCTAGCCATGTTTGTAAAAAATAACGGTCAAGGGCGAGTAGGACTCGTGCACCAAGGGTTCCGATCACGCTTGGAGAGCGTAACATGTGTAATTATAATTAGGTTTCCACATAAAAAAAAACTAATGTATTATGTCATCCATGTAAACCAAATTACACTTAAACTTTTCGCTCCATGGTTTTGTTTTTAAAGGCTATTGAAATTCAATAAAAGCCAATACAAAAAAAGTATTGCGCGTCAACAACTAAACCTTGTTTTTTTAATGCAGAATAGTGTTAAGGTTTGGTTAATGTCCGCGTGTTTTTTTTTTTGTTTTGGCCTTTATCTAAATTCAATAGCCTATAAAACGAAATCACGGAGCGTACAGGTTAAGTGTCATAGTAAAAAATACTAGGATTTGTGTGTTCTATCCGAATATTACACTTTTTTTCTGGCGCCGGCACTTTCACTTTTGGCCCAAACTGAATGATCTCTTTTGCAGTTTTCAGATTTTTCCCTTTACTTGTGCTGTAAGACCACTTTGTGCCAAATTTCTTGATTGTAGGCCTACGGGAAGTACCTTAAAGGTTTAAGGTCCATTACGATTACTATGAAAATCCAACAATTTTACAGCATAAACGGTCGTATCATACGATTGCGTTGACCAAGAAGGTTGATTTTTTCACAGCGTTATGCGACTATAGACCTAAACAAATGATATAAATTTCAGCTTGATGTGTCCACGCATTCTTGATATAAAGGTGTGTCAACACACGGACAGACAGAAAGACAGATGGACAGACGGACGGACGGACAAAAAAGTGATACTATAAGGGTTCCTTTTTTTTCCTTTTAAGGATCGGAATCCTAAAAAACTCAAATTAAGAGTCCAGTGTCTTAAATTAATTAATTTAAAGCTTTCATATTTTGCTGGACATAGGTTTTTGCCCCGGAGGCATGAAGTGTTTCAGTACAATTGATTAAATATGACTAATCCTCAGAATTTCCTATTCAAAATACTTTAGAGTCCAACGTCTTCAATTAATAAGATAAACACTTACGTATTTTGCTGGACAATGGTTTTGACTCTGGACGCATGAAGTGTTCCGCTGAATATGACTAATCCACAGAATTTTATATTCAAGATACAGGGGCTAAAGTAATTCCGGACATTACAAACTTTTTGCCAATTAAAACTTCCGACTCCGCAAAAGAGAGTGCTTAACATGATGATGTCATAACTTATGTTTGTATATGTGTATGTATAACGACACTCTGCAGGAATTAATGCATGCATGGTTTAACGAATCCCCAGATTAAGCAGTATACAGAGAGTGCTGTAACTTAAAATGAAGCGTGTAACAGGAGATCGGCTTAGGAGAAATTACACTTTGACAATACCCATCATCAAAAGGATTTGTCTTTCTAGTACTTATTATACAGTTGTATATTTCACTAACAGAGTTAAATAACATAACAAACACCTTCCTGTTACACCCTGTGTGAACATTTATAACAAAAAAACCCCTAAAAGCCTTCCCAAGACAGTTCTGTAATGTAAAATCGATACATCCACACATGCAAAACGCGAGCAAGCACAATTAGGTAAACGAGCCGAGCTGTGCTATTTCCACCTCATGCTAAAGCCAACGTGTAAATGGTGAAAATGCTCGTGGAACAAAAATACAATGGAACAAACACATTTCGCAATGTTGTAATTGTTATAATGGCTGTGTTTAGTGTTCACAAGGTGTTCGGTAACTTTATTTTCCTGCTACCTTTGTCGTTTACCAAAGAACATGAACACATGTTACCGTGAAATTCAAACCCGTTAGATCACAACCTAACGAATTAAGATTCGTTAAATTATAATCTGTTGATAAATTGTAAACTGTACTGTACCGTGCCAGCGTGGTGGAGTATGGCTCAATCTTACTCGGATCCGAGTAAAGGCCTGTGCCCCTCGGTGGGGACATTAATGGGCTACATTTACTTTTTACTTTACTGTACCGTAATTCTTATAACATAACGCGTTAGTAGATAAACTGAAATGATGAATCACTGGGAAAAGTGGTGGGTCAGGGTAGGTGAAGGATGAAGGGGGTGAGCGAAGCTATCCTTCGGGTTAGGTTGACTTGTATGAATAAAAAAAACCGGCCAAGTGCGAGTCGGACTCGCGCACGAAGGGTTCCGTGCCATTATCTATAAAAAACCGCAAAAAAAATGTATGGGAGCCCCCCTAAATATTAATTTAATTTTAATTTAATTATTTATTTTTTAAGTAAATAATATACTCAATATATTGTGAACATTTTAAGCGTCTACCTGCTACCATTATCAATATCGAGCAAAAATGAGCAAAAAAATCACGTTTGTTGTATGGGAGCCCCCCTTAATATTAAATTTCTTTTCATTTTTAGTATTTGTTGTTATAGCGGCAACAGAAATACATCATCTGTGAAAATTTCAACTGTCTAGCTACCACGGTTCATGAGATACAGCCTGGTGACAGACGGACGGACGGACGGACGGACAGACGGACAGCGAAGTCTCAGTAATAGGGTCCCGTTTGGCACCCTTCGGGTACGGAACCCTGAAAAGCATAAATGCTAAACCCTGTCGATCTTGTTTACAATTTATCGACAGATTGTAATGTAACGAATTTTATTTCGTTAGATTGTAACCTAACGGTTTTCACAATTTTACGGTGACATATATATTTTTCCTAACAAGTATGTTGAAAAACGTCATATGAAACTCGCAAGCAATTGGTAATAACATTTGCTCCCTTGTTTCATAATGTACTATTACACAATACCTTGTTGAGAATGAAAGGTTTTGGTGTTGTCAACAGTAAGCACGGCCTATCTGCCTAATCCTTTGTACATATATGCCGCTCCCAAACCAAACAATTAATCCAATACCTTTGTTACTCTCCCCCACCAGTATATTATTTGTCTTTATTTTTCAGGGTTGTTCAACGCATACCTCAGACTCATAAGAAAGAAAACTACTACCTACTTCTTCTTCTTCAAGTGGAAACTTAAGTTGTAAGAATCAAACTAGATCCTTCCAGTACTATTAATTCAACTTCAAACACGTGAATTCAAACGACTACAGCAAAAACAATTTTACATGCACCATAACCGAAAAACTTCGCTTTCACACAAAAAATCCGGAAAGTTTTGTGTTCACCTAGCACAAAGATTTTGCGCGAAAAGCATGGGTGCCCTTCTCTACTAGCAAAATAGCCGTTCAATGACAATGGCGCGATTACGATGATGTTATTTTTTCATCTCAAGGCAAACTGTCAAAATACGGAAGTGAAAAAGTTTGCGCCGACTGTTAGCCAAGATGATAACTAACGTCCATTTGCAATAAACTATCTATCCACAGTTTTCACATTACTAGGGTTAGATTTGACAGTTATCTGTTGCAATATGGAATTAATGTAAAAATATACCAAATTCAAGTCTATCTCCATATTGAGGATAGATAGGTTATTGAAAAGGCCGTAAGCCTGGTAACTTACCTTAGATAAAGCTAAACTTTAGGTAACCTACCCTCACAATATTTGGCATAGAGGAGAATTCTTTAACCGATATTGATCATAGAAATCAATACATATAATCGGTAATCCTATTGATATTTTATTCACTAAGCTGAAAATAAAATCCAGTATGTTTTAAAATATTGTTTTCGTGCAAGAAGAAGAAAAAAAAACGTGGGCGCTCGATATACGAAAAATATGTTACAAACCGCCCACGCTTTTTTCACAATAATACTAGTATTTTTCGTTCATTATTGTTTAAAAAAAATATTTTTAACTTTTTAGTTCGATTTTCTTCACGAAGCGTGTTTTTAGTTATTTTAAACTATATTTATTTTTACTTTTTAGTTCAATGTTCTTTAAAACCGTGTCTACCATATCCAAGGAAGGCAACAAGCGAGTTACAAACATACAAACAAACATACAAACAAACATACAGGTGAAGCTAATAAAAGCGTGTTGCAAAATAACAGTCATCGTTGCGTTATTGACATTGAACTGCTATTTTGCCGGCAGAACGGGGCTTCGCTGCCTCGGCTTGCGAGCACGCTCTCAGCCGGGAAGCATTGAAATATTCGTATGGCTGCCAAATTGCAAGCTCTGACGTGTCTATTACTCCGTAAAGCAGTAACAAGATGCCGGAATTGTACAGAGACAGTGGGATGCGGGCGCTTTGTGTGAAACTTGTGTTTTTATGTTACGGCTTCCTGTTGGGAAAAAAATCGGTGTCGTTATGCTTATGCTACAGTTTTTTGTGTTAGCACTGATTTTACACGAGACAATGATGCATATTATTATTATGATGTTAGTGGTTAAGTACAATGACTAGAATTCCACTAAAATTCCACCATTTATCGCTCACTCCAATCCACAACATTTACCTAGTTAAGCCTACCTAGCAAGAAACAATTCAGCTGTTTATCATTAAGACCCTTATGTATAACCCTTTTGTATGAGAAACTGTCACATATGCACTATTATTTGAGAATTACGCTGAGCTGTTTGGGTACTGTCAGACGTCCATATTAAAGTCAAAGTCAAAAGTCCAAATCATTTTTTTTATTGACTATAAAATCATACAGATTGCTTAGTCAACGTCACTAAAATATTAATATTTTTGTATCCTACCGCGCGCCGGTCAAGTCTCAGATCAATGAAACTGCACCGACTTATTAATAAACAGAGACTAAAACAGTAGTGAATTTACTTCAAGCAGTAATCGGTATACACTCATAAGGACATAGGCCGAACAAACTTACAATGAAGAACAATAGACGTCGGAACGAGAGCCAGTATTAATAAACTTCAATATTAATAAATGTAGTTTACGAAAAGGAATGAGAAGAAATTATCTGACCCTACTCTTGGAGTAAAAGTATATTACTGTGAGTTCAACGTGAGAGTAACTAGTCTCAGATTATGGAACGATTAACAACAGAGTAGGGTGTTACTATTAATAATACGGGGTCAAGAGTAAGATCATTGTGCTAAGAATGCTTTAGAGTCAGTGATAATGGAGGTTGACAACTAAAAAGGTTGTGTTCTCCAGGTAAGCTTAAGTTAAGTTAAGTTTTCTGATCTGTGGCCCAGGTAAGCTGATATTATTTCATTTATTACTCGTGACAGCTTAATTAGTCGAGATCAAAGACGCGCGTTTAATTAACATCTCTTAACCTGTTTGTTGCCGATTTCTTGAGCAAATTATGCGAATTCCGATTGTAGGTATCGGATCTCGATAAAACCATTACGAAGTTGCTGTGATACAAGTACATTTACATACGTATGTTTTAGGCTGATAGCAAAGGAATGGCCTTGTGAGGAAAATGTTTGTAGGGTACATAATGCAAAATGGAGTTTGATAACCGGCTTCATCTGGGCATAATTGTGTCTCTGCCACCCCGTATGGGAAAAGGCGTGACGCTATTTGGTAAACTTTAATATTGTAAGGAGGAGAGGAGAAGAGTCTCAAATGCCTGGAAGAGTTTCTGGTCCATGAAGGAACTAATGAAGGCTATCCTTCCTATCTCCCCCGACAAGAAGAGCGCGAAGCCCCATGGCACTACCCACCTTTTCTCGTAACGCTTTGTCGTTATTTTGAACTATCTGAACTTGGGTTTAGATTATACCAAATCGACGAAATTCTTGGGATATGATGTCAATAGTAGACAACTTAAACCCAAAAAGTTTCAGGTGCATACTTTAGATTTTATTGCTATCTAAAAAACCCCGATTTCGTCACTGACTTACTCACTGTTGATCAACAAAACTTTTAGGGCACTTCTTGAAGTCCTAGAAAGCTGAAATTTGGTATGTAGGCTAGGATTAACACACAAACAACCAAAAAATCTTAAAACTTGGAATTTTCACCCCTCAACCCCCTAAACTAGGGGATGAATGTTAGTATGAGACTTCCGCAAATTTCGAAGCTAGAGGTCTGAAAATTTATACAGTGACTGCTTATTATAAATACTAACTTTACATAACCTTCAATACTCCATAACTGCAGCGATGGGCTAGCCCCCTGTCACGCAAAATGGGCAACCAACTTACAAAAAGAAATGTAATCCCACCAAAACATTTCCATGTAAAAAATGTAGCCAAGAAGAGGGAAACAAAAGGCTATCAGATCTCAAGTAGAGCCAAGCTTCTAACTCTACACGCCCTAACTGTACAACCCTAACTTCACAAACTCTAACACCTTTTTCAAAATATATGGCTTGGCCGTTTCATTGCTTGCATTTTGACGGTAGTGAAACGGCCAAGCCACATATTTGAGTAAGGTGTTAGAGTTTAGTGAAGTTAGGGCTGTACAGTTAGGGCGTGTAGAGTTAGAAGCTTGGCTCTACTTGAGATCTGATAACTTTTTGTTTCCCTATTCTTGGCTACATTTTTTACATGAAAATGTTTTGGTGGGATTACTTTAGAACGTCTGCCAGAGTGGACGGACGTAGCCCAGGATAGGGAATTGTGGATACAGCATGGGGAGGCCTTTGCCCAGCAGGGGGACACTTAACGGCTACAAAAAAAATGTAAAAAGTTTGTCAAATATAAATAAAAATACTCTGTTTACGCATAATTGGGTCTACACACCCCGCTTTATTTACCACACGGACTAAGAATTAAAAGTGTGTTATTTTTCAATTATGCCAGCAAACAGGGAAAGCGCGAGCTCAAAGGAAATCCTTGTTTTGTAGGTCACAGTAAAACGAGATTTTGTCGTGTGTTTCTTTTGCTATAGTTTTTCTTTCTTCATAAGTAACTAGATAGGTCTGACGAAACTATTAATAAAACTTAAGTGGCAGTGGGCTCTGCCTCCTAACCAGAGTGGCATGGCCCGGGTTTGAATCCCGATTGATAAAGAACCTAATAATTGCAACATAGCTTCGTTTTCGAGAACTCAAAACACATATCGTTACTTAGTTACATACAAATATTCCTCATTTAAAGATAGGCGTAATAGTGGATAAATGTGTTTTATTTATTTATTAATCTATCAAGATATATCCTCAGGCATATCACATGACAAGCGTGTATCAAGTTATCGTCCTTCGTTCATGGGGACGGGGACGAATGACAGCGATATATTCACAGACTTGTAAGACTTTGTATATAGTATATATCGATGGATATATTGAAGAAAACGCACTAGCACACTTGGGGGATTACTCACACACTCACATGATGGGCAGTTGTGTTTGTGTGTGTGTGTGAGGGTGTGGATGAGTGAGGGTGTGTGTGTGTGTGTGAGGGTGTGTGAGGGTGTGTGAGAGGGTGTGAGGGTGAGTGTGTGTGTGTGTGTGTGAGGGTGTGTCTATCTATGTTTATTTATGTATATTATTATGTGTAAAGATCAAGCAGAGTGATGTGGATGTGCCGCAGGGTATAAAAGCATAATAAGTAACTTTACGTGGGAATGTTTCTTTCATATTTTTTTAAGTTTATTAGAAGTTTAGTTAATGCTTCACTCAAGTAAACTATGACAACTCCTTAAATTGGTTTTACTCTACACATAAACGTTGGTTGAAGTCTATGCTTACTAAATGTGTTAACCCACTTAATATGTACCAGTCCTTTATAAATATTCATAGATTCCGAGGTTCCCAATATTGAAGACATAAAGTTCCCAATTGACCCAAAATAACAATAACAGCTGTGACAAGTGTTCATTTATTAATTGACAGATCACCAACAAACAATAAAATTCGCGAACGCTCCATTGTTTCTATCATTCGTGCTTTTCTTTTGTTGTTCTATATTTGAACACAAAGGCAACGTTATACGCCTAATATTACAGTTGGACAAGTTATACCAAATATTATAGTATCTGTGGTTTTACTGACTTGCGTTCGTAATACAATAAAACGTTTTTTATTTGGTCTTTGGCTACATAAGGACCGACATTAATTTATATACTACCCGAACCCCATATCGTTGTATTATTATTACCATGCACAGGACACGGGCAACAATTTTACGGGTTTAAGCAAACAATGAAAAATTTCGAAGGGGCGCACGCGAAAAAATATACGATAGAAATGGAAAAGCCACAAAGTTCAGTGTGCACGCTGTCTGTTCGTATTTCGAAGGGGTAAAAAGTGTTTTTGATTGCACCGTGTGAGCGAGGGAGGGTATTTGCTGAGGTGAATCCAAAACCAGCCGCTTCGACTCCGGTATAAAAAATCTACAAGCCACCGGTGCCTATTCTAGTTTGTTCCCAATTTGAATATGGAAACGATTGCGAGGTATCTGCCGCGCGGGCCAGATATTTCCAGCAAATATTCCGTCTCAATAGGAGTTTGCTCACGTGAAATATTTCATTCAGAGTTTTAATAAAAGTCGCAGCCTGAAAAAACGCCTCGCCGATCTTTTCTTTACACTTGAATGGAGCGATCGCTTTTCAGTTACCACGGCGAGTTTTAATTCCAAAACATTCGCTCGGTAGGGACAAACTCCGCTAAATAATTCAGCTCAGCAATGTCCGACTTATAAAGATACAATATTCAGGCTGACAAAAACAGTAGATGCGAAATGGAAGATCTGAGCAAACTCCGTAATTCCGCTTGGTCCGTCCCGCGAACATAAAATATGAAAGACTGAGCGAAACTCACCCGGTTCCCTAGAGCGCGAACTCGGGATTGCTCGGAAACGCTCGGGCATTTTCGTAACTCCGTAACGGCAGTGTGACTAGTACCCTCGTGCGTAATCCACGTAGCTGGTTTTTCCAACCCTTCGGCTATTTGGACCTAATTTAATCGGTGATAGTGAATGAATCTGTGATTACTATTCAGTGTGAGACGAGTTGATTGAGTGCTGGATACCGAGTAATGTGTTGTGCGTTCCGCAGAAGGTTCGAGTTTCGAGACTGGCTCGTTTGATGGTGCGGAAAAATGGTAAATGATCTACCTATGGTGTTGATTAGTTGTACATTATGCGTATTTTTTCATAGTCATCGGATCATAATTTTGGTAATATTTATTCGACTCAAGCCGTTGAATTTGGAAGGTTTTAGTTGATGTTCTGGATTAAGGAGAATGTTAGATGAGGTGTTTTTAATTTAGTATCTCATCGCATCCTTCATCATGTTTAATTAGGAGCTTTCTTCGGGAGATTAACTTGCTTTAAAGCTGAAATTTTAATGGATTAATAGGGCCGAACATTCAGCTTTTATAGGACAGAGTAATACACTGCTACCTACTTATTCTCTAAACAATACAAACAGTAAAAAGTTATGCATTACCTATTTCAAAATTCTTTTCCTTTCTAACCAACTTCCCAAAGGAGGAGGTTTACAATTCGTCGGGATGTTTTTTTTTATGTATGTGCCTAGACGAATGGGCCGATTTGTAAATTATTATTTTTTGTTTGAAAGGTTTTACCTTCCCATTGGTACTATGGGCCACCAGGTCAGGATCTGATGAAGGGATCCTGGAGGAATCGAGGGAACTCTTCAAATATTATAGGCAGACCTATAGTTTTTTTTTGTATTTTTAGCAATAACTCGTGCATTTACTCACGGTAAGCATAATATGGTGATGTGGAACTGCTGATGAAGACCACATATGGCCACCAGAACTGCTCAATACTAGGTACAAATACAATGCGTGGCTGACGGGCAGGCAACACATAGCCTAAACCGGTGGACCTAGAGCCATGAAACTTTGTACAGGGGTTCCTTAGTAGCGTAGGGTAGCACTGATATGGGATTTGACAAAATGAAGTCCCCAATGGGGGGGGGGACAAGGGGTTACAGTTTGTATTAAACTCAATCTAATCAAATAGGGTTTGTGGAAGTCGGTTTTTTCTAAAGTTTACTTTTGGTTTCAATTATTACTCTTCTATCTACGGTTAAACTTTACAAAACGGCGAATTAATAACCTTTTTTTGTGATTACGACAGTTCAATGTACATGTAATAAAATCAAAATCTGTAACACTCTGTCTTTTTAGGTAGGTAGGTTAGAATGGAGGATATAGTAGGGAAATAAAACACAGATGACATGGTTTAGTTCCCTACTAAATCAACATTATTTAACGCGTTCAATTATAATGGTGTTGATACCTACCACTAAAATCCACTTTAGATGTTGGACATTTTAAGTGACCAATTTTGTTAATTCCCTTGGGATAGTCAATCATTACTGAATAATTTAAAAACTAATGAGGCCTACTTTTTTAATAGCGGCTTCCAATACAAAATATAATTAGGGTCGAGGTAAAATCAATCTGTGCCTTTCAGGACCATATTTTTAATTATAAAGGGAAGTATACAATTACCTTGCGCTCAGAGCAAAAGTATGAAATTATATGTTTAAAACTTATATTTTTTTTACTATATTTCTTATTCAATAATTAATCATGTCATGTCTATATAATAATTAAAAATAGAAACTCTGCAATGCAAAATATCTACTCTACGGGTGGATTTCACCAACAAAAAGTTATACGAGAATAACTATCCCGGACAGTTGAATGACAGTTCAATATGTGATCATCTGGGCGTCACTAGTGTCTTTGAAAAAGTAGAAGGCACTATCGAGTAAAAGTTACTCTTCAGCTGGTAAAATCCAGGCATAGTCTATATGGGTTCCCAAAGGGTTTTTTGGGTTTAATGGACTTCTTTAAGCAGGGTGTCCTGAAAACAATGGCCGATCCGGCAACCACTGATATACTTCACCATTATCTCTTTATATACAAATTTTGACCTCAGAAAAAGTATCATGATTAATTCTAGGTCAACGTAAAGTACCCTATATGTTTTGAGTCCGTTGCGTTTACTGGAAAACCAACAATTTTACAGCATAAACGGTCTCAGCGTTTGATTGCGTTGACCTAGAAGGTTGATTTTTCACTGATCTAAGGGACCACAGACCTGAGCAATTGATATTTTCATCTTATTACCTCCACACGTTTTCGATAAAAGGGCCTTGACAGACGGACAGACGTACAGACAGATAGACAGACAGACGGACAGACGGACGGACAGCATGGGCTTAGTAATAGGGTCCTATTTATAATGGCGTCTTACTCCCACCGAACGTCGACGGTCGAAGAAAGTTTAAATGTACTTTCATTCTGCTCAAAATTTAAACGAGAATTCTGCAATGTAAGGTCACGTGAGGGTTGAATACCTTCAACCGTTCCCTCGAATAATGCTGAAATATCAGAATGGAATAAAAAAAAACTGGTAGTGTTTGCATGAAGCTCAAATTGGTCTAAAGGGCAAATTTTATTTTCGTCTGTTCAAACAATGGCGTTTTCTGGAAATGGGTAGACTTGTTTAATTTTCTGTCGCTGTTTGTTTGTCAGGGGATTAAAAGCCTTTTTGAGGTGGACTTCCCTTGGGAAGTAATCTCTGGTCTCGTTTCAACACACAGCACCTCAGCTGAATAAAAAATCCGGTTGTAGCAGATTTGTGACGGTTTTTAAAACATCACTGGAACTAATCCTGGAGGTGACACAGCTAAACTGCCATGACTGATACACATGCGTGTGAAAATGGAATCTATGGCTACTTATGAGCTTCATTCAAGGTTATCAGTTGCGTCTCAGTTGATTTGAAAACTTAAAGAATCTGATTGATAGGTAAATTTAAAAAAATACAACCTATAACACTGCACAACCTAGTCGCTCAAAAGGCTAAAGCGTTATTTGATTTGGTTGCGTTAGATTTCCCCAGATAGCCGTAATTCAACTTATAAAGTTATTTTCTATGTCAAATATCCAACTTATTCCAAATGAAAAAGTTTCACCAAATACCACTTTGCTGTTGTTACTTAGTTTGTCGGTAAGCCGTTGATGCTTCGACTATATGAGCTGAGTGGCGTGTTGAACTTTGCAGCACGCAAAATCGTTCTAACAGTTTGAAATAAGCGTGACTAAAAATAAACCCTCTAAAGTCAGAATGCACAACTCCTGCTCACATAAAGTTGCGCTTGATTGGTTGAGTTGTTATTGTTATATTACAATGACAGACAGTGGTGGTACGACTTTTTGACAAATGTTTAAACATTGAGTAAAGGTCACGTCATGTTTCTTGGCACCTGAGAGCCGCATGGAAAGGGTTGCCTCTTTCTCGCAGAGGGTGGGAGAGATTGTATTTTTATTTTTATCACACCTGCTCTGAAAATACATACTAATTATACCAATTAGAGGGAAGAAACGCCTTTATCCCGCCCTTCAAATCCTTTCATCCCAAGGTATGGAAGTTTGTATGAAAATCCTTCCGACCCAAGGGTGGGAAGTATGTATGAAATTCCATTACATACCCGGTTTTTTATTTTTATTTGTCAGCAGTCATACTGCAAAAAGACTTTAACTGTCTACTAATTAAATTTCAAGTAAATTGTTACTGGCCACATACAGTTTTTTTTTTACCAGTTACCAACCTCCTTGGTGCATACAGAAAATTAAAAACGAAATTATTGAAGTAAAACTTCTTGGGGCACGGGGGTAAAATTTATTTAACCTCTCAACTGTGGGTTATTCATATATTTGCTTTTCAATCGCTACTAGCCGGGTGCTATCACGAGTGGCTAAGAAATGTAACGGAAATTGGAATCGGTGACGTCAGGGTCGGCTGAAGACTTTTAAAACCGCAACTATTTTCAATACGGTTTTTAACTAATCAGATAAGATAATAATACATTCGTACAATAAAGAATGTTAATTAGTGAGAGAAAAACCTGATGAAACGTTAACAAATAAAAATTATTTTAAGCATTCTTCCACGAGTTCTTGATTTCCGGTATGGCCAAGATGGCGCCGCCGCCGCCACCTGACATGACTCAAACTACTTCGTTCAACCTCTTTGTTGGAACCGGAACTTATGTTTGACAGCTGTGCGATGCGATCCATACAGTTTGTAAGAAAAGAGTTTCATCAATGTCACACGGGTCGATATGGATTTCTAAAACAAGCAAAGCAATGCATACATTTGAGCGAGACGGCTTAAAGACGTGACGTCAGATGGTATATAATCTGAGCGAGATGCAAATAGTAGTGACGTAGTGACACTATTGAATGAGTTAAGTATATCACCACGAGCGCGACAAATTGTAGATAAGGAATGGTGGGTAATAAATGACATGACGTATTAAAAGTAAGTACTAGTATAAAATAATTTCAAATAATCGGACGTCTGAAACTTAAAAGTAACTTGAAGCAGAGATTGGATCTCAAAATTGGAAATTTAAATCTCTTTTAGTATAGGTAGGTATAGGTGTATAGTATAGGTACCACTTAATGATCTAGCTACAGAAGTTTTACTTCTAACACGTGTACGGTGCTACACGCGTTTTTTTTTTGTATATAAAACGCGCGGAATCACGGAAGAAGTGGCTGCATGACCTTATGATCTTAGCCTACTCCAGAAACGGGCGAATAAAAAAAGGAAAAGCCCGCGCATTTTCGCAAAAACTTCGATTGATTTAGCATTTATCTTTGTGTTTTTTGTAAAATATGGATACGTACTTTTAACTAAATATAAACATTTCTATGCATTTATGTCTATAATTTTCCTCGTAGGTGTAATAAAAAGTACTATACATACCTCAGGATAAAGTACAGTTCGATACCTCAAATGGTTTGCGCCCCTCGCAAACTCGTGGCGCAAATGCCATAATCTCGGTATAGAACTGTCACTTTCTTCCCTCTGAAGTAATGTACTATTAATATTTATTTATTAAAAAACACCAACAGTTACACCAAACATACATATCAGATCAAGTTCTTATCCACTACCTCACCCGACCCTTTTGTGGACGTAGTCCGCGTAGAGTGGATATGTAGACTTCTAGGTACCACCAACAATATTCATCGCCCTCCTACGGTACTAAGGTCCCCAGACACCTTTGGTTATGAATTTTGGTCTACGGCTACAGTCTGTTTTTTTTTGTTTTGAATTGTTTGTGTGACCTCAATCACTTGTATAGAAAATTAGCAAAACTGTATCAAAACAATATTCTTATTGTTGTCAAAAACTTCGTTATGACAACAATAAGAAGATAAGTTTGAATATTGAACACCTCTTTAACTAAAACCGAATAAACAAAAGTTGAACATTTTCAATCAATTAGTACATAGTACGCGTAATCAAGGCAGCATTTTAATTGGCCTTTTGAAATACTTGATTCCTAAAATGTATTTTCAACACAAAATTAAATATCTGCGCCTTTACGGATTCCATGCAATATCAAACATTTCGAACTAAAAACGAGATTTTAAAGCTTTAAGTAGATAATGAACTTCGGCTTACGGTCCCGTCTCAAAATAATTATGTATGTATTTTTCATTAGTGTAGAAATAGAGTTTGTAAACGATTGTTTTGTTTATTATTACTACGCTGAGAATGTACCTATATCATATATATATTATATACCCATATCGCTGATTTAAATAGGTTTCTTGCAGTAGAGGTTAAGGCTGTGGAAGGGCTTTAATAACAGAAAGAGGGTAAAGATTTTTCGTTAAATGATAATCCCTAGGTACTTCCAGACAAAACGTTACGGACACAGTCAAGCAGCTAGTACCTATAGCTAGTATCCAGCTAGTATTCAATAAAGGTCAGTTAAATAGGTAATGTTTTTTTTATACGTACATATGACGTTAGGTAAGCCCCTCAGGAAGCGTCTTTGGTCCCGTGAATATAGACCGTATCAGCCCCTCCGCATGTCACGCTCATGTGTCGCTCGCCCCTTATTTCTGAGAGACTGATAAGAGTCAGCAATACTTACGTGACTTGCGTCAGATGGAACTTTGGTATTGAATAAGACGTAAACACAATACGAAGTTGCCGAGCTAAAGAGAACTAAATAGCGCTGATTGGAACCTTCTGACAGGGGCCCTAGTCACAATAGCGATAGTGTATCGATTGTTCATAAGGGTGCAAAATGCTGTATTATTTTGTTTGAAGACTGACTGTACATTACCAACGGCTTTTGCACCCTTGGGTGCTATCGATATACTTTTGCTACTCGAGTGCCGTTATGAGACTGAGGACTTTATACTCGGTTCCTGTCCGATATCTGTAGCCCGACTTTGTCACTTTATACTTCTACCCACTTATTAATAAAAAAACTTTTACTCCGGGACTAAAGTATAAGGACGAGTCTTTTGTTAATTTTAAAAATGAATACCTACCTCAACCTATTTGTTAAAATAAAAGCAGAACCATAATTAATAGCGGAGAAAGAAGTGTGATTTATAATGTCTTTTTAAATTCCCCGCCTGCTGCCA